>OX596012.1:41724759-42324759 GCA_951394025.1 Heteromyza rotundicornis
AGTCAGCAAACATATTGGAAATCTCAGTAGGATTGTTGGACTCACGATCATTCCATTTCATTGTAGTTGGAAAACCAGTGTTTTTCCTTTTTGAATTTACAAAGTTATAAAAAGTTTTAGAATCGTATTTGATTTTGGATTTCAAATCGTTCAAATATTCATCATAGCATTTTTTATTAAGTACTTGATATTTATGTCTCAGAAGCGAATATTTAGAATAATCTTGAAGGTTTAAAGTTCTTTTATATGTTTTAAATGACCGAGTTTTCGAAGTTTTAAGTTTCCTCAATTCTTTTGTAAACCATACAGCACCAAGTTCATTCGAATTCTTTTTAATGTTCTTTGGAACACATATCTCGAAGATTTTGCTGAGCGTACAATTGAAAATTGATACACAGTCGTCCACATCTTCAAAGTTCATGTCCCAACTAGTTTCAGATAAGAGTTGGTTCATTTTAACAAAATTTGTATTCTTGAAGCAAAAAAATGACTTCAACGGTGTAGAAACTGGTTCTAAGTTGTTTTGAACAAATTCGAAAGATAATTCAAGTGTTGGGTGATGGTTATCTTCTGGACATGCAAAAGCATCACAGCGTTGCACTGAAAACTTCGAAGAGTCATCAACATAAATTAAATCCAAAATTCTACTATTCTTATTTTCAATCCGTTTACTTGTTGTAAACTCATATCTGAAAATGAATCCAGAAAGTCGTTTAAACAGTCACGAGAAGAATACGGAAGAAACTGGTTTGAATCGCCACAAAAATTCCAAGATATATTCGGTAAATTAAAGTCTCCAAAAACAACAATGGAATCGACAGGTTTAACATTTGAGTAAACCAATGATATAAGTGACACATGTCTTAGATAAACGGTAATATCGGAATTCGGTGGGATATACGAGCAAGTAACGAAAATATCGATACTAAAAACTCGAATTCGTACACAAATAAATTCCAAGTCAGAGACATCTGAAAGTATGACTTCCTCAGATGAAAAAAGGTTTTTTACTGCAATGAGGACTCCACCACCAGTCCTGCATTTACGATCCCTCCGAAAAATTTGATACCCAGCACACAGAATTTCTGAATCAAAAATATTTGGTTTAAGCCAAGTTTCGGTAAATACCAAGACATTATGACTACAATCGAAACTTTTAATATAAATATCGTTCAACTTTGTATTTAGCCCTCGAACATTTTGGTACAGAAGACAAACAACATTATTCGGGATTTTATTTAGTTTTTTTGATTAGAATTTAATTTTCTTTGAGGAAGTTGAACTTCCTCAAGTCTGCCATTAACTTGGCCCGGTCCTCACTACTACTGTCCGGTTGGTCTAAGTCTCCCACTCGTCTATAATCTCTATCACCCCTGACCGCCATATTTCGGCCAAAATTCACGAAGTATGGAGACGCTCCCAAAACCTCATGCTGCGATGTTCGAATGCAGCACGCCACCTTTGAGAGATGAGAATCCCATGTCCGATGGTTTTCTGAAATATATGCTCTCAAAGTGGTCTTAATTATTTGGTTGATCCGCTCGGCCGGATTGGCCTGCGGATGATAGTGTGCAGTGTACCGCATCTGCACACCATACGACGCGCATAAACTCTGCAGCTCCTTGCTGCGAAACTGTGGCCCATTGTCGCATACAATGGACCTCGGAACTCCAAAGAGCAGGAAGACATTATCTTCCAACTCCTTGCAAACACTCTTTGCCGTTGCATTTCGCAACGGAAACAACAATGGGAATTTGGTGAAGTAGTAAACCACCGTTAAAATATAACAAAATCCCCGACTAGACTTCACCAAGGGTCCCACCAGATCTACGCAGATCATTTCCCAAGGTTCTAACTTCTTTGTCCTCTCTACCATACAACCAGCTGGCTTATTGTTGTCAGGTTTCACCCTCTGGCAAACCTGACAACCTTTAATATATCTAGCTATCTCTGCCTTCATTTTCGGCCAATAATATTTCTCAATTACCCTAGCGTATGTTTTCCTAACGCCCCGATAATGGATTATCGTGACACTCGAATAAAATACTGCGCCTATCACTCTTGCCCACAACTCTCTTCCACTCGTACCCAGCACTAAACAAACTATTTGTCCCTGCCTTTATGTGTTTATATAACACCCCATTTTCAATTCTCCAAGCTGGGTAATCGAGTGGTTTATCCTCCACTTTCCTAACCATGGAATCCACCCATGGATCTCTAACACGCCCATCTACCTCCACTACGACTGGGACACCTCTAGAAAGCATGTCGGGCACAACATGATCTTTCCCCTTACGATGTATGATTTCATAATCGTATTGCTGGAGCTTTAAAGCCCACCTAGCCAACCTACCGCATGGATCTTTCAAATTGTTGAGCCATACCAACGAATAATGGTCGGTCACCACTGTGAACCTGACCCCTTCGATGTATGGCCTCAACTTCTCAACTGCCCACAAAACAGCCAAACACTCCTTCTCGGTAGTGGAATAATTCCTCTCGCATCTACTCAACGACCTACTCAAATACGAAATGACCTTCTCCCCTTCATCAAACTGCTGTGTCAAAACGGCACCTATTCCAAAATCGGAAGCATCAGTTTGAACTACGAAGGGTCGTTCGAAATCAGGACAGCTCAGGACCGGCGCCGTCACTAGGCACTCCTTGGCCTTCAAAAAGCTGTCCTCGCACTCCGGCGACCATCTAAACCTGTTCTTCTTCTTTAGAAGATCAGTTAGAGGCTTAACCAAATCAGCGAAATTCGAAACAAACCTACGATACCAAGAAATAGTGCCAACAAACGACCTGACTTCCCTTACATTTTTGGGCGCTGGAATTTTCAGCATTGCCTCAACTTTCTCGGGGTCAACATGCAAGCTCTGTCGATCAACAACATAACCTAGATACCGTAGCGAAGAAAGACAAAAATTATATTTTTCCCTATTCAATCTAAGTCCTGCCGAACAAATCCTCCTCAGGACCTCCTTCAGAACCTCAACATGCTTATCAAATGTATTTGTAACAATAATAATATCGTCCAAATACACGAAAACATGGGGCTCCAAGTCAGCCCCAAGGACCTCATCTATACATCTCTGCCAAGTTGCAGGCGCATTGTGCAGGCCATAAGGCATGCGCTTGAACTGGTAGAGCCCCCTACCCGGAACTGTAAATGCCGTGCAGGCCCTAGACTCCTTTAACTTATCTAAAGTAGCCGAAATATAAGGGAGGGGGTAACTATCTCGATCCGTATTTTTATTCAGTGTCCTATAGTCGACACAAAACCTATAACTCCCATCCTTTTTCCTAATTATCACAACCGGTGATGCCCAAGGGCTGTGAGAAATCTCAATCACACCCTTTTCTAACATATCCTCTATTTCCTCATCTATGCGCCTCTGAATAGCGGGCGATACCGGATAGTATCGCTGCTTGACTGGTTCCACATTTGGCTTTGTACGAATCCGATGTTCGACCAAATGTGTACAACCAAGTCCCTCAGGCATAGACCTAAACACATCTGCAACAAACTCCTCAAGAACCGATTTTTCCCTAGTTGACAACGAAGACCTATCAACTATCGCCGCTACTGACGAGACCTCGACTTGGTCGGAAAACCTCCACTGATTCTTGGCCAAATCTGGCACTACACCGGCCTTAGACCAAAAGTCTACTCCAAGAATCAATGATTGGGGTAAATCCGGTATTGCGAGGCATTCAACGAGGACCGACTTGCCCTCTACCTCGAAAGGGACCGAAACTACCCCCCTAACCGGAACTTCTTCACCATCAGCAAGCGTAACCTTGCTGACCGCAGACGCCAATAAACTTATTCCCCAGGACTTTAATATGTCCCAGCCTGGCCTACCAAGAATCGTCCTGGTGGCCCCCGAATAAAAAAGCCCTAACATACGCACTCCAAAAATTTTAACACCTAAATATGGCCTATTATCCAAATCTTTTCCCGACAAAGTGAAACTCAAATATACTCCGGACGGACGCCTCTGAGGCCTATCACTATTTTCCCTAGCCAGCTGGTTGCCCGCAGGCAACCTACCTAAACCTCGCGAACTTCTTGCACTGCCTCCACAAGAGCTCGCTCCCCATTTCCCGACTCTTCGCGGGCCCTCGGAGCAGCTCTCGGGGCCGCCTCCCTGTCCGAGCGCTCCTGCGATTGCCCTGCTCTCTGAGAGCATCGGGGGCAATCACGCTTTAAAAAACCAGGCCGCCTACAACCGAAACAATAAATTTCCCTAGGGCAGTTACTCAAAACATGCCCAAACCGCTTTCAATTAAAACACCTAAAAGAATTTTGGGGAGGAGCCTGAATTCTTCTCTCCAACCTAGCGTCACGCAAAGGGGCCCTGACTTCAAGAACTTCGGGTTCAGCCGAGACGTAAGCCAAGTCTTCCACATTCGCCCGCACAGCCTCCAGCTTCCGACCCAAGGAAACCAACTCCGATAAAGACTTATGCTCAGCCAAGCCCAGCTGAGCCTGGTAAAACGGGGACCGGTTTGCGATCACCAGACCCAGCATACGCCTCTCTGCCAAGGGGTCGGACAGACGACCGAACAACCTCCTCATCGCCGCTACATAGATACCTATGGACTCAGTCCCACCCTGAGTCCGTCTCCTAATCTCTGACATCAAAATGTCGTCATAGTTGGGGGGGCAGGAATTCCAGTTTCAGCTCGGCGACCAACTCTCGCCAGCCTAAAACTGTCCTGCGGACATCCCTAAACCTGAGCAGGGCTTTTCCAGAAAAAAGCTCCACTGCTCCCCTAAACAACTGGGCTTCACTAACGCCCCGAGCCTCGCATAGCTCGTCTACCCTCTGCAGAAATGCATGCACGGACATATCGGACCTTTCCCCAGTGAATTTCAAACCCCATTTCAATAAATTTTCTATCTTCAGAAAACCTACCTCACCCAACGAGATGGATGGTCTCGGGGCGGGTTGAGGCTCTCCCTCAACCGCAGACTCCCTACTGAGCCCTTTGGGTGGTCGAGACGGCCTTGGATTCTCATCAAAGGCATCATCACCGTCACCACCCAAGTCAACCACCTCGTTGAGTTCCTTCAATAACAGAAGAACCCTATTCTTGAGCGCCATCTGTTCAACTACTTCTTCCTTACTCGCTGGCCCCGAACGAGTAAGGCGACCTAACGCCCATTCTAATTTCGCCAAAATCTTCAAATATTCGGGCGACTTTGCGTCCTTGGGAGGGGTTTCCATAAGTTTTTCAACTTCGGAAATCTTCCCCTCCACACCCAACCTATCTTCCTCAAAAACAAACGGATATCCCGCAAAGACATCCACGGACTCCCTTCGCTCTATTTGCCTTGATGCCCTCAAGGACTTCCTCATGGACTCCACCGGAGTCACTGGCAACCCACGAGCCTCCATCTCGTATGCCAGTTCCTCTTGGTTTAATCGGTTAATCTCCATATTGAATCTGACGGACAAAAAAACCAAAAACTTAAAAAAACTCAAAAAGAAACCCCAAAGAAAATGAAACCAGCGTTCAATACGCTCACAGAATTTTCCAAAAAAAAGGTAAAGAAATTTAAAAGAAAACTATCAAATTATAATAATATAATAAATATATAAAATAATCATTATAATAAAAATATAAAAAAAAATATGCCTAGTCGAATAAAAATATATTTCGTAAAACAAACGCGAATTATAAAAAAAAAACCCAAAAAAATCTTTAAAAGCGGACAGCACCGCCACCGAACAAAGCAAAAAAAAATTCAAAAACTAATTTTTTTTAAAAAAATTTAAAATTGATTATAAGCCTTTTGGCACTAGTAAACGCAAAAAATCAAAAAAACAATTAAAAAAATTAAATTTTAAGAAAATTTAAAAAAAATTAATAAAAAATCGAACCGCCCTTGCAAATAAAAAGGAACGAACTCACCGAAGAAGATGACCCGAGTTCTGCCGCTAGTTCTGCCGCCAATAAAACTCCGCGAAATTAAAAAAAAGCTAAATAAATAAAAAGACAAATTAGTAAATTATAAAAAAAACTGAAATAATACAAACAAATACAACACACAAAAAAAAAATATTAAAAAAAACCCGAAAAATAGAAAAAGAAATATTACAAAAAAAAATCAATTTTCAAAAAAAAATTATACAACAAAAAAAAATTTTAAACTTATTAAAAAAATTTAATAAAAGTTAATATTTAAAAAAAACTTTAAACAAAATAGCCCCACGTTGGGCGCCAGCTTATCGCGCTATTTTGAACTAAAACTTTTTAAAACAAACTAAAATCAAAAATCCCCACGCGATAATTAAATTCCCTATTTGCCCGAATAGCACAGTCGCGAAGCGTGGGATTTAAGACGACCCTCCCGGTATGGTATCCCCGGACGAACGGACAACACGAACACACGAAAACCTGATAAATAAACTTCTTTTAAAAACTACACCGAAACTGCCGCAATAGATATATATATAGGTATATATATAACTATATATAAAAGAAACGGAAATTTTCCCGACACAAGGAAAATAATACCGAACACAAACCCTTTTTCAAAATCAACACAAACCGACAATCACCCAAAAGAAATTATTCATACACCAAAAATTATATTTCTTTAAACGCAATTGATTTGCGGGACCAGACCAACCTGTCTGAAATCCCTCGCACGATTCTTTGCAGAATCTATTCACCAGCTGGACTTCGATAAAATTCGAGGTCCAGCAACAACTTTGCTCTGATGCGGGACGACACAAACAAAAAAAAAGGAATAAGGAAGAGAGGGGAAACGGCCAAACAAATTCCAAGCAAACTACTTGAAATTCCCAGGACGGAAACACTTCACCAAAACAAATCACGACCGAACACAACCTGTCCAACTCTATTCAATTCCTCAAATTCAAAACACTAAATGGCCGACTGCCACAAATAAAATAAAGCAAAATAAACACTAGCTGGCAAAACTAAACCAGCGCGCAAAAATACTCCCTTTGGAACACTTGTCCTCCAGCCACAGTCCGACGATGGCAACAGCTCCACTTCACCACTCCAAAAAAAAATACAATTTTTTTTTAAAAAAGAAAGAAAATTATCCAACTTTTGGAAACAAAAATTTTTAAGATTCAGTTCAATTAGAAAACCAAAGCTTTAACACTCTCCTTCTTCCCTGCTCAAAAAGAACTAAAAGAATTAGAATATATGAGCGCCTATGACGCTCACTTTCCATTTATCTTCCCACATACATAGAGTGCGGCTTACGCAGAAACCAGTGTCCGCAGTCGGGGCTTTACCCATACCTATATGCGAAAAATCTCTTCAGATTTTTCTAGGTGTGTTTGGCAAATTTACATATACCCCCCTGCACCCACCAAAATGAAATATACATTTTGGCGGCACTCATGTACGTATAGGCGAAAGCATAAATGTTCTCAAATTCCCCTCCCTCAAACAGGTTCAAAGAGTACAAAAGCTTTAGTCCAGGCTTTGACATTTTACTATTGTAATGGCGAGGCTGGCAATACCTTCATCGGATCGCCGCCGCTCACTGAGCTAACTTAACGAAAGCAAAAGCGAAAGAAAGGAGAAGAAAGCAAGAGAACTTTGACAACTCAAACAAAATATTCAGTTTTCTTCTTCCGCGCGCCGGTCGCATTTCACCCGCGAGTGGCGAATTTGTTTTGCTTTCAATTTAAGCAAAACAAATAATAAATAAAAATTAGTAACAATTAATAAAATTGTTCAGTGCGTTCAGTGCGGTCAGTGCGTGTGTGATTTCCTCCGATCTTGTTCGCCCGTCGCCCCGAACAAAAGGGAAACAAAAAAAAACATAACAAAACAAACAATACAACAAAACAACAACAACGGTGGCGCATATTTATACCGCGACAAGTATTCTAGCATTACTATAACAACAACATTACAACAGCCTTAAATCAACATTACAACAACAACATTACAACAACATTGCAATAATAACATTACAACAACAATATTACAACAACAAAATTGCAATAACAACATTACAACAACATTCCAAAGCTGTACTAAATAAAATTAGAACATCAACATTACAAGCATTTGTTTTGATGAACACACGTTTTGAAATGCCACCATCACAAAAGTCAGTGATGAAAAATCAAAATAGTGCGCATTTCGTATGGGAAAATTCGTAACTTTAAAATTAAATATCTCGGAAATTAGGGGGTAAAACCCTTCTTTGGAAAAAAAAAAAGTCGGGGCGTGGCTTGAACGCTTCACTTGTTTCAAAAATTTTAACAAAAAACAGCGCGAAAATACAAAGCTCCAACTCACCACTTTCAAAATGTTAACAAAAAGTCGAGCGACCTTGAAAATATCTAAAATAATAAGCTCCACTTTTTACAAAAATTGCGACTTCTCACCATGGTAGAAGAATATAAGGTAGTACCGCTTCTGACACTTTCCGCCATCTTAACCATCTGACATAAATAAGGATTGTACTAGATATATTTAAAAACAATCCCCCAAAAAGTGCTTCCAGATGTGGCGATTTGTCAACATGAAACGGTGTTATATTTGTAAAATCTGACCCTTAAATGTTACTTTATGCCAGCAAAACTAAAAAAACACCTGGAAAAAGTAAAGTGACGATAAGTTATGAAAAATATTTGGCAACGCCAACAAGTTCTTAGAGAATTTTAAATAATGTGGCAACTTTGTGAACACTAAATTAAACGTCAGAATCCTTATTTCTGTCATTTTGTGGATCAACCTTAATTTCTTTAGTCATGCTTCTCACATTAAATTACTTTTCACAATGAACATATACGAATACAAATTACATTTTTTCTATGTTGTTGTTGGAGAACTGTAAATGACGAAAGTTGTTGTTTTACTCAAGCTTTAGTTTCTGTAAAAATCGACTCTATTGCACGTGTTTGTACTGGTGCAACACAATTGTGTAAAAAAAAAACTTTTAAAAAGTTTAAATTCAGCTATTGCGTTTATCTTGAGAAATACCGATTTGGATGCGGTTTTTTGCATTGGGTTGGAAATGAGGTCGGGAACGAAATGGGAATGAAACCGGAACGAAATGGAATTGGACCGGAACAAAATGGAATTGGAACAGGAAACTAAAATTATCAATAAATATTGGAAAATTATTGATAAATATTGGAAAATTACCGATAAATATTGGAAAATAATCGATAAATTATCGATAAAATATCGATAAATTATCGAAAAATTATCGATAAATTATCGATTAAATATCGCAAAATTATCGATAAAAAATCGAAAAATTATCTATAAAAAATCGAAAAATTATCAATGAAGCCGTTAGGTTCCATTCAACAAAAATTTTTTTTAATTTATCAAACGCTCGCTAACTATAAAAGCAATCAGATTTTTCAGTGCGTACTTTAAGTTTAATGCATGATCAAAAATGAAGTAGGAAAATAACAATTCCAAAAAATATTGAGATAGGCTTTCCACCAACATGTAAGTTTTGTATTTTGATAATCGTACAACCATGGATCGTGTTAGTAAGTACGATTGAATATATTTCTGATTAAACGTACTATAATTTTTTGATATATTAAATTAAGCCCTAACACGATGAACACTTCTCCAGTGCTGCGTACTCCGACATTCTGCAAGAGTTAATTTAAATTTTTTTGAAAAATTGGAATAGAATTAGGCCGAATTATTAGCGAAATTTGACTATTTTACAGAGAGAGTCGAATTAATGGCTTGACCAAACATTTTTTACGAAGCTCCTTTCAAACGACGAAATTTTAAGGCGGAAAAAATGCTTGAGTTCCATTCCCATTATGTTCCCAATAAAATTCTATCTCAATGCGAAAAACCACATCTTAATCGGTTCAGTATTAGAAAAAAAGCGATGCGCGCGTTTTCACGTCCAACCAGGTTAGGTATTTCTCAAGATAATGGAAAAACAAGAAATTTTGAGGCCATCGTGTTTCGAGGTACACCCAGAAAACAAAAACTGTTGGGGCAGCAGAATTTTCGGCCAACCGAATGCTAGCGGCTGTCACAACATCTACTTTCAGATGTTGCAGCATCTACTATCTGTTGTCCCAACATCTACTGTCTGACGCAGCAACATCTCTCTGATACTGCAAAAAGAATGTCAAAAATAATGCTAAAGTGTAAGAGCGAGACAACAATTCACTTAAATTGTGCAAATGAAAAAAAATATACAAAAAAAAGTATTACGAAAAAGAATCTAAGAAAAAGAAAGCAAATGTGTTTGATGTTGTCTTGTAAAACTAGAGAAATAATTTTATAATTTAATTTCATATATAAACACAAGACTTTTAATGCGAAATAATTCTCAATTCTTACACGAATTTGATGGGCAACATACTTTTTACTGCAAATACATATGGTGTGTTATATCCACAATTAACGCGCTTTCATAAAACGCAATATTTAATTATTTCATTCAATTTGCAAAAAATTTAAAATGTTGAAATACGTGTTTTTCGGAAGTTAACAAAATAGAAGCTATTCCGCACAATTTTTCGAAGCATAAAACACTTCTTTTTGTTTTTAATTCATTATAGTTTAATCATAATTAGGTTTTAAAAATATTTTCTAGATGCGTAAAAGATAAACAAGATGGATGCATAATAGTGATGGGTGATATACTAAAGGGGATGCCACACCGGCGTCAATTGACGCTGACAAATTTGTTGTTTGCCAAATTAATATTTTTGTGGTTTGGCAAAATTAAAAATGAACACTAATTGAAAGAGCGAGTGAATATTTTTTCAAAAGAGTGTTATTTTAATTGCTAAATTTGTTAAAGAAATACGTAATGTAATTAAAGGACGCTATTACAAATGAATATTTTAATGAAATATTTTATGAATCAATTTAAAACATATTGATCTTCATCGAAGAAAAAAAGAAATTGTTTGTACATATTGATTAAAAAAATCTCTATGGCCCCGAAATTGTCAAAAAAAACTTCCATTGCCCCCATATACATAAGCGAAATTCTCGCATACTATACATCGCATACGATAAATCGTAAGTGTAGACCCCTTATAGCAACCCTTTTGTGACATAAAGATAAAAGGTGTAACGCATCAAAAAATTAAAATGCGTAAACCAGAGTAAAAATTCAAATAAATAGGGGTCAAAGGACGCCTGTGTGGCATGGGCTTAAGCCTTTAACTATTTTTCTGAATTAGTTTGCAGCCTTTGTAATGGCTGGTCAAATGTTTATTTTTGTGAATTTTGATAAAAGAAACTTAGATTAAAAGGAACTTAGATTAAAATAAAAACACAAAAGTTAAAATAAAAATTGATTTGCAACACTGTGGTATTTTGCTTCCTGCATGGCATCACTGTTAGTTGTCACGGTTCACAAGCGAATTCAGTTGCTACACCCGAGCGTGGATTCGGTTGTGGTAGCTTTTTTATTTGAAATGTTCTGTCAGCTGAAAAAAAGTGGCTGCTTCAATCTACTATTCTGTTGTTATATCCGAATTGCACATTTTTGCGTTTCTTCTGGTGTTACAAGCGAATTTGGGTCTCTCTCAAGCGAAAACTAGAGCTGCAGACGAATATTTGTTACCACAACCTCGCACCAAGCGATTATTTTTTTGTACGTAGTCGTGTTTCGAATCCGATTTTCGATAATTTCCATTTCCAAATCATATGGAAACGTATATACATTACAATTGAATATAAAATAATTGACAATCGCTGATGATAAATCTGCAAAAATTTTAAAATAGCTACACTGAAATTTTTTTATTCCTTTATTTTAAAAAATTTAGTTTGCATGAATTTAAATGAAAATATATTAAATCTTTCTGAATATAAGGGAATGTCGTCAAGGTTGGGACGAATAAAGTTTTTGGTGCGTTTTTGGTAATAACGGATACGAATAATGTCAACTTCTATAGACCGATTTGAAGCTACAGTCATTGGCTAAATTCTGACATTTTAAGCTTTTTGATATCGTGATCAAGCCAAAAGTTACAGCTCAATAAATGAAGACGCAATTTTTTGATGAAAAAATAGTGCGTATAAGTTGGGACACTTTCAAAAATCTGAAAGATAAGCTAAATATGAAGTAAAATGGTATAATTAAGCTTAGAGTATTTCTTGATGTTATCATTCGACGTTTTTGCAAGTGAAGTAACCGTTTTGAATATAAGCGCATAGCCAATTTAGTTCGAGTTTTTATACCCTACACCTCATGAGGTATAGGTATATTCACTTTGGTCTGATGTTCATAACAACAAGAAGGAGACGTGTCCGGTATGGAAAACTATATATATTCTTGATTAGCATCACTTCCTGAGTCGATTTAGCCCTATCCGTCTGGCCGTCTGTCCGTCCTCTTTTCTTGTAAACACGATTGCAAGAGCTAGAAGAAAGCTGGGGAACCCAAATTTTGGATTTATCCTTTTTAGGCCCTAGAATGAGTTGGTATTGAAAATAGGCGTGGTCGGTCGACTGCCACGCCTACCTCCCACATAAGAGAAAATCGAGTTTTTACTTATATTCCGCTTAAATAGTTCCAAACTTGGTATTTAGGGGTTTTTGGGGTAGCTGAGTTCGAATTTGATGTCGGAATTTCCAAATCCAAGATGGCGGATCCAATATGGCGGCTAAAATTTTAAGATTTCATCAAAATAAGGTGCGTTTCATATTTATAAGGTCACCTCAAATTTCGCAATTAAATAAATAAAAAATTTAATATTTCCATATTTAAACTCAATATTTCCGTATTTGATACAATTTTAAATACGCGCATATTTGATTTAAAAAAAAAAAGCTTAGGAGCACTATCAAATACTTTTATATTTGATTTAAATACGTTTTCATTTGATTTCACTATTTTGTTCCCTCAGTGTACGAATACAATGGATATTTTCTTTTAAAATGTTCATAAACTAGTAAGAGAATTATCTTCGGTCTGACCGAAGCTATAATACCCTGCACATGCGAGTACTATAATTTATCGATTTTTTATCGATAATTTATCGATAATTTTTCGATAATTTATCGATAATTTTTTGATAATTTATCGATAATTTTTTGATAATTTATCGATTTTTATCGATATTTTCCAATATTTATCGATAATTTTAGTTTCCTGATCCATTTAAAAATGTTATTCCAATTCCATTTTGTTCCGGTCCAATCCCATTTCGTTCCAGTTTCATTCCCATTTCGTTCCCTCATTTCCTCATTTCCAAACCAATGCAAAAAACCGCATCCAAATCGGTTAATATAAAATTGGCGGCCATTTTGTATGGGAGGTAGGCGTGGCTCTTATCCGATGTTGCCCATCAATACCGTCCAATCATTCGCCAAAATAAGAGGAATCCCAAAATTTGGGGTCGATAGCTCAAAAGCTACGACAGTTATCGTCCGAAATGACAGACAGAAGGACAGACGGACATGGACTAATGGACTCAGGAGGTGATGCTGATCAAGAATATATATACTTTTCCATACCGGACACACCTCCTTATGGGCGTTACAAACGGTGTGACAAAAACAATATACCCTTGGACACTAGTGTGCAGGGTATAAAAATGATCTACACTAAAAGTACTCTCTAAATATGCTGTAGTTGCTCTTGCAGTTTTGTTGTTGCTGCATACCAAATACCAGGTCTTAAATTAAATTACCACTATTTCTCGTAAAATATCGAATTTCAACTCTAAAACTGTTTTATCCTGGTATTTTCACGGTAACCTTGATTAACCAAAGTACTCTATAGACTCTCAGAATTACAGTTCGAAGAACAAGCAGACAAGTCCAAAACATCGATTCCGGGAACAGCATACCCATTTTTAAATTCAATATTTTATGGATTTTAAACGTTGTCTTCTAGAAATGTGACGTTTTCGGAAGCATTGGCCCGGATATAAAACTGTAAACTGATCTCTAGACCTCGAAGGTAATCTACGCTCTTCATACGACTGTATCTAAATTCCAGTTCCAACTTTACGAGAATTAGTGTTAATTTAATAAAAAGCCGGTAGTTGGTATGAAAACTCGTGTTTTTAATGTCACTCGAAATCAAAACGATTACTTACAAAAATAACTTTTACCGGTTTTCATGTTTGAGAACTGAATTTCCAATTTTTTCAAAATGACCTTATAAATATGAACAACATGAAATAAAAAAAAAAATTTTAGTTTCAACAACAGCTAAACTGCAACAACAACCACAGCATATTTAGAGAGCAGATCATTTTTTATGAACATTTTAAAAGAAATTAACCATTGTATTTGTAGTATTGTAAAATTTAAGGTGACCTTATAAATATGAAACGCACCTTAAGCTGAGGTCAGATTAGGCAAATATTTGCCCAAATACTGGGAAAATACATTCAGAAAAATAAAATACTGTTTCAACACATATGATTTCAGTTGATTTTAAAAATATCTGAGTGTACACTGAAAAATTTTTGGTTGGTAAATCTAACCAAAAAAAAATTGTAATTTACCAACCCATACAAAAGTTCGGAGAACACGAAATCGGAAACAACTTCCATCGGCTAATCTAAACGATAAAAAATTGTTTTTTTTATAACCCTTATATTAACTTGCTTTGGGTGGACTATATATATATATACTCAAATCTGCGAAGAGCTTTTTCATACACTTCCACATGAGCTAGAAAGCTGAAATTCGGAACACTGATAGAACTCCGGTGACAATGCATTCTATTATATACATATATATATTTTAGAGTCCATCAGAGGTGTAGGGGGCCGTGGGGGACTCAAACCCCTTTTTTTTAAACATGGCATAACTTCCAATTCCTTCAAGCTACAATGATGAAATTTGGTATTTGAGTTGTTATTGATACAATGATATTTTGTATCAATAAATAAATATTTTGTGGGGCAAAGGGGAGCGGGATGGAGTCAATTTAAAGTTCTAACTTTCGTATTTTGTAAACTACAAGGCTGAAATTTTTTACTTAGGTTCGCATTCTGGAAAAAGAATAAAAAAGGGGGAAAAAAAAAAAAAAGGGGCGAGAAAAAAAATTTTTTTTAAAGAAAAGAAAAAAATATATTAAGAGTAAAAAACAAGTTTTTTAAAATATAACCCATTAACCGACTAAAAAGCAGAAAATAAATTTCCTTTAAATTAATTTCAGCAATTTCGATTTAAAATTAAATTTTTTTGGTATTTTCCTCCGATTATCATTGCAGATTTTAAAGTCGCCAAAAACCCTTAATTTTAAATCGAAATTGCTGAAATTAATTTAAAGGAAATTTATTTTCTGCTTTTTAGTTGTTAAAGGGTTATATTTAAAAAAACTTGTTTTTACTCTTTTTTTATACCAAAGCAAAATTGTTATTTTATATTTACTACTTGAAACATAAACAAATAAAATATAATAAATTTTTTGTTTTTGTATTAACTGCAAAAAAAACAATTTTTGTGGGTTGCTAAACAATTTTTGTTGCTAAACTAACAAATTTTTATCGTTTATATTTACTTCCTTGGTTGGATCGTTTTTAACCAACCTTTTCGGTTAGATTTACCAACTTTTATTTTTCTGTGTATTTGGGCAAATATTTGACTAATCTAACCGTAGCTTTTGCAAGCAATTTTGTATAGGGGGGTTTTTACTAAAAAAATGTCCATAAAATTGTGTTTTACTGTAAATTAACGATTAAGGCCTCCAAAAACCAAAAAATATAGAGAATGGACAGACCTACACGAAATAAGACCAAACCTTTTTATGTTTATATATTTATTTTCATTTCAAGGGAAGTGAATGAAACAAATTCGTTAAATTCACATGTTTTTTTTTATAGATGCATTTAATGAAATATTTTTGAAAAAGAAGTATGTACTACAAAATTAAACTTGACAAATCTTATAAAAAAACTAGAGAGTGGACTATCTTCGGGATATGGACTTATCCTATGTGGCTTCCATTCACTAGGGATATGAATCATATGAATTTTGCGGGTGCGATTCTGATGTTTAGAAATGACACCCGCGGGTGCGGGGACGGGTGCGGGTGCGAATGTCTAAAGTATGTGTTTTCCCCGGTGATCCATGATCGTGGTGGGCATTGAAGTCACCTAGTACCACTTGGTAGCTGTTCGATGCCCAACCCATTTCGAAGTAAAATATGCCAAACTTGAAGCAAAAAATGTGTATTTGCAATTTTCCATCCAACAAAATCTTTTAAAATTATTATGGGAACTGGAATGTTTAATTAAAACATACTTAATTAAACATATTTTCAACACTTTATTCATATTCCAACCATTTCTACATAAAAAAAGTTGCCAAAAAAATAGACCATAAAAATTAAAAGTTATCCAAAGTCCAATCAAATTAGTAAGTTTTAAGGATGTATTCAGGAGCAAATTTCGGAAGGAGAGAGATTTCATTAAACTAAATTGGAAACAACTTAAGGAAAAAGTTAACACACAAAAATAAAATTAATTCGAGTTACAAAATAGTAAATTAAAAATTCATAGCCATTGTGTAATTAATTTCTCAATGATTCATAGCATACAAAATTTTTATTTTATATGCCCGGTACTCAGGGTACGTGGGCTGTAGACTCCAACATTCTTAACATTCTTAGTTTTGTCTTGTTTTGTTTACGTCGCAGTCAGTTGTTTATTTAGAAAATGTGTCCTTTTTTCGACCCGAGACCTTAATTTTATGCTTTATATTTTGTATTTAATAACAGAATTTGTCTGCTAATGGCTCAGCAATCTATAAATTTGAGGGAGAACGATCAAGCCCTAAAATGTTTCAAAGAGTGTCTAAAGTATGCACCTAATGATATAGAGATCCTGTCATCGCTAGCACGTCTTTACATGCAAATTAATTCCATGGAACTTTGCCGTGACGTCTGTCTGCAGATCCTGCAAATCGATAGCAATAATGAGGCGGCCTCTGTGATGATGGCTGATTTGTCTTTCAGGAAGGTAGATATAGACTATAATACATTTTTTAACTATTCCAACAATATATAAATTTGTACAAAAAACTGTTTTTTCAGATGGAATTTGAAAACGCAGCATACCACTTTTCGCAGTTGCTTATATCACAGCCATGTTACTGGACAGCACTGGCGCGTCTAATCGAGGTGATGCGGCGCTCCGGAACATTGCCCGAAGCCACATCATTTTTACAACGCGCCGAACAAGCTACATCGAATCCGACACAAGTTTCCGGACTAAATTATTGTAAGGGATTATACGAATGGTACAGTGGAAATCCAAACGGAGCCCTGCGAAACTTTAATGCAGCGCGTAGAGACCACGAGTGGGGGCAACAGGCTATTTTCAATATGATTGAAATCTGTATTAATCCTGACGGAGACATTCCCAACGGCAGCGATATGCAGGACGTAACTGACAGTAGCGAATTCAGTGATTCGCGAGTAATAGCACTACGCACAGCCGAACGACTGCTTAAGGAACTGCGTCCGCGGCCCGGCGGAATGGACAACGAGGCTTTGAACCATCGACTGTTACATAACTTCCTACAATTGGCATCGAAACAAAAGTTTCAAATAGAGTCAGCCTTACAAGATTTTACGGATCTTGCAACGCGCGACGAGTACCAGAACTTGATTGGTCCAATTCTTGGCATGGCATCTGCCCTAGTACAGCTAAAACAAGTTCATCGTGCAAAGAATCAGCTAAAACGTATAGTACGCTTAGCGTGGAACTTTGAGGAAGCAGAATACCTAGAGCGTAGCTGGTTATTGTTGGCGGACATTTATATTCACGCAAATAAGTTGGACGTGGCGGAAAGTTTTATTGATCGTGTACTGGAACATAACAAGTCAAGCACAAAGGCTTACGAGTCGGCCGGTTATATTGCAGAGAAATCTCAAATGTATCGCGATGCAGCCAAACATTATCATAGCGCTTGGAATTGTGGTGGACGATCTAAACCACATATTGGCTACAAGCTAGCGTACAATTATATGAAGACGAAACGATATGCCGACACAATTGATGTGTGTCAGCAAGTGATCAAACTACATCCGGACTACACAATCATTCGTAAAGACATATTGGACAAGTGTCGCAACAACTTAAGAGCATAAATACTTTTGCATTTTTCATATACAAAATATTATGGATGTGACGGATGTGAGTTTTGCAGGTGCAAAGGCGGATGCGGGTGCTTTAAAAGAAAAACTTTTTGCCCTTTTTTTTAATTTTATATAGTGTATTGTGACCTCCTGAATCTGCAAACATTTTGCCTCCCTCCTCTATAGTTTCCGAGATGTTTCACTCAAAGCTTCGGAATTCCCGAAATAGCGAGCGTAAATGCGGATGTCTAAAATATGTGATTGCGGATGCTAATGTACATGCGAATGTCAAATCAATGCGAATACTCCACGGATGCGGGGTTCTGTCACATCCTTACAAAATATCACAGTGCACCATGATTATTTCAATCCATTTTAAATAAACACGTTTCAGCACTGTTGGAAAATATTGTGTATTTTTTATAACCCTTATATTAACTTGCTTTGGGTGGACTATATATATATATATATATTTTTTTTTTTTTTTGATGCAAAAAGTTTCTTTCATTAAAATCATATTTTGCAAAAGAAATTTAAAAAGTTTGATTTTTGGCTAACATCGACCAATTTTGTATGATTTGTATGAAATTTGCAAATTTAATCAAAAATCAAACTTTTTAAAAAAGTTTAAGAAGAGGTCAATTTTTGGATTCATCTGTATCAATATTAACTACCTTTTTATAACCCTTATATTAACTTGCTTTGGCTTGACTATATATATATATATATATATATATATGTCGGTATATATCCAAGTAACACACGTAGTTCGCCAGGCTGACTTGTAGTCCGCAGACAGTGCGCATGGAAAGATTTTGGTAGCATGAGCTGACAAAAAATCTTAGTTGTCAGTCGCTACTACTTCTTGTTCAGAGCAATTCTGTGCCTACAATAAACATACAACTAATGCTTTAAATAGCGACTACTTACTTACTAGTAGGCGCTACTAACTATCAAACGAAAAAAGAGACGCATATATCATATAGATTTGCATGAAATATGTTTTCTCTTTCTGTTGCATTACTTTTGATATAGCGCCATTTTGATAGTAACAGTGATGTTCCATGTACGAATCAAAAGACCGCAGTGTTGCAAATACACTTTTAATTTAACTTTTGTGTTATTATTTATTCTTCCCTTTAATCAAAGGATATTTTTCAAATTCAAAATTCACAAAATTAAACATTTGACGAACCATTCCGAAAAATGGTTGAATACTTTAAGTATAAAATGAACATCAATTTATTAGGTCACGCCTGAAATGAAAACTGTTGCGACAAAAAATTGTATTATGCAGTCAAACAAAAAATTTGTTACTAATTTCTTTTTAAATGATGCAGTTTTTTTCCTTGGAAAATTTTCAACAAAATACTTCTTAACCATTTTTTCTCTCCGAACAGTAATTCTTCTTATAACTAGTAAATTTGCCCGTGCCATGCACGGGAAATAAAACACTAATTTGAAAAAATTAATGTTTACTTTATTGTGTAATTTAGATGCAAAAATATTTTCTATGTTTATGTAATTTTTTTTATAGAAATTTGTGAAATATGTGAACTTTTATTAAATTTTATTCGATGATGTAATTGTGGCCTAATGTGTAAAGTTGAACTGTTACATTAAAAAACAATTAAAAAAAGAAAGATTAAAAAAAAGAAAAAAATATGAAGTATGGAATTAAAAAAAGAAAAACTTCGGCCGGCACCGGGCTTGAACCTATGACCCCCGCAGTCATAGGCCGAAGCTCTAACCAACTAATGGCGGTTAGGTAGACCAAGCCGTATGATGAACTCCATAATTTATATATTTTTTATATAATCATTTGTGAAATATGTGAACTTTTATTAAATTTTGTAAAGAATAGAAAGAAATTTTGTTGGATGATGTAATTGTGTAAAGTTAAACTGTTACATTAAAAAAGAATTAAAAAAGAAAGATTAAAAAAAGAATATCAAGCAATGGATTAAAAAAAAAATACTACTGGTGGCGGGCTTGAACCCAAGACTGTCGCAGTCATAGGCCGACGCTCTAACCAACAGAGCACAGCCAGCTATAAAATAAATTGAGCTACTGGCGATATAGTTCAGAAAGCTGTATGGTGAATGTGTACATACTAAGGCATTCAATCCCGGGATCCCGAAATCCCGGGATCCCGGACGTTTTCTCAATCCCGGAAACCCGGGATTTTCCGTCCGGAATCCCGGGATTCAAAAAAGGCTTTTTTTATGCATTGTTTAAGATATTTTTGACGGTTTTCTACAAAAATACAGCCGTGCATTTACATCTAATCGAATTGGTAAATTAAAAAAGCCCACTTTTGCAGATTTAGTGAGCACACACAAAAATTGACAACATTTTTGTCAATAACGGTTAACAAACAATTTTTATCCATCTGAATAAAATTTTTTGAATTTAAACAATTTTTTTTTTACAAAAAAGATATATGTTTTTATACCAAAACTACTGAAAGTAACTTTTTCGTGTGTAGCATGAAATGGAGCTGGCAGAATTTTATGACAATATTCAGATTCAGGTGGCAAAAAAAAAATATTTGTTCGATCAATGTAATTTAAAAAGAATTACTTTTTGTTCCATTATATTTATTTTAAATTTTATTTGTTTTGTTTAATGTTATATTTAATAAATATTATTTCTTTGTCGAATTAACAACAATTATTTCTTTAATTTATATTAATTATTGTATTTAATTGGAAAATCCCGAAAATCCCGAACAAATCCCGGGATCCCGGGATTGTAATTTCAAATCCCGAAATCCCGGGATTTTCAAAAACACTTCGGGATTGAATGCCTTAGTACATACACACAAAAATATAGCTTTGATTTACCATTGCCACCTTTAAGGAAATAATACTACCAAAAGGCTAGCGTTGCCACCTAACAATGTTTTCACCTGTTACGGCTAAACATTATTTCCGATTGTCGATTATTTTTATTGCAAAGCGTTTTATTTATTGGATTTTTTCAATTTTTATTTTCGTATTATGTATTTTGACGTACTAAAACCGAATCTGAATCTTTTATTGTAGCAAGAATCTTCTTTCCGAGAAATACATTTTTTTAGGTTTTGATTTCCCCTTTTACAATTACTTGAGTGACTTCTAAGAAAGGTGTTCATTTTGTACTATTTTTTTTCGGGAATTTTAATTTATAAATGATTCACATTTTTCTTTGTTTTTATAAAATTTCTCACCTTAAACAAATTTATTTTCGCATTTGCAAGAAACATTTTTGAGTAAGGTTCGCTGCGGCTGCGGTACTTCGCGTTGATGTGTGCGGACCTTAATGTTGTACTGGGAATATATTATAGTGTATAGGAAAGTGTAATATGGAAATCTAATACACCACCGTAATAGGTGAAAATAGTGTTAAGTGGCAACGGTAGTCTTGTGGCAGTGTTATTTTCTTAATGGCAGCTTTAGTTCGAAGCTATTTTTGTTTATATGTGAAATGATTTTTTGTGTGTGTATATACATGAAAGCGTTTTGCGTACAGCTTGCCGAAGTTAATCGATATTAGGTGAAGGTATTGTATGAGCATTAGTGGCTCTGGTGAGAAGGCGCTTAGTTCGCTACTTCATCTTACTTACAATCGCTGCGATGTGGGTTCGATACCTCACCAGGGCGGCTAACATTTATAAGACAAAATATATGTGTGAATTAGGGCTTTCGATACGGGATCCCGGTCCATTTTTGGTCCCGAAAATCCCGGGATATTTTTTCCTAACTCCCGGGATTTTCGGGACTACATTTTAAATAAATTAGTCCATAAAAAAGTTTAATATAAGAAAAATACAACTTTTCATGGCTCATAAAATATAAAAAAATCGTGTAAGCAGAAAAATAGTTTTTGACAACATTTCACAACCCCAAAATGAAAAAAAGTTAGTTAGCAACAAAACTAAAAAATTCATTGCATACAATAAAATTATATACTAAAAACAGCCTGACAGTCAAAATGCATAAAAATGAAATTTAGTAAAAACACAAACAACTCAAATCGAATTCCTCGGCCTGGGATAAAGTTGTTGTAAAACTTCGGCTTTACAACAAATTAATAATACCACTCTTGTTATTACTGTTGCATTTGGGAAAAAAGCCCAACAACGTAAGGTACAAACAAGTAAAATGTATTACAATAACAAAAGGTTATTGGGATGGCAACTTGTAACAGGAGCACATGAAAGAAATTAACGGAATGCTATTATTGTTGTTCTTTCAAATGCTAAACTGAAACATACGTGGGAGGGGCTAGTGAAAGCGACTGAGATTTGTTAATGTAATGTCAAACGTTTTGAATTTGACATTCATTGCAAAGAAAAGTCTGCAATTCTCTAGTAATCGTCCGCATATGTGAAAGTATATATAGTATGTTTGAAAATAACATAATTGGCAGTCAACTAAATGAGTCGCTGATGAAAAATCTGGCAATAGCTTTCTCACGACCGCAGCGTCGTGTGGGCAAACCACCAGAATGGCTAACATTCAAAAAAAAGAAGGTTAACAACTTAATAAAATTTTTTAAGTGAAGTTGTAAATTTTGAGTCGGTTAGTGTTCCGGACAGACAGACAGAAAGACAGACAGACCTGGACAAATATATATATTAATTTTGATTTTGTAAACTTTTTGTTTGAGATAATCAGAGGAGAGTTTACAAAATTGCAATTATAGGAAAAACTATTGCTCGGAGAGAAAAAGAAGTATTTTGTAGAATATTTTCCAAGGAAAAAAACAGCATCATTTTTTTTTTTAATTTGTGATTGTGAAAATACCATTTTTCATCGCAACAGTTTTCATTTCGAGCATGCCCTAATAAATATATGTTCATTTTATACTTTTATGTTGCCTCAGTGAGACTGATATTTCAAATGACTGGATTAAACAAAAAAACATTGTAGAAATATTATTGTTGTGCAGGGAAAAGTAGGGATTTCTTAAGGCCGATAATTGATTTCTTACGGCTGATTAGGGATTTTTGAAAACAAGTGGAGCATCACTGATATATACTTTGTTTATCTATAAAATATTTTTCCAATACTAATGAAAAGGCAATAAAATAATTACCCAGCCAATAATTTTATCGTTAAAGAGCTCGTAAACGAAAAATTTTCGATCGAAATGCGGGCAAAACAATCGTAGGCGACACACGATAACGATACGGTTACGAGTCCGACTTCGTTCTTAATTTTGCATCGAAACGAGTTATCTCGTTATCGAACCAAAATGTGCTCGTTAACGAATTCGTTTGTTCGTTAAAAGACTCGTAAACGAAGTCGTTGAAGAATTCGTTAACTAAGTCGTTAACGAGTTCGATTATGAAGACGTTAACGATATTTTATCGAGGAAATTACGACTATCGTAATATACGAGTGAATGTCGGACATTTCTCGAATATTTTTGATCGAGAAAAGTTTGTAAAATACGATCTTCGTAAAAAGTTCGTACAATTATTGGCTGGGTAAATATTGCGTTTTATGGAAGCGCATTAATTTTAAGTATCAAATGTCATATCTATTTGCGGTAAAAACTATGTTGCCCATCGAATTTGTGTACGAATTGACCATTATTTCGCATTCAAAGTCTTATATTTGTCTATGAAATTAAATTATTCATAGTTGCATATTTTGCATCACAACTCTAAAATGGATTCAATCATTAATTTTCTTTTTCTTACTTTCTTTTCATAATATTTATTATTTGTTGTTTATTATATATCCGTTTCACTCGCACATGGTAATTATTTTTGACATTTGGTTGTCATTGGTAGTATTCACGAACATCTCACAACTTCGCTCACCCCAGGAGTGCAACACAGAATTGTTGTGACAGCTTCTGATACTATCTTCTACCGCCTCAACTCAGAAAATTTGATTTTTTATGTTTTTTCTGCTATGTTTGACTTATTTTTAAATTTACACAATGCAAAGTAATAAATTAAATTTGAGTTTTCTTTAAAATATACAAAAATTTGGCTCTGTCTACAATTACAGTGCAATAAAATCTTGGCCCTATTATTTTGACCATGAGCGTATATATATGTATACACTGAGCGAACAAACGCATAGTAGAATTAAATATTTTTTATTTAAATGTGATTTGAATATTTTAATATTTGGAAATCAGTATCTCATACAGAAATTCAATACGCGCGTATTTAAATGTTTTCTATAAATAAAAAACTTCATTGCCGCCAGCCAGTCTTGAACCTACGACCTCTGCAAATTGGAAATAAGAAATTCACACTGATCCATCACAGGCATAATTTGTGTGTCTAAACTGAAATATATATGAAGCTGAAAATAAAAACCTTTTTTTGTGAGTTTCTATTGAAAAAAAATCAACGCTTGCTGAGCAATATATAATTGAAATTTCTATTTTTTGATTTGAAAACATCAATTTATAAGACTTGCTGAGCAATATACAAACATTTAGACGCTTGTGAATAATGTCGGAAATAGACGAGTCGGTTAGAGCGCACTCCAAACTCCAGAGGTTATCGGTACGAATTCCGGCAAAACTGAATTTGTGGAAAAGTTGTTACAAATGTTTCTAAGGAAATTGGCAAATAAAAAAATTAAATAAAGTAAAAAAAAAAAACTTAAAATAAATTCAAATAAAAAAAAAAAGAAAAAGAAATTTTTTTTGCAATTTAAAAAAAAAAAAAATTTAATATTTCCATATTTAATTCTAATATTTCCATATTTAATACAGCTTTAAATACGCGCATATTTGATTTAAATAAAAACAGCTTAGGAGCACTATCAAATACGTTTATATTTGATTTAAAAACGTTTTCATTTGATTTCACTATTTTTCCCTCAGTGTAGATATCCTCAAATCTGCGGCGAGCTCCACATAAGCTAGAGAGCTGAAATTTGGTACACAGATAGAACTTTGTTGACAATGCATTCTATTAAATTTGGGGGTCCATCAGAGGCGTAGGGGCCGTGGGGGAACTCAAACCCCTTTTTCTAAACATGGTATAACTTCCAAGTCATTCCAACTACGATGATGAGATGGGTTCTTATTGACAAAATTAAATTTTAGACCCTTTAGAAAGGGGGGTGTGGGGGCAAAGGGGAGCTGGATGGAGCCAATTTAAAGTTCTAACCTGACATGAATCACAAAAAAAAAAGTCCAAGGACTCACTTAGAAGGTTGCCGAATCCCACCTGCCATGATTCACCCAAAAAAGTCCAAGGACACACTCAATAGCTATTATAATCCCATCTGACATGATTCACCCAAAAAAGTCCAAAGATTCACTTGGTGGCCGCTGGAATCCTTCTTGGCAAAATAATCCAAGAACGCATTTGGTGGTAGATGCAACGCCAACTAAATAATTTCACTCGAGTATTGCACATGACACATTTCAGCTCCCTGTTTGATATATTTCATTGCAAAGAGTACAGTGCAGTAACGCTTTTGAATTTATACTCTACTAGCTGTTACATACCCGGCGTTGCACGGGTTGTATAAAATTTTAAAATAAATATATATAGGAATTTGCGACAATTTCAATGGCGCTGTAGTTGATGGTTTATTCCCCCCGTGAAACTTGGTGCCAGTTGTAATCCCACCCGGTAGGAATCACCCAAAAAAAGTCCAAGGACGCACTTGGTGGCAGCTGTAATCCCACCCGGTATAATTCAGCCAAAAAAAGTCCAAGGACGCACTTGGTGGCAGTTGTAATCCAACCCGGCATGATCAACCCAAAAAATTTCCAAGGACGCAATTGGTGGCAGTTCTTATCCCACCCGGTATGATTCACCCAAAAAATGTCCAAGGAAGCACTTGGTGCCAGGTTGTAATCCCACCCGGCATGAGCCACCCAAAAAATGTCCAAGGACGCACTTGGTGGCAGCTGTAATCCCACCCGGTATGATTCACCCAAAAAATGTGCAAGGGCGCAGTTGGTGGCATGGACCACTTAATATTCGATATTTACTATGTTACATTTTAATAATATTTTTTTGTTGTATGAGAGGTGCCACGCCCCATTGTCCAAATCCAACCTGTTATGAATCCAACCTATTGCAAATTCCATTACTAACACAATTTTACCTTAAAATTTCAATAAAATCAGTAAAGCCGTGATATGGGGTAGAAAATTGTATGGGCGGTGCCACGCCCCTTGTCCAATTATGCTCATATTTGGCATAAAGCTTGGAAAAGTTATTGTGCAACTTCGTGATAAATTTCGTATTTATTATTCAATATTCAATTCAAATTCAATTCAATAGTTACTAAATTACCTTGTAGACATATTTTGTGTTGTATGGGAGGTGCCACGCCAATCGCAACCGCATATAGCCTATGTTACATGTTACATGTTACATACCTATAGAATTTATCCTGAAAGTTTCAAGAGAATCGGTACAGCCGTTTAGCCGTGATTGAGGGACAAACAGACAGACAGACAGACAGACAGACATACAGACATACAGACAGACACACACTCAGTTTTATAATATATATAAGGATTCTACTCATTTATTGCCGAAGACTGCAAGTCATATACTAATTCTTTTTGAAAAAATAGAGTACATGACAGAAACCATTTGAAAAAATAATGAGTGTCGTGAAACTCGTTCATATGCATTTGTGCTGGCCTTTAGCTGGTATCACCAAAATGGTCCTCCACTACCTGCCAGTACCACTTTAGTGCGTTACCACTAAGGCATTCAATCCCGGGATCCCGAACGTTTTCTAAATCCCGGAAACCCGGGATTTTGAGTCCGGAATCCCGGGATTCAAAAAATTAAATTTTTATGCATTGTTTAAGATATTTTCGACGCTGTTCCACCAAAATACTGCAGTGCGTTTACTTTCAATCCAATTGGTAAACACAAAAAGCTCACTTTCGTAGACTTAGTGCTACACACACAAAAAATTAAGACAATTTTTGCCAATAACAGTGAACAAAACATTTTTATCGATCTGAATAAAATTTTTTCAAATTGAAACAATTTTTTTTATTCGACAAAAAGGTAGATATAATTAATAAAATCATTTTGTTGACCATTTGAGTGTTGTACTTTTGAATAGATTCAGCGTGGCAAAAAAAATAATAAAGCAACTCAATTTAACACATAAATTATCAAACTTTTTCGATCATAGTAATTTAAAATTAATAACTTTTTGTTTGACTTTATTTATTTTAAATTTTGTTTTGTTTAATGCAATATTTATTAAATATTATTTCTACGTTGAATTAAAATAAAATTAAGCTTAAAATATTGTTGCAACAGTTTTTTCTTTAATCCCGAAAATCCCGAACAAATCCCGGGATCCCGGGATTGTAATTTCAAATCCCGAAATCCCGGGATTTTCAAAAACACTTCGGGATTGAATGCCTTAGTTACCACTCAATGAAAATCCGTAAACAGCTGATGCCTCGACGTTCCACACCTTTCTCCCATCCTCTCATCCTTTCAACCCGAAACAAAAAACTTTCTACTTGTCGGTCCTTGCCAGAACCATCAAACTTCAGATTCCATTTTCTTACGTCTAACATTATGCGACTGTCGAAAAAAAGACTATCTTGAAGCCCCGGTTCTACTGGAGTCCTTGTTCGGTGTTGATGTACCAGCGGGCGTGGGCAAAGTATCACCGGATTTCATCGACCTATGCTTTAACTCCTTTACCTCCTTTTTCATCCCCCGAATCTCCTCCAAGCAGTTTAACATCATGCCAAACAATCTATCCATCTTTGCGGATTGCGCTGCCACACTTTCATCATCTGGCGAAGTGCCACCTTCCTCACCACCTTCTGACCCATTGACTACTTCGTTTAAATCTAGTTGCCACACCTGGCCACCTAAATAAAAAAATTTTAAATTTCCCCAAAAATGTTTCTGCGCTTAACCTCAAAGTATTTAGTATTTGGAATACCATTCGTAAAACTGGAAGCTTACGTCAGGCCCGTGGGGGGGGGTTTATACAAAATTAATTTTTGAAAGTGAAATCGGACATGATTTTTCAAATTTTTTTATTGCTCTATTCGATTGAAAATGTCAAGAAAAGGATACTTAAACTGGGACAAGATTGGGTTTTGGGACCAAATCTTTTTTTGGTGGATTCGATTGGAAATTTTTAGAAACGGATTTTGGATTTAGCTCCAAAATAACCTATAAATTGCACAAAATGTTAGTTAGATTGTTCACTCTCTGGATTATTATAATTCATTTAAGTTATACAAGACATTATCGTTACGCTACTTTTAGACAAATATTCAAATATTAGAAATTTAATTACAAAACAAAACCCCACCAAATTTGAACATTTTGAATTTGAATTTTATAACGCTGAACAAGATGGCGATCTTGGAATTTTTCTATCACGTCTTTGAGAAATGTATGATCAGGAAGTTAAAAAATGGTCGAATAGGCAAAACCCAATAATTTATCCAAACAAAACGAATCTTTTGAAAACTGTATATGTTTAGTGCTAATACTTTTTGTTTTGAACATATGAACGATTTAGTTTAGAGCCATCCAAAAATTACCAAACTTTGTATTCAAATAAAAAACAACTAGCTCAATTCAACATAGAAACATACATATTTTTGTTCGAGATATTCATAATGCTCAGTAACTAAGAATGTTTTTTCAGGGACTAAATTGATCAAAAACAAAAAAAACATTTAAAAATCACCAAATAAACGGATTTGCGTTGTACAGATATTGCTTTTAAAATTTTTCATAATGTTTACTTGGCTATAACAAAAAACTTTCTCATAAAAACTGTATTTTAAGAAATTTTTTCAAAATATTCCAGCTTACAAACCAAAATTTGCTTCATCATAAAAAATTTATTTTCTGGCAAAAGGAAATTTCAATTCCATAAAACCTTGTAAAATCAATAAAATTTGAGTATCATTTCAATAATTTTGTACTGAAAAATTAATTTATGGGGGGGGTGGGAAGGGGGAACCCCAAAACCCCCCGCCCTTTCGCACGGGCCTGTCTTACGCTTAGAACAACTTTCTAACATTAAAACAAGTGAGTAAGTTTCAGTCGGGCAAGCCGACTTATATATACTACACCTACTGGGCCATATTGGATCCGCCAGCTTGACTTTTGAAAAGGCGACATCAAATTCGAAATCAGCGACCCCAAAAACCACCCTATACAAAATTTCAATCTGTTTTGATGAAATCTTAAAATTTCGGCCGCCATATTAATTCCGCCATCTTGAATTTGTAAATTCCGACATCAAACTCGAAATCAGCGACCCCAAAACCCCCCCATACAAAATTGCATACTATTTAATATTATGAAATCTTAAAATTACGGTGAAAACACTTTCACTTATATGGGAGGTAGGCTTGTCAGTCGACCGATTCCGCCCATTTTCAATACCTTCTAGGGCCTAAAAAGGATAAATCCAAAATTTGGGATCCCTAGCTTTCTTCTAGCTCCTGCAATCGCGTTTACAAGAAAAGAGGATGGACATATATATATACTTTTTTCTATACCGGACGGAATTGCCACACGGTCTGGATTCGTCTGGATTGTCCAGATTTTTTGTCATGTGTCCATAGTCCAGTTTTTCAATAATTTGTCCAGACAAAATGATATTTCTCAGTAAAAAAAACTAAAATAAGTCAGAAAACCTAATAGCGTTTTCGTTTTTATTATAAAGATAGAATTTTCTGTCAAATAGTTTTATTTTTTTCAATGAGTTTTTAGCCATTTAAATAACTTAAGTTCCTTACCTTAAGTAGAATGATGGCTGATTTCATAAAATCTGAAATATTTCTGCGGCCAAAGACAATATCCTCTTAAGTAATTAAGCATGAATTGAATAAGACTGTATAAGAGGTTTCTGAATTTCTAATATTTATGGAAGTACACCACACCACACAACCTTTTTTGAAAAAGTAGACCATTTTGAAATTTTGTTTCGACTTAAGTGCTTATTGCTTTCGAAATTGTCAGACTAAACTATAAAACTGTAAAGAGTTTTACACATTTTTAAAAACAGTAAATTGTTACAAGCTACAAAATATTTGTGGAAAGAATAGAATTGTACTGTTTTTAAACTAAAGTGTAAAGCTTTCAACGTCTTTCGGAACTGAGAAAGAAAAATTTACAGGTCTTTTCTGGCGCGGGACAAAAGCTAAAATGTTGCATGCCAATGAGAAGGTAATAAAGGCGGTTACAAACTTCTTACCGATAGAATAGACTTGTAAAGGTGTTTTTTTTTGCATAATAAGCTATGTAATTTAATTGTTTTTTTTAACGTGAGGAGGTACCAATGCATATTCTTGCATATTGCTATCTAATTCCTACTTTAATATGCCATTAAAATAAAAAAAATTTCCGATTTTTTCTTTGAATGTCCAGTTGAAAATGGAAAAGTCCAGATATTTTTTTTCAAAATCCAGACGAAAATCATTTTGCATGTGGCAACCCTAACCGGACACGTCTCCTTCTTGGTGTTACAAACATCAGACCAAAGTGAATATATCCATACCTCATGAGGTGTAGGGTATAAAAAACTAAACGCCAACACTACCAACACAAAAACAATGCCACAAATTAACCAAAGACTTTTTTAATGCTGGCAGCGTTTGTAGCTGATATCAAAATAAAAATACAACAGTCTGGCACAAAAAGTTTAGATAACAATGGTCAAGAAAAGATGATTTTTAAGAATAAAAAGTTGGAAAAAATAAAATAAAAAGCTATGGTTGTCGTTAGCCATCTTGGTCAAGCGTTGGACGCATTGTAATAACCCTAGTTGGGGTGCTGTCCGTTGTAGCGAGTTGACAACACTACGGATTAAAAGTTGTGAAATCGTGCCGAAGGAGATAGTGCAGGATAGAGACAGAAAAAAGTTTATTAGATCTTTAAAGAGAGGAAAAGTAAAGCCAGGCTTGCCAACAGGGTCATTTTGACCCGCAGACTCCGGGTTTGGAAGTCAATCTCCGGGCTCCAGGTTTACCAGAACTTTCTCCGGGTTTCACAAGTTTTCATCTATTTTGGGAAAAACTTTTTTATATTAATATTTTAAAAGATATAAATCGAATGCATTTAATAAACTTTTCTGTCAGCATTTTATATTGCTGCATTTTGGTTTGTTGCTGTTCAGCAAATGCAAGTTTTAAATTATCATGGTATTAATGATCTCTTCTCCTGGGGTCCTAAAATGTGATAAAATTATGTTTTTGTCTAAAACCGGGGGGCAATAAACCCTAAATTTGTTATTATTACGGGTAATGTGTATTGAGCTATTGGCCTGCCAGGATGATCCAACATTGATCAAATTCTTAAGTACATAAAGGCATATATCAGTATTAATATTAGCTTTTACAGCTAAGACTGATTTTATAAACGCTGATGCCATGATCAAATATCGCCAGCCATAATGAAAAATTTGTTGAAACTTTGTTTTTGTAATTGTAGTTACGTTACCAGGTAGCTTAGTGTTCTGAAGCTTGAAATAATATTTTCGAGTCCATTCGTGGCCCTATACTCTGAAACAGTTCTCCTCATTCATTATGAAAATGTACGGTTATTTTGCAGCAAACAAATTTTGTGACTGCCCACGTAGCAAAAGTTTAATTACGTCTGACTGCTTTTCAGAGACTTTTGGAACAGGATTTTTTTGTACATTCGATGTCTGCTACATATGTAATATTTAATTCTTCCCCAACGCTCAATACAATTTTCCCATAAACCCCACATTTTTTCCTTAAATTTAGCTCTCCAAAGCTTATTTTTTTCCGGAGCCGCGTTTTCTTTCATACATATAAATTATATGACATGGATCACCCAAAAAAGTTCCAATGACGCACCTGGGAGTTTCTCTAATCCCAAATAACATGAATCACCCAAAAAAGTTCCAATCACGAACCTGGGTGTTGCTCTAATCCCAAAAACCAGGCTTCACCATCATCACCACCACCGAAGGAACACAATAAATATTGTGGCAACGTAAAAAAAATATTTTCAAACCATAATAGTTATGCCGTAACTTTTAAAAATATTTTCGAAAAATAAAAGTTACGAGCAATGCAAAAAATATTTTCAAGCGATAATAGTTATGCCGTAACTTTTAAAAATATTTTCAAAAAAAAAAAAAGTTACAAGCAATGAAAAAAATATTTCTCGCTCATAATAGTTATGCGGCAACGTAAAAAAATATTTTCAAACCATAACAGTTATCGGCAATGGGAAAAAAATAAATTGCGATGTAATAGTTATGCTGCAACTTTTTTGCGATAAAACTTATAATAGTTATGTTTCTGCATATAATATACATATAAGTCATACAAATATAAGTCATATAAAATTTAATTTCAGAAAAATGACAAAATATCACATTTTTCGATTTGAGTGGATTTTTAAAAAAAAAATTAACAAATTAATTTGTGAGGTTCAACTCCATTAATTACATTTTAGCGACTAATTGTTTGTCTACCGAACTGATCTCTAGTCACAGGAATAGTACCGTTACTTCTCTGATTTAAAATTTTACAATTGATGTCCGTCTTGCATTTCAAGTGTTAGTTGGAAATTAGTTCATATTTCACTCCGCATACGATATTTTATAAGGCATCATTTCGATATGATAATTTTGGAAATTTACGATAGAATAGTGGATAAACGAAATAAAATTAAGGTAAACAAATACGACGACCGATCATTTTTAAAAATGTTACCCACAAAATTGGTGGAATTTTGGTTAATTCAACAAGATTTTTTATCTGGGTGTTCGATTTTCTAGAAAGCTTCATAGGTCTTCCCAAAAATAAATTTTGTTTTTCGAATCTCCGGGTCTGAGCTCTTCGAAAGTTGGCAACCCTGAGTAAAGCGGAAAAATGAGAAACTAAACATTCTAATGTACAAGTCCTAGTGTACCACATATGCCATTCAAACATATTATCAACCGTACCCTGCACTCAAAAGCCACTGTCATTCAAATTCTTCATTCAAAGCAGTCATCAAAGTCCGATCAAATCTAATTCATTCTATACACTAAAACCCGTACCCTCTTATTCTCATATATTCTAGAACCCTTGCAGAAGATAGAGTTCCCTTATGCTGAATCCATCAAGTCATTCTGTCCAGCCTACATGGTCAACACCATTGGTTACGACACCCACACCAACACTAATGAGACTAGCAACTCATCCTAAGAAGTAATAATAACACCAAGAAATGTTTGGGTGCCCTTCAATCCATCAGGCCAACGTAAATCTGAGTTTTCTCCTTTTATTAAATACTAGAAGGCCCGGTCCGCTTTGCTGGCCCTTTAAGGTCTTTTTGCCTTTAAGGTCATAATAAATTAATGAAAACATTTGTCACATATTTTTATTGGGAGCCCAAGTGTAAATATTGAATTGTATGAAAAGTGCCAAGCCCCGCTTTCCAATTCCGACCATATGTAACATTGAACTTAGAATTGAAAGCATAAAATCATGTCCCGTCATTGGGAGCACAAGCGTAACATTTTTAAAAATATTGAATTGTATGGGAAGTGCCACGCCCCGCTGTCCAATTCCAATATGTTGAATTGAATGCATAGAACCATTTCCCGTTGAAGAATATTCAATGGGAGCCCAAGAATGGCACTTTGAAGTATTGAATTGTATGGGCGGTGCCACGCCCCTTTGTCCAATTACGCCGATATGTTGCATTTAGCTTAGAGTGGAAACCATGAAACCATTTGCCAAATTTTGTTGGAAAACATTAAATGAGAGGCCCCTTTGTCCAATTACGCCGATGTGTTGCATTTAGCTTAGAGTTGAAACCATGAAGCCATTTACCAAATTTCGTTGGAAAACATTGTGTGGGTGCGCTATTACAGCATTTTCAAATATTGACTTGTATGGGCGGTGCCACGCCCCATTGTCTATTCCCGGCCATTTGTAGCCCTGATTATGGCTGGGGTCTTATAGTATGTTCATGGCAAATTTCATTTTCTTGTGATCAAAAACGTTGATATATAGCAGTTTTTACTAACTTGTGGGCGGTAAAAGTGGGCGTGTGAAAACCTATCCTATGTCACGACTCACGACCCCTAGAACACATATGTAAATTTTGATGAGAATCGGTGCTGTAGTTTTCGCGTCTACTGGTAACAAACATACACGTCTCTTTTATATATATAGATTTTAATTAAATTTTAACAAAATTCAAATAAAAAAAAAACTAACTTAACAATTTTATTCTAGAATAATAAAATTTAATTACCCAAAAAAATTTTAAAAAATCAATAAAAATACCAAAATAATATTAAAGTTCTATGAGATACAATTACTAATTCCATACTTTGGAAATCAATAAGAGAAAGTAAACAAACAAACCGAACCCATTAATGTCCAAAGTTACATAAAAAACTAGAGAGTGAACTATCTGGAATACTCCCACACAGTATGATCCATTTAGAAGTACCTCCAACATAAAAAAGTTTTTCTCAAGACCCCATTTTAAGTCATGGTCAGTGCCGGATTTATGTATTTTATCGCTGTAGGCACTCCAAAACACAACGAACCCCCCCAAAAATATGTTAGGGCATTTTTATAAATAAAATGTATTACTTTAAAATTTATTTTACATTTTATAAATCATTGAAACATTTCTTCCGAGCCTTTAATGTCGCGATGTGGTAAATTATGTCGTCACATTTTAACACTGACAAACTTCATCTTCAATGGATAATAAGGCCAATGCGTTTAACATTTGTTGGCCAATGGAATTTATAAACTTCGGAATATCAATGAGTGTGTTTACTAAACAACGTTTGCACTCCTCACTCCTCACTCTATGACAATCAAGGAAATTTTTATAAAGAAAAACACAGAACAAAGTTAGTTGTTCTGTTTTAAAAAGTAAATAATATTAAAAATGAAAAAAATCTAAATTTTTTTTAATTTTCTTAAATTTTAAGTGCCTTTTTTAAAATTTTTTGCTCCCCTTAGATGTTGGCGCTGTACGCAAGTGCCTACTGTGCCTACTGTGCCTATAGCTAAGTCTCGTTTCCAATCCAATCCAATCCAATCCAATCCAAAAAAAAAAAATTTTTTTTCTTTTGAGCATTTATATGTAAGTTTGGAACCATGTTAAAAATCCATTTCCAAACATTTCCAATCGAATACAGCAATAAAAAAGACTTTGAAAATGTTGACAATTTTTTTCGTTATATCCCAGTGGTCAAAAGAAGGTGTCTGCAGGCATGCCAGTATGCCTCTTTAGGAGCTCGTATGCCTGCCCTCCTCGCTTCCAACCTTTATTTCTTTTTTATATGAAACGGGACAAATAAACAGGCCTTCGTCTGTCGCTTCCATGCGTATGCCTGCTGGCAGGCAATATTGCATAGAAAATAGATTCACACCACCCTATCTCCCTTATAGCGCAGGCATACCGGCATGCCTCCACTAGAAGCGAGGATGGAATGTGAAATTCCTTCCCATAGCAGGCGTGCTGGCATGTCTCTAGCTGAGAGGCCTTGCGAAATTTACTACTGGGATGGGCTGATTTGGGTGATTCTCGAACTTGATCTTAGTATTCACGAGAAAAACATGTACCCAAGGTTTCAAGTCGATACAAACGGGCAGACGGACGGACATCGCTAAATCGACTCAAGAGGTGATGCTGACCAAGAATGTATATACTTTTCCATATATATATATACGCCTCCTTATGGACGTTACAAACGTTGTGTCAAAGTTAGTATACCCTGCCACAGTGAGTGTGGTATAAAAATCAAAAAAAATTGGTTAATCAAGCGTGCAAGAAAAAACATGTTTTAAAATTAAACATTTTTTTAAATTTTCATTTTAAAACATAATTTTTATGTATATATAATACATTTAGACTCTGTCAAATAATGTTAACAGTAGACCTGTTGAGCGTTTAGCGCGCCATCCAAACTCCGTAGGCGTGGGTTCGAATCCAGGTCTCGAATTTGAGAAAAAAAAAAGTTAACTAAATAAAAATAAATAAAATAACTGCAAACGAAAAAAAAATTTTTAATTTTAAAACATTTTGCTCTCAGTGTGGAGTTTCGAATTTTGGAGCGATGTATTGTTAGATGTGCAAACAAGAGACTAAAGTAAAATGTAAGCATAAGTGATAATTCTTTTTTCAGTCATGCATTATTTGAATTCCACGTGAAATTGTGATTTGCAGAAAGTATGTTTTTTCTTTATAATTTTTTCTTGAGATATTACAACTGTAATAACAAAAATTTTGTGCAGTGATAGTATAGTAAAAACTTTATAAAAGTAAACACAAAAAAAAATGTTGTTTTTGACTTTTCGTTTGGCGGTTAGCGCTTGCGCTTTAGCTCCGTTACATATATGTAACGTTCGTCCGAATGGAGCAAATTATAGTTCAATTCATTTGGGGTGAAAGTAGCGGGTCCTGAAGGAATAGTGGGATGTGTTCGTATATAAAATATCCATTTGTACTATTTTTTTCAAATAATTTCACAAAGTTTACTAAAATAAGCAAAATGAATCATTTTAAGAACGTTAAGATTTCATTGTGTGCATTTTTTTCAATTACCAACATTCGATATCAGTAACATCCGCTATTGTGCGTTATATTTATAAGATTTCCACAGAATTAGTTTATAAGAATTTTTGGTATATTCAGTATATTCTGCTTAGCTGCATACAATTTTGGGCACAAAGGCAAAAAATGTACTAAAGCAAATTTCTTAGCTGCCTAAATAAATACGATATCCTGATTCATATTTCTGCTCAATTGAGGCACATATAAAAAATTTTATCGTATGGTATTTGATTTGGTCCCAAAACACACGAGTGTGTAAAATTCTAGTACAAGTTTATTGAAAATACCTTATTAAAAATTAATATTTTAAAGTTCAGCCAAATCGGACAAACATGTACAACAAAAAAGTAATGATTTTTCAAATTCTTTTATTGCTCTATTCGATTGGAAATGTAAAGAAATGGGTCAAAATAAGGCTTTGGGACCAAATCTTTTTTTTGGTGGATTCGATTGGAAAATTTTAGAAACGAATTTTGGATTTAAGTTGTAGTTGCCGCCCTAAATTCCAATGTAAAAAATTTAAACAAGATTTTAAGTTGTATTTTAAATTATATTAATAAGCGCTTAAGTTTTGAAACACGATCAACCAACTACGCTTTTCCACTTCTCTTGACTACTTTAAACCCGACGACTACCGTGGCAGTGTTTTTGATTGCCAAGTATTCCGCGATTTCGGAGGCGGAGGGTAATGCTTTGCAGTCTTCGATCCTAAACATTATAAAATGCACCGAACATATTCAAAACATAATTTTTATTGTCGAAGCGAGAAGATGTTGATAATTGTATTCGGCAACTAGTTGGTGAAGCAGTTCAATTTGATGAATATTTATACCCCCACACTCACTGTGGCAGGGTATACTAACTGTGTCACAACGTTTGTAACGCCCATAAGGAGGCGTATCCGGTATGGAAAAGTATATATTTTCTTGATCAGAATCACCGCCGGAGTCAATTTAGCGATGTCCGTCTGTCTGTCCGTCTGTCCGTCCGCACGATAGCGGTCGCAGTTTTGGAGATATCGACTTTTGGTACATGTTTTTTCGTGAATACTGAGATCAAGTTCGAGAATCAGCCAAATCGGATAAAAACTGGGCGTGGCTCCCATACACCGAAAAAAAGGGTTTACATTTTTCAAGTCTTTTTTATTGTTGTATTCGATTGGAAATGTTTAGAAACGTATTTTTGACATGGTCCGAGGTTCCGAAGCCACATATATAAGGGTCTAAATGGGGTCTTGAGACAAATTTTTTTTTTGATTTTTTGATTGGAAATTTTTAGAAATGGATTTTGGACATGGTCCGGGCTCCAAAACCACCTATAATTGGCTCAAAATAGGGTCTTGAGACCACATTTTTTTATGTTCGAGGTACTTCTTCCTACTGTGTGGGGGTATTTCAGCTTCGGTATAGCCGAAGATAGTCCACTCTCTAGCTTTTTTTTTACTATTAATTCAAACATTTTTTTACTATTTAAGAACAAATTATAAATCGATTTGCGGAGAATTCCCGTCGATTGGTTTTGAAATAAGTTAAATAAAAGGATGAAGGTGGTATGTAATACAAAATTACTTTTTGGCAAAATTGTAGTGGCAAGGGTCATCTCTTGCCCATAATCTCTCTCAAATACAAGTATTGATGCTAGTTTCGACGATTCAGAAGCGAAAAAGAAGACATGTCGCCAATTTAGCATTGAAAAAAAACAAAATAAAAAACTTTGAAAATGATTTACTCGAAATAATTTTTATGTTACATACCGTCTTTATCCACTTCAGTTTTTTATTAAGCCTAACAACTTAATAAATGTAAGTGCTGCAAAAAAATATTATAATATTGGGTTCAAGTTTTGCACCCCCCCCCCCCCCCTAAATTCCATCCTGTGCACGAATCTAGTATGTGGGTTGGGAGAAAACACTTGACAAAGTCTATGATTACTATTGGATCAACAAAATGTCTAGGTTGTTCGAACACATGACATGTTGAGCCGTCAATTAGGGAAGCGTTGTCCACGCGTCAGTCTATTCATGTCAAACCAAAATCAACACAATTCACTTGACAGCTGACAAAATGGCCGCCAGTTAAAACCGTGCTGCCAACTTAAACACGAAACTATTGAACAGGTCCACAGTTAGAACAGCCTTCGAAGAGAAAAAATACTGCTCAGCCATATTTTAGACGTTGCTCAATCATTCGATAGAGTATGGCATGAAGGTCTGTTGATTAAAATAAGGAATTTCTTTCCTCCAGAGATTCACAGCCTTATGAAATCTTATCGGAACAAACGCTTGTTTAAAGTAAACTAGAGAGTGGACTATATTCGGCTATGCCGAAGCTGAAATACCCCCACACAGTAGGAAGAAGTACCTCGAACATAAAATAAAACATAAACATAAAATCACCTTTTTTTTCGGTGTATGGGAGCCACGCCCAGTTTTTTTTTCCGATTTGGGTGATTCTCGAACTTGATCTCAGTATTCACGAGAAAAACATGTACCCAAAGTTTCAAGTCGATATCTCCAAAACTGCGACCGCTATCGTGCGGACGAACAGACAGACGGACATGGCTAAATTGACTCCTGCGGTGATGCTGATCAAGAATATATATACTTTTCCATACCGGACACGCCTCCTTATGGGCGTTACAAACGTTGTGTCAAAGTTAGTATACCCTGCCACAGTGAGTATAAAAATAGGTCGAAGGAAGAGTTGTTAGAAGCAGCAATAATACAAGAATTTTAAACTTTCTTCCTAACCACATATTTAGCTTTAGAAACCTTGCTCCTTGTGCCATGCACAATCGAACGTTAATTTAGTACTTTGAGAAAAGTGAAAACATGGCTGCGATCAACAATATGTTAGGAATGGTAAAGGATTTCTTAACTTTTTTTTTTTAAATTTAATCAACAAATTTGTTTACTATTTAAAAAGAAATTATTAATTGATTTTCGGAGAATTTTTGTCGATTGGTATTGAAATAAATTAAATAAAAGTTGAAGGGGTGGATGGATGAAAAAGACAAAATGACTTTTTGGAAAAATTGAAGTGGCAAGGGTCATCTCTTGCCCATAATCTCTCCAAATATAAGTATTGATGATAGTTTCGAAGATTCAGAAGCGACAAAAAAGACATGTCACCAAGTTAGCATTGAAAAAATCCAAATGAAAAACTTTGAAACTGATTTACTCCAAATAATTTTTATATTACATACCGCCTTTATCCTTGTTAAGCTCTCAATGCAACAAGTGCTGCATAATATATGAATAACTTATATTCGACTCTTGGCCTCGAAGTACTCATCAAGTTCTTGCTGCCGTTAGTATACGATACTATTAGTAGCATTTTAGGGAAGTTTGTATGAAAGTTGTGGGGTCGTAATCAAAGCATATTAATCAATGTAGGAGTGATTTTGTCGCTACTCTCTTTTACTCGATTTATATAACGTCAAACTTAAAAAAATCTTAACCCAAAATAAACAAAAATTTTTGAATAGTTCTTCGCGAGAGTTATGGGTATGTGCGCAACTTATCAAATCCTGGCTGAGTTAAAATTTTTTTTTTTTTTCGTTACTCAAACGTTGATCGCAAATGAAACAACAAACGAATGTAGTTTGTCTAATTTTTCGTTTCTTACGAACGAAAAAATTCTTTGAGTGTGTGTTCCTATTTGAATTGGGTCTCGTAGTGTTTTCCGTGGAAGCCGATAAATAAAAAGAAGGAGTGGTTTCAGTAAAGGTTATAATATTTAGGTTTATTTTCCATTTGGCACGGTCGATTGGCGATCTTACCTCTTTGCTGGTTATGCTAATACCATTCAATATTTACTTTAGCGCCTTCGGTGAAGCCGATGGTTTATTATAGATTTTTAAAAATTTATATACATTGTTGTTGTTGTAGTTGGAGTAATTGATATCACTGTCAAGAAAATAAAAAAAACCTGCCTAATGTTATCAAAGGTATTCCCGATTTCTTAAGAAACACCACTTCTATCGAAATGAACACAATAGTTGAATTTAAACATATGTTTCGAAATAAAGAAGTTTCAGCAAGAAAATTCTATTTAAAATTTTGCTACCAATATTTTACTACAAAGAAAAAATTTAAACAAAACCCAAAATTAGTAATTCTCAAACTGTAACTAATAAATAAAAACAAATTATTATAATGAAAGAAAAACCAAACAAAATATAAGAACAAACGAAGCAAAAATAGTGTGCTCATGTTTGGCATACAAATTTTTTAAATGTTTGCTTGGAAGCATTTATAGAATTAAACTAGAGAGTGCACTGAGAGGAAAATGTTTTAAAATTGAACGATTTCGTTTTTAAAATAAAGCTTTGTACAGATTTGTTCAATTTTAAAACAAAATTTGTTTTTAATTTTAAAACGCAAATGTTCAATTTTAAAACACGTGTGCTAAAAGAAAATTTTAAAACGCAAATGTTCAATTTAAAAATTTTTTTTTCGAAATGACAAAATTAAAAAAAAAAAAAAAATTTACATTTTTTGTAGTAAAAGCATATTTCGAATTTTTAAAAAAAACACTCTAAAACTATGCTTTGATTTTTTGAAATAGAAAATAACAACAATATTATCAATTTCAAACGACTAACGAAAGAGCAAGACGATTGAAATTGAAAGCATGTGTTTTAAAAATTAAAACATAAATGTACTGCAGAAAAAACGATGTTTTAAAATGCAAATTGAAAAAAAATGTTTAATTTTAAAACATGTTTTTTCTTTCAGTGTGGACTATCTTCGGCTATACCGAAGCTGAAATACCCCCACACAGTAGGAAGAAGTACCTCGAACATAAATTTATGTGGTCTCAAGACCCCATTTTGAGCCACCTATAAATAGTTTTGGAGCCCGGACCATGTCCAAAATCCGTTTCTAAAAATTTCCAATCAAATCGACCAAAAAAAAAAACTTGGTCTCAAGACCCTATTTCGACCCTTATATATGTGGTTTCGAAACCTCGGACCATGTCAAAAATACGTTTCTAAACATTTCCAATCGAATGCAGCAAAAAAAGGCTTGAAAAATGTTGACCTTTTTTTTCGGTGTATGGGAGCCACGCCCAGTTTTTGTCCGATTTGGCTGATTCTCGAACTTGATCTCAGTATTCACGAGAAAAACATGTACCCAAAACTGTTTTTATCGTGAATAACTGCGACCGCTAACGTGCGGACGGACAGACGGACATGGCTAAATTGACTCCGGCGGTGATGCTGATCAAGAATATATATACTTTTCCATACCGGACACGCCCCCTTATGGGCGTTACAAACGTTGTGTCAAAGTTAGTATACCCTGCCACAGTGAGTGTGGGGGTATAAAAAGCAAACGCACTTGCCAGCATACAAATTGAGATGCAACATTAAGATTAAACCGATTTTTATAGTTTTCACATCTTGTACATTTCCTTTTCTGTTTCAGAAGAAATCAGTGATAGCCGATTTTTTTCTTATTACGGGCCAATTTCACAGTGCTTAATTGCAACTTAAATGCAGAAAAACCGCCATTTAAATTCCAATTTACTATGGGAAAACGTCAATTGTGAATAAAAATTAAATTAAACCCCAACTTAAATTCGCACTGTGAAATTGGCTCCAAGTTTCAAAAAGGTGTTACAAGATCTTAAGTTACTCCAAAATACATTTTTTGTCGAGACAAAAATCGATTTTAAGAAAAATCCGAGCATTTATTTTGTAAAAATCTGTTTAATTTATACAAAATCTGTAGTTTCTGGAAGAAAATATATTGTAGTGCGTCAGAAATCATGCGTAAATTCTATATTACACATAACTTTAATTCTATAAACTCTGTATACCAGAGAGCAACAATAGTTTGTCTGTTCCGTAAATGTCAGAAAGACATTTGAATATAAACCAAATCTTCCAAAGAAAATATTTTTTTAAATTAACGTAATTGCACAATATTAAATTAGCCTTTGTTCGTTATGAATAAGTGCTATTTAAGAAGACATTTGCTTTAGATTCCAGAACAAAGTGTTCAGTCGATGTTCAACTGCCGTTAGAATTGGACGTATATTAAAGGTTATAAATATGTTCCTGAGTTTAGAATTCTAGTTACAAAAAAATTATAAATGATATTTTTATTTAAAACATTGTATATTGTTAGTATCGGATGAAAACTATTGATTATACAAATATACGTATTTATGTGCTGGTAATTGTGAAATTAAATTTAAAAAACTAGTAAGAGAATTATATTCGGTCTGACCGAAGCTTAAATACCCTGCACATGTGAGTACGATATATTCTTACATTCTTTTATCGAAACTTTTTGGGTATTTTATCGATATTTAATGGCTATTTTTTTTTGATATGCTGATATTTTTTCGATATTTTATCAATCATTTTTCAATTGCTAATCGATATTTCCATTTCCACTTCATTCCCGATCCATTTAAAAATGTTGTTCCAATCCAATTTGATCTTGCCCAAATTCCATTTTATCTCAGTTCCTTTCCCATATCGTCCCCGTAATTATTTCCAATGAAATTCAAGAAACGGTGTTCAAATCGGTTAAGTATTTCTCAAGATAAAGGAAAATACAGATATTTAACGGCTATTTGTCGCGGCATAAATTAGCGACTGAATTTTGTTTGTTGTTATTGTTGTTGGTTTGTTCTTGTGTTTGTGTTTTCCCTTTGTTCGGGGCGACGGGTGAACCAAACCGAAGGGAAAAACACATGGCACAGACCGAAAGCGCGCACTGATACTTTTCATTAAATTATTTTTTTTAATTTATATTTTTTTGGATTAATTAAACCAAACTAGCCACTCGCTTGTGGAATGCAGCCGGCGCGGAGAAATTGACAACAGGATTTCTTTGAGCTGTCAAAGTTCTCTTACTTTCTTTTCTTTCGCTTTCGGTTTCGTTAAGTTTGCTTAAGTTTGCTTTATTTATAGTCGGCCATTTAGTTTTTTTTATATGGAAAAATTAATAAAGTTTGTCAGGTTGTGGTAAGTTGGCCATTAGTGTTTGGGTCAAAGTAGTGACCCTCGAGATTTTTATAGAGGAATTGGTTTCCGTAGGTTTTGTGGTCCCGTTTCATCATTCCCGTTTGTGTTTTGGCGTCCGGCACTTGAGCCGAGTTGGTTGCTGGACATCGATTTTATCGAAGCCCAGCCGGTGAATTTGTTCTTAAAAGAATTGTGCGAGGGATTGAGAAAGTTTTTAAATCTAACCGAAAAGGTTGGTTAAAAACGATCCAACCAACAAAGGAAGTAAATATAAACGATAGAAAATTGTTTATTTACCAAACAAAATTGTTTAGCAACCCACAAAAATTGTTATTTTTTTCATTTAATACAAAAACAAAAAATTTATTATATTTTATTTGTTAATTTTACATATTTTTATTTTCTCACTGTTTCTTTTTGTTTATAACAATTTGTAATAAATTTTTATATACTTTAACACTTCAACTTGCTTTACTCACTTATCCCGGGATTCGAACCCGGACCTCTTGGGAGTTTTTGCAGCGCGCCAAGCCCTTAGCAGTTTGAGCAAGCTCTAACATTATTCTACAAGCGTCTAAATGTGGTATTCTCTGTACAGCCTGTTAAATATAACATATATCTAAAAATAGAACACATCATGCTTTCGCGTACATGTATGAGTGCGTCTAAATGTAGTATACTCTGCACAGTCTGCACAGTCTGTTCAATCTAAAAATAGAACATGTTCTATGCAGACATCATGCTTTCGCGTACAAGTAAAATAACAATTTTGTATTGGTAAAAAAACAATTTTTTATCGTTTAGAATAACCGATGGAAATTGTTTACGATTTCGTGTTCTCCGAAATAAGATTAACAATTTTTTTTGGTTAGATTTACATCCAAAAATTTTTCTGCAGCAATATGAAGTCTTCGTATAGCTTTATATATAAAGCTATTTCTTGTGCAGTGACTCACAGACACATTTTATAGTATCGATATTGGTATCGTTGGAAAGGTTCCTGGGGGCTACAAAACTGTTTTTTGTATGCAAAAAGGTGCTCTGGTCAAAATAAAGCAACTTTGCAAAGGAAGGCTTAACAACAAAACCATTTCCTGAATTTTGCCAAATTTTTTTTAGATTTAGTTTTTGGAAAATTTGTTTGAAAGCAAATAAATTAGGGACCGTAAAGGTTATGACGTTTATCGATAAACGTTGAATTTTACTTATTATTTTCTGCTTTTTATTTTTTCGGCAGGAAATATTTTGCTATTTTGGCCGCCATCTTGAATTTAAAAATTTTGACAAAAAAATTTGGATTTGCGACCCCGAAAACCCCCATATAATCAGTTTCACCAAGAATAGTGCAAAAATGTGGCGGCAGTGTTGAAACAACGTTTATTTTTTAAGCAAAATATAACGGTTATTTTTGAGTTTTATTTTTTAAGCCGGTTTTTTTAAGCTTTCTTTATTAAGTGAGATATGGATATGAAATTCATAATGCAGTCTTTATATGACCCCATGACCATTTCTTTCGAATTGCTTTTTATTTTTCAATTTTGAAAATAACCGTTAATTTCGGTCCCTAAAATAAAATTTGTTTCCAAATCTTAAAAAATTTGTCAAAATTCAGGAAATGTCGTCCTAGTATTCATTCGAAAGGTATTGATTAGATCTTTCCAATGATACCAATATCGATACTATGAAATGTGTCTGTGAGTCACTGCACAAGAAATAGCTTTATACGCAGACTTCATATTGCTACTGTAGGTATATACTATAAATTTATCAATAGTTGCTGTGTATTCGATCTTAAAACACTCTCCGAGTATCCCTGAAATATTAACATGAAGGAGGAGGAGGTATCTTGAATCCGCACATATTTTTCAATACTAATGAAAAAAAGAAACCAATTTATTTTACTTTAAAAATCTATCTTTTCCTTAAAAATCATAATTTTTCCAAAATTTCAAATGCTGAAATAAACTACATTCAATGCCCTGTTAAATGATGAGAAGCACTACATTTTACCTCCATCCAAATATGCATGAGATCAATTTTACAAAACGCTTTACAAAATATTTTGAGGTTGACCGCTTAAAACACCATGAACGGTTCCACGTAGACTAAGAGTGTTTATGGGGAAATATTTATCCTCTCATTCTGCAAAAAAAATTGTTATTTAGTCCAATCGCCAAAATCTCATAATATAAAAGTTACAGATAGATAAAGCTATATACTATTTTTTAGTCAATTTTTAAGACAAAAGTCCAGCTTCTACTACCGAAGTCCAGTTTCTTTTGCAGAAGTTTTTTGAGCCCCCACCTTTCCGAAAATGCGCGGGGAGTGAACAAAAAAAACACTTTTGCAATTCCCATATAGCTCATGGGCAGACTTGGGCGAATTCAATTATAAATTACATGTCATTGTAATTGAAATTTTGCAATTTCAATTACTTGTAATTGTAATTGATTTTTTTCAATTACAATTTCTTTTAATTGTAGTTTTCGAGCAACTCCCACATACAATACTATAATCCCACAAAATTTTGGTTGAGGCCCTAAAACTTCTGTTGCACAGTGTTATGCATTTGAAAGTGATTATTTAGTTTTTCGATGCTCAATTTCATCAAATTCGAGTGTAGTGACGTAGTTACAGTGAATTCAAGCTCTGTAAATTCAATTCAATTTCCAAAATTATTGAAGGGTATAAATTTTACAAGGGGTAGATTGAAATATTAGCCGGTGAAATGCAATTCGCATCTATTTTCCTTTCTTTGGAGACATTTTCAGGCATCATAATAATTATGTATCATGTTATATCATTTTGACATCATACATAAATTGAAACATCTTTAATTAATTTTATGTGTTCGTTTTTTGTCGTTTCTAAAACGAATACATTTCTCATTTTCTTTTTCTCCATTTTCGTAATTATTTTTTTTTTGGAAATTTTCTCATGTATATTTACGTTGGATCCCTATCAAAATTAAGTGGTATCCCATCAATTCCCCACTCTTTCATATAAATGATAATGATGTAGTATCAAATTTGATATGTATCACTATCGGCCATATTTTGTCAACGAAATTTGAAGATTTGATGGTACTTTTACCATTTTTTTGGTTCGGTGTACGCTATATATTCCACGACTTCGTAAGTATGTCACCGACCCCAAGAAAGTATAAAAATTGTTAAAGTAAACAATGTGATTGACATTGTCTGGTATGCATTTCGATAAACGAATACAACATTAGATGAAGCTCCAAGATTCGGGGCATGAATAAATGACAGCAAGCGGCAAAAGTTGAGTGATTTGGGCCAGAATTTGTATTTTCTTCTAGCAAAGTATTAACTGGCAAAGTATCGACTATTTTCAAAAATTCAGTGATATTGCAGTTGAATTCAATTCCTCCAAATTCAAACACTGATCAATCAACTTTTCTGCGGGACAAACACACACCTGTTCAGCCACGTCATCTTCACTATCAAATCCCCAAATGCTGCCATTGTCTGTATTGTCCTCATGCGTCCTCATCATTGATAGCAATTGCCATCATCGGTTAAAATTGATTCAAGATAAATTATATAGTTGCTATCGCTGTGCCATTACTAGTTTAAAAAAACAAAAATTGTTTCCCAAAAATGCAATAGAAATCATATAAATCGTAATTTTGTATGACACAAATTTTTTGACCTGGCTGCGCAGGTCCAGAATGCGTTGAAAGAATTTATTGGATTGATTTGGAATATTTTGGCAAAATATACACTTGTTTCTACTTGCCAATAATTTTTTCAAAATGTTGGAACCAAAATAATTATTTTCTTCGATTTATTTAAAAATTTTTTTTTTTAAAGTCTCTTTCGGATTCCTACTTGAGCTGTTTTTGTAGATTTTGAGTAATATCTTTTAGCTGTTTTTCAAAGTTGGCGATCTGTGATTCTGCCATTCGCGACGAATTTTCCTTTTCTTTTTTATAAGCTGCTCCAGTGTCGTATCCAGGGTGTGACCAATATGAGACCTTTGTGAACTCCCTTAGTTTACTGAGTTGTATTGGTCGTAAAAATGTAACTTTATTTATACACTGAAAGAAAAAATATGTTTTAAAATTAAACATTTTTTTTAAAATTTGCATTTGAAAACATCGTTTTTTCTGCAGTACATTTATGTTTTAATTTTTAAAACACATGCTTTCAATTTCAATCGTCTTGCTCTTTCGTCAGTCGTTTGAAATTGATAATATTGTTGTTCTTTTCTATTTCAAAAAATCGAAGCATAGTTGTAGGGTGTTTTTTTAAAAAAATCGAAGTATGCTTTTACTACAAAAAATGTATATATAATACATTTAGACTCTGTTAAATAATATTAAGGTTGGTCTACTACCTGTCGAGCGTTTAGCGCGCCATCCAAACTCCGTAGGCGTAGGTTCGAATCCCGGTCTCGAATTTAAGAAAATAAAAAGTTTACTAAATATAAATAAACAAAATATTTGCAAACAAAAAAAAAAACAAAAATAAAAATTTTTTCTTAAAAAAAAATTTTGTCATTTTGAAAAAAATGTTTTAAAATTGAACATTTGCGTTTTAAAATTTGCTTTTAGCACACGTGTTTTAAAATTGAACATTTGCGTTTTAAATTTTTTTTTAGCGCATGTGTTTTAAAATTGATCAAATCTGTACAAAGCTCTATTTTAAAAACGAAATCGTTCAACTTTAAAACATTTTCGTTTAATTTTAAAACATTTTCCTCTCAGTGTACGCGATAGAGAAAGCTGCTAGAGCCTTTGCTAGTCAAATCATACGCACACAATGTAATGATCTGCATAGACAATAGGGCGGCCATACAAGCAATCACGTCGTACACAGTCAATTCGAAAGCAGTAAAGAGGTGTAGGGAAGCACTGCGAATCGTGCCACCATCGGGTTACTTTCTGCTGGGTTCCCGGACATAGCGATATAGAAGAGAACGACAAGGCAGACGAGATGGCCAGAGGAGGCTCTGCTATGGAGATCAGTGTGGCTGACAGCTTAACTCTGCAACCAATACGCAAGCAATACGGAATAATTGACCGTGTGGTAAATAGGGAAATAAACGATAAATGGGCCCACAGTCAAGACTGCAAAACGTCTCGACTTCTATGGCCCAAATTGAACCCGAAAATAACAGAGGAACTGCTATCCCTGGAGAGGAAATCTCTTAGCATACTGACGGGGACACTGTGCCATACGCACACAAAGTCAATAATATAAAGGGATTCACAATGGGCCATAGATGCCATCCAAGTGGAAATTATACTTTCTGTACCACACACCCTTATAACCTAACCTAACCTAACCTAACCTAACCTAACCTAACCTAACCTAACCTAACCTAACCTAACCTAACCTAACCTAACCTAACCTAACCTAACCTAACCTAACCTAACCTAACCTAACCTAACCTAACCTAACCTAACCTAACCTAACCTAACCTAACCTAACCTAACCTAACCTAACCTAACCTAACCTAACCTAACCTAACCTAACCTAACCTAACCTAACCTAACCTAACCTAACCTAACCTAACCTAACCTAACCTAACCTAACCTAACCTAACCTAACCTAACCTAACCTAACCTAACCTAACCTAACCTAACCTAACCTAACCTAACCTAACCTAACCTAACCTAACCTAACCTAACCTAACCTAACCTAACCTAACCTAACCTAACCTAACCTAACCTAACCTAACCTAACCTAACCTAACCTAACCTAACCTAACCTAACCTAACCTAACCTAACCTAACCTAACCTAACCTAACCTAACCTAACCTAACCTAACCTAACCTAACCTAACCTAACCTAACCTAACCTAACCTAACCTAACCTAACCTAACCTAACCTAACCTAACCTAACCTAACCTAACCTAACCTAACCTAACCTAACCTAACCTAACCTAACCTAACCTAACCTAACCTAACCTAACCTAACCTAACCTAACCTAACCTAACCTAACCTAACCTAACCTAACCTAACCTAACCTAACCTAACCTAACCTAACCTATCCTAACCTAACCTAACCTAACCTAACCTAACCTAACCTAACCTAACCTAACCTAACCGTCCTCATCATTGATAGCAATTGCCATCATCGGTTAAAATTGATTCAAGATAAATTATATAGTTGCTATCGCTGTGCCATTACTAGTTTAAAAAAACAAAAATTGTTTCCCAAAAATGCAATAGAAATCATATAAATCGTAATTTTGTATGACACAAATTTTTTGACCTGGCTGCGCAGGTCCAGAATGCGTTGAAAGAATTTATTGGATTGATTTGGAATATTTTGGCAAAATATACACTTGTTTCTACTTGCCAATAATTTTTTCAAAATGTTGGAACCAAAATAATTATTTTCTTCGATTTATTTAAAAATTTTTTTTTTTAAAGTCTCTTTCGGATTCCTACTTGAGCTGTTTTTGTAGATTTTGAGTAATATCTTTTAGCTGTTTTTCAAAGTTGGCGATCTGTGATTCTGCCATTCGCGACGAATTTTCCTTTTCTTTTTTATAAGCTGCTCCAGTGTCGTATCCAGGGTGTGACCAATATGAGACCTTTGTGAACTCCCTTAGTTTACTGAGTTGTATTGGTCGTAAAAATGTAACTTTATTTATACACTGAAAGAAAAAATATGTTTTAAAATTAAACATTTTTTTTAAAATTTGCATTTGAAAACATCGTTTTTTCTGCAGTACATTTATGTTTTAATTTTTAAAACACATGCTTTCAATTTCAATCGTCTTGCTCTTTCGTCAGTCGTTTGAAATTGATAATATTGTTGTTCTTTTCTATTTCAAAAAATCGAAGCATAGTTTTAGGGTGTTTTTTTAAAAAAATCGAAGTATGCTTTTACTACAAAAAATGTATATATAATACATTTAGACTCTGTTAAATAATATTAAGGTTGGTCTACTACCTGTCGAGCGTTTAGCGCGCCATCCAAACTCCGTAGGCGTAGGTTCGAATCCCGGTCTCGAATTTAAGAAAATAAAAAGTTTACTAAATATAAATAAACAAAATATTTGCAAACAAAAAAAAAAACAAAAATAAAAATTTTTTCTTAAAAAAAAATTTTGTCATTTTGAAAAAAATGTTTTAAAATTGAACATTTGCGTTTTAAAATTTGCTTTTAGCACACGTGTTTTAAAATTGAACATTTGCGTTTTAAATTTTTTTTTAGCGCATGTGTTTTAAAATTGATCAAATCTGTACAAAGCTCTATTTTAAAAACGAAATCGTTCAACTTTAAAACATTTTCGTTTAATTTTAAAACATTTTCCTCTCAGTGTACGCGATAGAGAAAGCTGCTAGAGCCTTTGCTAGTCAAATCATACGCACACAATGTAATGATCTGCATAGACAATAGGGCGGCCATACAAGCAATCACGTCGTACACAGTCAATTCGAAAGCAGTAAAGAGGTGTAGGGAAGCACTGCGAATCGTGCCACCATCGGTTACTTTCTGCTGGGTTCCCGGACATAGCGATATAGAAGAGAACGACAAGGCAGACGAGATGGCCAGAGGAGGCTCTGCTATGGAGATCAGTGTGGCTGACAGCTTAACTCTGCAACCAATACGCAAGCAATACGGAATAATTGACCGTGTGGTAAATAGGGAAATAAACGATAAATGGGCCCACAGTCAAGACTGCAAAACGTCTCGACTTCTATGGCCCAAATTGAACCCGAAAATAACAGAGGAACTGCTATCCCTGGAGAGGAAATCTCTTAGCATACTGACGGGGACACTGTGCCATACGCACACAAAGTCAATAATATAAAGGGATTCACAATGGGCCATAGATGCCATCCAAGTGGAAATTATACTTTCTGTACCACACACCCTTATAACCTAACCTAACCTAACCTAACCTAACCTAACCTAACCTAACCTAACCTAACCTAACCTAACCTAACCTAACCTAACCTAACCTAACCTAACCTAACCTAACCTAACCTAACCTAACCTAACCTAACCTAACCTAACCTAACCTAACCTAACCTAACCTAACCTAACCTAACCTAACCTAACCTAACCTAACCTAACCTAACCTAACCTAACCTAACCTAACCTAACCTAACCTAACCTAACCTAACCTAACCTAACCTAACCTAACCTAACCTAACCTAACCTAACCTAACCTAACCTAACCTAACCTAACCTAACCTAACCTAACCTAACCTAACCTAACCTAACCTAACCTAACCTAACCTAACCTAACCTAACCTAACCTAACCTAACCTAACCTAACCTAACCTAACCTAACCTAACCTAACCTAACCTAACCTAACCTAACCTAACCTAACCTAACCTAACCTAACCTAACCTAACCTAACCTAACCTAACCTAACCTAACCTAACCTAACCTAACCTAACCTAACCTAACCTAACCTAACCTAACCTAACCTAACCTAACCTAACCTAACCTAACCTAACCTAACCTAACCTAACCTAACCTAACCTAACCTAACCTAACCTAACCTAACCTAACCTAACCTAACCTAACCTAACCTAACCTAACCTAACCTAACCTAACCTAACCTAACCTAACCTAACCTAACCTAACCTAACCTAACCTAACCTAACCTAACCTAACCTAACCTAACCTAACCTAACCTAACCTAACCTAACCTAACCTAACCTAACCTAACCTAACCTAACCTAACCTAACCTAACCTAACCTAACCTAACCTAACCTAACCTAACCTAACCTAACCTAACCTAACCTAACCTAACCTAACCTAACCTAACCTAACCTAACCTAACCTAACCTAACCTAACCTAACCTAACCTAACCTAACCTAACCTAACCTAACCTAACCTAACCTAACCTAACCTAACCTAACCTAACCTAACCTAACCTAACCTAACCTAACCTAACCTAACCTAACCTAACCTAACCTAACCTAACCTAACCTAACCTAACCTAACCTAACCTAACCTAACCTAACCTAACCTAACCTAACCTAACCTAACCTAACCTAACCTAACCTAACCTAACCTAACCTAACCTAACCTAACCTAACCTAACCTAACCTAACCTAACCTAACCTAACCTAACCTAACCTAACCTAACCTAACCTAACCTAACCTAACCTAACCTAACCTAACCTAACCTAACCTAACCTAACCTAACCTAACCTAACCTAACCTAACCTAACCTAACCTAACCTAACCTAACCTAACCTAACCTAACCTAACCTAACCTAACCTAACCTAACCTAACCTAACCTAACCTAACCTAACCTAACCTAACCTAACCTCACCTAACCTAACCTAACCTAACCTAACCTAACCTAACCTAACCTAACCTAACCTAACCTAACCTAACCTAACCTATCCTAACCTAACCTAACCTAACCTAACCTAACCTAACCTAACCTAACCTAACCTAACCTAACCTAACCTAACCTAACCTAACCTAACCTAACCTAACCTAACCTAACCTAACCTAAGGGGAGGGTGCCCAGATACACCAATTTAAAATTTTTTTTTAAAGATACAAGAGCTCAAACGCAAAAAATATGAAAAAATTTTAAATTTTGCACTTTTAAAGTTACGGAATTTTTCTCACAATGGAGATTAAGTTTGTTAAATGAGACAACTTTTTCTTATTTATTTTTAACGCCGAATCCGAATATAATATTTATAAATTAGTACCACGCATAGTTTTATAGTTTTTCGCAGTTATTTTTTTACCTTTATTATAAATAATGTTGGATATTTTTAGTGCTCAATAGCGAAGCTTTTTATATTTTAATTTTAAATATTTGTTTCAAAGTTAATATACCATGCCACTGTAGTGTGTGGTGGTATAATAAACTAGTGTTAATATGATGATATTAGGAGAAAAAATATAAGAAGAAAAATGTATCTCTAAATACAGAAAATTCCACTTTAAGACACAATTGTGCCTGTTAAATGAACGAATGTAAACGAGCCTGTACCACTAGTGACAGAATTGAGTGACTTGGGCGTTATCTGTGACAGAGAACTTAATTTTCGCTCCCATATTGATAATATAGTAAAAAGAGCAAATTCTGCCTTGGGTTTTGTTAAGCATTGGTCCAAGGAATTCACTAATCCATATGTTACGAAATCACTTTACTTTACCTTTGTTAGAGCAATACTTGAATACGCTAGCCAAGTTTGGTCTCCTTTTAGACCTACTCACTCCATGAGAATTGAGGCTATACAGCGCAGATTCATTCGTTTTGCCCTACTCGGTCTTCCCTGGGACGACCGTTTCCACTTGCCCCCTTATGTTGACCGCTTAAAATTAATAAATTTACCATCCCTGGAAACTCGTCGACAAACTGCCGATATACTCTTTATCCATCAACTTCTATCAGGTACCGTTGACTGTCCCGCGTTACTCCAGTTGATCTCCCTTAATACTAACCCACGTAACCTTAGATCTGTACCTTTATTTAATATTACCATCCACCGCACTGATTAAGGCTATAATGAACCAATGTCCAGAATGCTTCACATGGTTAATAATATGTCCAATTGCTTTGATTTCCTATTAAACAAATATACCCTTAGAAATTCAATCTCTTAATCTCTCTAATCCAAATCCCAATCACCACTATATTTAATTTAGTTTTTTAAGTTTATATTAGATCACCATTGTTATATCTATAAGTAGTTATATAAGCTTGTAATAAGCGTAAGCGTAAATAAATAAATACCATTATACACCATTCAAAAGGAATTTGTATCATGCATGGCCTAAAAGTTATTCACGAAAACCTGATGCTTGCACCAAAAAAGCATGTGGCATATACATTAATGCGCTAATTGCAAAAGAGTAAACAACTTCTTACACTAAATTTGTTTTCTCTTTAACTTTTGATTTCGCTAATAAACAAAATATTTTTGAAATGACACTTACATACATTTTGCGATTAGGGGTCGATATAAACTTTTCCATACCGGACACGTATCCTTCTTGGTGTTACAAACATCAGACAAAAGTGAATATACCCAGGGCCGTGGGAAGGGGGGGGGGGGCGGAGGGACATCTCGCCCCGGGCGCCACCGTCAGTGGGGCGGCATTTCAGCGACTTTTTTTTTTGCAAATGTTTTATACTTTTATTTTAAATAAACTGACGCCTTACATCTTAACGACGTTTTACTTAAACGGCACAGGAGTTTCATCTTGTATCTTGAATCAGCTTTCTATACCAGTTCAGTGCAAATACTCTCTTATCGATACCTTTAAACACAACCATCCTACGTCAACTTTTTCAAAACTCTAGAAAATGAAAAAATTCTTGAAATTGGTATGTTTTGTATGGAAATTAATTTTTATTTCCTCATTTTTCAATTACTTTCATTACGATTCATACAAAACACTATAGCCTGTCTGATGCAGCTTCTTCTCAGAAATCCAAAAAGGCCAAAAAAATCGATTTTCATGAAAACGGACATAGGATTATTGTGCTTTAAGGTATCGCTATGTATTATATAAATATTCGAATGCGATAGCATGCTTTACTACGACAATCTGTGTTTCTTACTAATGCATAAATTCGATACTTATTGATAATTATAATCGATACCGTAAAAGAAATTGGTCAGTACAATATAATTTATATTTTGTTAAAATGCACTTTCGACATCAATAAAATTATGACGTGCTGGAAAAAAACTGAGGACGCCATCGTGTTCATCATCGTGGCATAATTATATAAGATAAACAATCAAATCTCTTGAACTTTTTTTGGTAATTTGTTAAATTAAAATGTAATCTAATTTATTGCTAAATAAATTTATAATAATAATACCAAAATGTTATTAAACTATAACTATACTGAGATATGTGAATCAAATTCAATAAAATAAAATTGTTCAACAAAGATTTTGTATAGTCGGGTTCAAGCTCAAGTGCAGCTTAAATCAAATTAAGACTGCGATTTTTTATACATCAACAAATTTTAGAAATTTCATTTTACTGCGCAATTGCAATTCAAAAATGTATCAGTAAAAGCATATATGCTTTTCTTCTACTACTTGAAAATGAAATAGCCGAAGTAATAGAATAAGAATCAGCAGTAGCTCTAAAATCAGTAATTCAAAAAACTAAAAATCTTATTAGTTTTGCTGTTATACCAATAAAATTTGGCAACCTCGGTTGTAAGCACACATCAGGGTTCTCGTTTTCTACTACGGTTATAAGCTTTTCTACTACCTTTAAGGTATTTCTTAAGCTACGGTCAGATTAATATATATATTTGTCCAGGTCTGTCTGTCTTTCTGTCTGTCTGTCTGTCCGGAACACTAACCGATTCAAAATTTACAACTTCACTTCAAAATTTTTTTTAAAGTTGTTAACCTTTGTTTTTTTTAATGTTAGCCATTCTGGCGGTTTGTCCACACGACGCTGCGTTTGTGAGAAGGAACCAGAGCCACTTACAAATATATTCACACATATATTTTTTCTTATAAATGTTAGCCGCCCTGGTGAGGTATCGAACCCACAACGCAGCGATTTTAAGTAAGATGAAGTAGCGAACTAAGCGCCTTCTCACCAGAGCCACTAATGCTCATACAATACCTTTACCTAATATCGATTAACTTCATCAAGCCGCATGCAAAACGCTTTCATGTATATAGGCACACAAAAAATAATTTCACATATAAACAAAAATAGCTTCGACCTAAAGCTGCCACCTTTATGAAAATAACACTGCCACAAGACTACCGTTGCCACCTAACACTATTTTCACCTATTACGGTGGTGTATTAGATTTTCATATTACACTTTCCTATACACTGCATATATTCCCAGTACAACATTAAGGTCCGCACACATGGTAGAAGAATATAAGGTAGTACTGCTTCTGACACTTTCCGCCATCTTAACCATCTGACATAAATAAGGATTGTACTACCAGATCTATTTAAAAACAATCCCCCAAAAAGTGCTGCCAGATGTGGCGATTTGTCGACATTTTGCCAACTTAAAACCTAATTTTGTGACGTATTTATGCAATGGCAACATGAAACGATGATATATTTTAAAATCTGACCCTTATGCCAGAAAACTAAAATAAAACATGTAAAGAGTAAAATGGCAATAAGTTATGAAAAATATTTGGCAACGCCAATACGTTTCTTAGAAAAATTTAAATAATGTGGCAACTTTGTGAACACTAAATTAAACGTCAGAATCTTTATTTCTGTCATTTTGTCTGAAGTGGATCAACCTTATTTTCTTTAGGCATGGTCCGCACAGATCAACGCGAAGTACCGCAGCCGCAGCGAAACTTACTCAAAAATGTTTCTTGCAAATGCAAAAATATATTTGTTTAAGGTGAGAAATTTCATAAAAACAAATAAAAATGTGAATCATTTATAAATTAAAATTCCCGAAAAAAAAATACTACAAAATGAACACCTTTCTTAGAAGTCACTCAAGAAACTGTAAAGGGGGTAATCCAAACTTAAAAAAATGTATATCTAGGAAAGCAGATTCTTGCTATAATAAAAGATTCAGATTCGGTTTTAGTACGTCAAAATACATAATACGAAAATAAAAATTGAAAAAATCCAATGATTAAAACGCTTTGCAATAAAAATAATCGACAATCGGAAATAATGTTTAGCCGTAACAGGTGAACAAATTGTTAGGTGCCAACGCTGGCCTTTTCGTAGTATTATTTCCTTAAAGGTGGCAATGGTAAATCAAAGCTATATTCATTACTTTTTGTGTGTATATACACATTCACCATACAGCTTTCTGAACTATATCGCCATTAGCTGAAGTTATTTTATAGCTGACTGTGGTCTGTTGGTTAGAGCACAGTCAATTCGAAAGCAGTAAAGAGGTGTAGGGAAGCACTGCGAATCGTGCCACCATCGGTTACTTTCTGCTGGGTTCCCGGACATAGCGATATAGAAGAGAACGACAAGGCAGACGAGATGGCCAGAGGAGGCTCTGCTATGGAGATCAGTGTGGCTGACAGCTTAACTCTGCAACCAATACGCAAGCAATACGGAATAATTGACCGTGTGGTAAATAGGGAAATAAACGATAAATGGGCCCACAGTCAAGACTGCAAAACGTCTCGACTTCTATGGCCCAAATTGAACCCGAAAATAACAGAGGAACTGCTATCCCTGGAGAGGAAATCTCTTAGCATACTGACGGGGACACTGTGCCATACGCACACAAAGTCAATAATATAAAGGGATTCACAATGGGCCATAGATGCCATCCAAGTGGAAATTATACTTTCTGTACCACACACCCTTATAACCTAACCTAACCTAACCTAACCTAACCTAACCTAACCTAACCTAACCTAACCTAACCTAACCTAACCTAACCTAACCTAACCTAACCTAACCTAACCTAACCTAACCTAACCTAACCTAACCTAACCTAACCTAACCTAACCTAACCTAACCTAACCTAACCTAACCTAACCTAACCTAACCTAACCTAACCTAACCTAACCTAACCTAACCTAACCTAACCTAACCTAACCTAACCTAACCTAACCTAACCTAACCTAACCTAACCTAACCTAACCTAACCTAACCTAACCTAACCTAACCTAACCTAACCTAACCTAACCTAACCTAACCTAACCTAACCTAACCTAACCTAACCTAACCTAACCTAACCTAACCTAACCTAACCTAACCTAACCTAACCTAACCTAACCTAACCTAACCTAACCTAACCTAACCTAACCTAACCTAACCTAACCTAACCTAACCTAACCTAACCTAACCTAACCTAACCTAACCTAACCTAACCTAACCTAACCTAACCTAACCTAACCTAACCTAACCTAACCTAACCTAACCTAACCTAACCTAACCTAACCTAACCTAACCTAACCTAACCTAACCTAACCTAACCTAACCTAACCTAACCTAACCTAACCTAACCTAACCTAACCTAACCTAACCTAACCTAACCTAACCTAACCTAACCTAACCTAACCTAACCTAACCTAACCTAACCTAACCTAACCTAACCTAACCTAACCTAACCTAACCTAACCTAACCTAACCTAACCTAACCTAACCTAACCTAACCTAACCTAACCTAACCTAACCTAACCTAACCTAACCTAACCTAACCTAACCTAACCTAACCTAACCTAACCTAACCTAACCTAACCTAACCTAACCTAACCTAACCTAACCTAACCTAACCTAACCTAACCTAACCTAACCTAACCTAACCTAACCTAACCTAACCTAACCTAACCTAACCTAACCTAACCTAACCTAACCTAACCTAACCTAACCTAACCTAACCTAACCTAACCTAACCTAACCTAACCTAACCTAACCTAACCTAACCTAACCTAACCTAACCTAACCTAACCTAACCTAACCTAACCTAACCTAACCTAACCTAACCTAACCTAACCTAACCTAACCTAACCTAACCTAACCTAACCTAACCTAACCTAACCTAACCTAACCTAACCTAACCTAACCTAACCTAACCTAACCTAACCTAACCTAACCTAACCTAACCTAACCTAACCTAACCTAACCTAACCTAACCTAACCTAACCTAACCTAACCTAACCTAACCTAACCTAACCTAACCTAACCTAACCTAACCTAACCTAACCTAACCTCACCTAACCTAACCTAACCTAACCTAACCTAACCTAACCTAACCTAACCTAACCTAACCTATCCTAACCTAACCTAACCTAACCTAACCTAACCTAACCTAACCTAACCTAACCTAACCTAACCTAACCTAACCTAACCTAACCTAACCTAACCTAACCTAACCTAACCTAACCTAACCTAACCTAACCTAACCTAACCTATCCTAACCTAACCTAACCTAACCTAACCTAACCTAAGGGGAGGGTGCCCAGATACACCAATTTAAAATTTTTTTTTAAAGATACAAGAGCTCAAACGCAAAAAATATGAAAAAATTTTAAATTTTGCACTTTTAAAGTTACGGAATTTTTCTCACAATGGAGATTAAGTTTGTTAAATGAGACAACTTTTTCTTATTTATTTTTAACGCCGAATCCGAATATAATATTTATAAATTAGTACCACGCATAGTTTTATAGTTTTTCGCAGTTATTTTTTTACCTTTATTATAAATAATGTTGGATATTTTTAGTGCTCAATAGCGAAGCTTTTTATATTTTAATTTTAAATATTTGTTTCAAAGTTAATATACCATGCCACTGTAGTGTGTGGTGGTATAATAAACTAGTGTTAATATGATGATATTAGGAGAAAAAATATAAGAAGAAAAATGTATCTCTAAATACAGAAAATTCCACTTTAAGACACAATTGTGCCTGTTAAATGAACGAATGTAAACGAGCCTGTACCACTAGTGACAGAATTGAGTGACTTGGGCGTTATCTGTGACAGAGAACTTAATTTTCGCTCCCATATTGATAATATAGTAAAAAGAGCAAATTCTGCCTTGGGTTTTGTTAAGCATTGGTCCAAGGAATTCACTAATCCATATGTTACGAAATCACTTTACTTTACCTTTGTTAGAGCAATACTTGAATACGCTAGCCAAGTTTGGTCTCCTTTTAGACCTACTCACTCCATGAGAATTGAGGCTATACAGCGCAGATTCATTCGTTTTGCCCTACTCGGTCTTCCCTGGGACGACCGTTTCCACTTGCCCCCTTATGTTGACCGCTTAAAATTAATAAATTTACCATCCCTGGAAACTCGTCGACAAACTGCCGATATACTCTTTATCCATCAACTTCTATCAGGTACCGTTGACTGTCCCGCGTTACTCCAGTTGATCTCCCTTAATACTAACCCACGTAACCTTAGATCTGTACCTTTATTTAATATTACCATCCACCGCACTGATTAAGGCTATAATGAACCAATGTCCAGAATGCTTCACATGGTTAATAATATGTCCAATTGCTTTGATTTCCTATTAAACAAATATACCCTTAGAAATTCAATCTCTTAATCTCTCTAATCCAAATCCCAATCACCACTATATTTAATTTAGTTTTTTAAGTTTATATTAGATCACCATTGTTATATCTATAAGTAGTTATATAAGCTTGTAATAAGCGTAAGCGTAAATAAATAAATACCATTATACACCATTCAAAAGGAATTTGTATCATGCATGGCCTAAAAGTTATTCACGAAAACCTGATGCTTGCACCAAAAAAGCATGTGGCATATACATTAATGCGCTAATTGCAAAAGAGTAAACAACTTCTTACACTAAATTTGTTTTCTCTTTAACTTTTGATTTCGCTAATAAACAAAATATTTTTGAAATGGCACTTACATACATTTTGCGATTAGGGGTCGATATAAACTTTTCCATACCGGACACGTATCCTTCTTGGTGTTACAAACATCAGACAAAAGTGAATATACCCAGGGCCGTGGGAAGGGGGGGGGGGCGGAGGGACATCTCGCCCCGGGCGCCACCGTCAGTGGGGCGGCATTTCAGCGACTTTTTTTTTTGCAAATGTTTTATACTTTTATTTTAAATAAACTGACGCCTTACATCTTAACGACGTTTTACTTAAACGGCACAGGAGTTTCATCTTGTATCTTGAATCAGCTTTCTATACCAGTTCAGTGCAAATACTCTCTTATCGATACCTTTAAACTCAACCATCCTACGTCAACTTTTTCAAAACTCTAGAAAATGAAAAAATTCTTGAAATTGGTATGTTTTGTATGGAAATTAATTTTTATTTCCTCATTTTTCAATTACTTTCATTACGATTCATACAAAACACTATAGCCTGTCTGATGCAGCTTCTTCTCAGAAATCCAAAAAGGCCAAAAAAATCGATTTTCATGAAAACGGACATAGGATTATTGTGCTTTAAGGTATCGCTATGTATTATATAAATATTCGAATGCGATAGCATGCTTTACTACGACAATCTGTGTTTCTTACTAATGCATAAATTCGATACTTATTGATAATTATAATCGATACCGTAAAAGAAATTGGTCAGTACAATATAATTTATATTTTGTTAAAATGCACTTTCGACATCAATAAAATTATGACGTGCTGGAAAAAAACTGAGGACGCCATCGTGTTCATCATCGTGGCATAATTATATAAGATAAACAATCAAATCTCTTGAACTTTTTTTGGTAATTTGTTAAATTAAAATGTAATCTAATTTATTGCTAAATAAATTTATAATAATAATACCAAAATGTTATTAAACTATAACTATACTGAGATATGTGAATCAAATTCAATAAAATAAAATTGTTCAACAAAGATTTTGTATAGTCGGGTTCAAGCTCAAGTGCAGCTTAAATCAAATTAAGACTGCGATTTTTTATACATCAACAAATTTTAGAAATTTCATTTTACTGCGCAATTGCAATTCAAAAATGTATCAGTAAAAGCATATATGCTTTTCTTCTACTACTTGAAAATGAAATAGCCGAAGTAATAGAATAAGAATCAGCAGTAGCTCTAAAATCAGTAATTCAAAAAACTAAAAATCTTATTAGTTTTGCTGTTATACCAATAAAATTTGGCAACCTCGGTTGTAAGCACACATCAGGGTTCTCGTTTTCTACTACGGTTATAAGCTTTTCTACTACCTTTAAGGTATTTCTTAAGCTACGGTCAGATTAATATATATATTTGTCCAGGTCTGTCTGTCTTTCTGTCTGTCTGTCTGTCCGGAACACTAACCGATTCAAAATTTACAACTTCACTTCAAAATTTTTTTTAAAGTTGTTAACCTTTGTTTTTTTTAATGTTAGCCATTCTGGCGGTTTGTCCACACGACGCTGCGTTTGTGAGAAGGAACCAGAGCCACTTACAAATATATTCACACATATATTTTTTCTTATAAATGTTAGCCGCCCTGGTGAGGTATCGAACCCACAACGCAGCGATTTTAAGTAAGATGAAGTAGCGAACTAAGCGCCTTCTCACCAGAGCCACTAATGCTCATACAATACCTTTACCTAATATCGATTAACTTCATCAAGCCGCATGCAAAACGCTTTCATGTATATAGGCACACAAAAAATAATTTCACATATAAACAAAAATAGCTTCGACCTAAAGCTGCCACCTTTATGAAAATAACACTGCCACAAGACTACCGTTGCCACCTAACACTATTTTCACCTATTACGGTGGTGTATTAGATTTTCATATTACACTTTCCTATACACTGCATATATTCCCAGTACAACATTAAGGTCCGCACACATGGTAGAAGAATATAAGGTAGTACTGCTTCTGACACTTTCCGCCATCTTAACCATCTGACATAAATAAGGATTGTACTACCAGATCTATTTAAAAACAATCCCCCAAAAAGTGCTGCCAGATGTGGCGATTTGTCGACATTTTGCCAACTTAAAACCTAATTTTGTGACGTATTTATGCAATGGCAACATGAAACGATGATATATTTTAAAATCTGACCCTTATGCCAGAAAACTAAAATAAAACATGTAAAGAGTAAAATGGCAATAAGTTATGAAAAATATTTGGCAACGCCAATACGTTTCTTAGAAAAATTTAAATAATGTGGCAACTTTGTGAACACTAAATTAAACGTCAGAATCTTTATTTCTGTCATTTTGTCTGAAGTGGATCAACCTTATTTTCTTTAGGCATGGTCCGCACAGATCAACGCGAAGTACCGCAGCCGCAGCGAAACTTACTCAAAAATGTTTCTTGCAAATGCAAAAATATATTTGTTTAAGGTGAGAAATTTCATAAAAACAAATAAAAATGTGAATCATTTATAAATTAAAATTCCCGAAAAAAAAATACTACAAAATGAACACCTTTCTTAGAAGTCACTCAAGAAACTGTAAAGGGGGAAATCCAAACTTAAAAAAATGTATATCTAGGAAAGCAGATTCTTGCTATAATAAAAGATTCAGATTCGGTTTTAGTACGTCAAAATACATAATACGAAAATAAAAATTGAAAAAATCCAATGATTAAAACGCTTTGCAATAAAAATAATCGACAATCGGAAATAATGTTTAGCCGTAACAGGTGAACAAATTGTTAGGTGCCAACGCTGGCCTTTTCGTAGTATTATTTCCTTAAAGGTGGCAATGGTAAATCAAAGCTATATTCATTACTTTTTGTGTGTATATACACATTCACCATACAGCTTTCTGAACTATATCGCCATTAGCTGAAGTTATTTTATAGCTGACTGTGGTCTGTTGGTTAGAGCTTCGGCCTATGACTTCGGGAGTCATAGGTTCAAGCCCGCAACCTGTCGTATTTGTTTTTTAATCCATTGCTTGATATCCTTTTTTCTTTTTTTAATCTTTCTTTTTTAATTCTTTTTTAATGTAACAAATGAACTTTACACAATTACATCATCCAACAAAATTTCTTTCTATTCTTTACAAAATTTAATAAAAGTTCACATATTTCACAAATGATTTTTTATATGCATATATAAATTATGGAGTTCACCATACGGCTTGGTCTACCTAACCGCCCTTAGCCGAAATTATTTTATAGGTCGCTGTGGTCAGTTGGTTAGAGCTTCGGCCTTTGACTTCGGGAGTCATAGGTTCAAGCCCGGTGCCGGCCGAAGCTTTTCTTTTTTTAATTCCATTGCTTCATATTGAACGATTTCGTTTTTAAAATAGAGCTTTGTACAGATTTGTTCAATTTTAAAACACGTGTGCTTAAAACAAATTTTAAAACGCAAATGTTCAATTTTAAAACACGTGTGCTAAAAACAAATTTTAAAACGCAAATGTTCAATTTTAAAATTTTTTTTTTCAAAATGAAAAAATTTTTTTATGGTGTTTTTTTTAGAGGTATAGAACTTTGAAATAGAATAAAACAAGGATGCATTTGTAAAATTGACATGAAATTCATTTTATTCAAAAGATAATCTTTTGGCATTATAATTTAAATGTGACTTCTGGCATATGGCCGCCACGGCTGGCTCGGACGTAATCAAATCTGGAAGTCCAATTTTCAATAACTTTTTCTAACATTTGTGGCCATATATCGGCAATAATGCGGCGAATGTTGGCCTCCAAAAGGTCGATTGTTTCGGGCTTATAGCCTTAGACTAGCGACTTCACAGATTCCCACAGAAAGTAGTCTAGCGGCGTTAAATTGCACAATCGGAACGCACTATGGGATAGAATACAATTCTAGGTGGACAAAATTGAAGCCGTGGTTTGATATACTTGAAACTTGGTTTAGGGGGGTTTTCGAGGTCGCTGACATCAAATTTGATATAAAAAAAAATCCAAAATAACTTTGAAAAAAATAATTTAAATTTTTAGAAGATATTGTCTAAAAATCAAAAATATAAATTTTCAAAAATTATTATATAACCGAGTTTTTTATAAAAACCATGATTTCTTAAAAAATGCAATCAAAATGGGTTCCATTTTTTTATATGTTGTCGCTAATGAACTAATGAACGAATTCGGAGCTTTATAGCTTGGACATACGCTAGACATTTGTTGTTTTTCGTCCAAAAGTTACACTACTAATACTAAAATTGCCAAAAGTGCATTTTTCGTGAAAAGGAGCTTGCTGGAAAAATTTCATAAATATATTCGGATTCAGCGTGACGAAATACATAGGAAATAGTCTTTCAACCATTTAACACACAAAAATATATTATTTATCTGTTATTATAATTTTGTATTTCCCCGAGTTATTTTACAAAAACCGTTATTTCTAAAAAATTGCGAAAAAGTTAACTGTAATGTTTTGATATGTTGTTGTTAATGAATCGAAGAACAAATTCTGAGGTTTGTGGCTTGGACAGTCTTGGTAAATTTTTTTCCCGGTCTAAAATGTGACAACCATGGGTCATTTTAATATGAAAACATGTTAATTGGATAATTTGGAACAAACCCTTATACTAAAAAAAGTCTAGGGTAAAATTTTTTGTAGGTATTTTGTCCACCTAGAATTATATTCTATCCCATAGTGGAACGTGAAATTATGCGGTTACCAAGCAATTCCTTCAGTAAATCAATTGTGGCACGAACTGTGTGACATGTTGCGCCGTCTTGTTGAAACCACAGCTCCTGCACATTATTGTTGTTTAATTGAGGAACGAAAAAGTCAGTAATCATGGCTCTATAGCGGTCACCATTGACTGTAACGTTCTGGTCAGCATCGTTTTTAAAGAAGTACGGACCAATGATACCACCCGCCCATAAAGCACAGTCAGTTTTTCTGGATGTATCGGTGTCTGAAGACACATAATCTTCACTCCAAATACGGCAGTTTTGTTTATTGACGTAGGCATTCAACCAAAAGTGAGCTTCATCGCTAAACAAAATTCTCCTCTGAAAATCGGGATCAACGGCAATCTTGTTTTGGGCCCATTCACCGAATCTACGCCTTGCTAGGTGATCGTGTGGCTTCAATTCTTTCATGAGTTGGATTTTGTAAGCACGCAAACCAAGATCTTTCCGCAAAATCTTCCATAAAGTGGATGGACACAGGTCCAATTCCTGTGCATGATGGCGGATAGACTGATACGGGTCTTCCTCTACGCTATGCTCTACAGCAGCAATGGCTTCTTCTGTATGCACTGTACGACGTCTCTGTGGATGAGTATTATCATTAAGAGTAAACATTGTGCGAAACCGGTTCATAGTTATTTGAATTAATTGCTCTGATGGGCGATTATATTGACGTAAAATGGACGTAGTGCTTCATACGTATTTCGAACAGAACCATTTCAAAAAAAATTTGCACAATTTGGAATTAAATTATATTGTACACAGAACAACTATAATTTCAAAAATGTATGGGATAACATTAAGTATTTTTGGAATATCTAAGTGACAAAATTGACTTTAAAGTGAATATTTCAGAAAGCATCATTTCGATATGATAATTTTGGAAATTTACGATAGAATGGTGAGTAAATTACGAAATAAAATTAACGTAAACAAATACGATCATTTTGAAAAATGTTTTCTACAAAATTGGTGGAATTTTGATTAATTTAACAAGATTATTTACATGGGTGTTCGATTTCCTAGTAATTTTCATAGGTCTTCCCAAAAAAAAAACTTTTTTTCAAATCTCCTTGTCTGAGGTCTTCGAAAGTTGGCAACCCTGTTTATTTATTGTAGTTTTATGTAATTACAATATATAATCATCCAACACCTAAATGCTGATAATGATGGGATGAAGCTATGTTGCGAAAGTTAACTCCATTGGCAATTTCAATGATTTTTAAAATCAATTATAAAAATTTGTTTAATAAAAAGTAAATGCAAAAGAAAAAAAGAAGAAAAATGTAACACTGGCGAAGATTTATGTCATGTTTATTTGGTGTAGCATTGACCGTCATGTGACCGTCACATGACCGTCATATGACCAGTAACGTGACCGCGGCACATCACTAAACACAACGCAATATTGTGTTCGCACTCGAACCCCATGTTGGTTTCGCAACACGTGCAACAACATTTGAACACTTTACAAAATTGGCTATCAAAGTGGAGAATTAGAGTCATCAAGTCAAAGACACTTGCCCCACGCTTAAAATAAAAAATTGTGTTTTACCACAATATACTGAAACTAAATATCTTGATATGCATCTCGATCGCAGACTCACCTGGAAAAAACACATCGATACCGAAAATATCCGAAGAGATCCCTAAACGTACACCAATGTATGCAGATAAGCTTAAATTGCATCCAAATATTCTAGCTAGAAATTTGGTTAGACCCACCAGACCGCTACACCTAAAGCTTAACTATTCTATTGCTTTTTAACCCTCCCCCGGAATCCTGGATGCCGCCACAACCATCGAGTACTGCATAACGTTGTCCAAATCGTTGGATTAGGGCAACAAGCATTTTTTTAGATTGTTAAATGTTACACCGTTACAAGTTATTGTTAATTCAAAATATATTTAATAAAAAAATTTTTAATTTTCAATTTATTTATTTTTTTAAATAATTGAAAATTTTCAATTTATGGAATATTTTTAAATAATTGAATATTTTTCAATTATCTAATTTTTTTCAATTAATTGAAAAATTTTAATTAATTGAATAATTTTTCGATGGCCATACGTTGATACTATACACGGGCAGTATCAATTACATTTTGTAATGATACTGAAGCAATCTCAACCTGCATAATTCATCCCCAAAAAAGTCCAAGGACATGTCCAACTGACATTAATCATCCAAAAAAGTCCAGGGACGAACTTGATAGCAGCTCTAATCTCAACAGCCATGAACCCTGTAAAGTCCAAGTTTTTTATTCTAAAAGTTTCAATTGTTTCAAATTGTTTCCTTAATTTTCTTTTAATCCGTGATTTTTCATGAAATTATTACAAGATTGAAAAAATTTCAATTACAATTACAGTAATTGTAATTGAAAAAAATTTCAATTGCAATTACTGTAGTTTGTAATTACAAAATTTTATAATTGAAAATGCCCATGTATGATTGATACCTCGAAACATAATATTTTTTCTTTGAGTTATTTGCGTCAAAAAATGTTAGGAAATAAAAGGAGAAAGGGACAAAAAATGGGAAAAAAATGGAATTTATAGAAGGGCCTCATTACACTGGTCGACAGTACTTTTATTAAATGATAAAACTTGGTTGTTTCTTATGTATTTTGCCACGCTAAATCCGAAAATAACCATGAAATTTGTACAGCAGGCACCATTTTTCCGCAAACGCGGTTTTCATATTGTAACTTTAAAATGGAAACATTGATTCTAAATGTTTTAAAAGATTTTTAAAGAAAATTGCCAGCACTACAACTTTGTCCAATATAACTTTTTTGTATTTCGTATTTTGAATATTGTAGTTTTTAATTAATCCACAATTACATCATCAAATAAACATCTTTCTATTATTTACAAAATTTTAAAAAAGTTTACATATTTCACAAATTTCTATAAAAAAAATTACATATAAAAACATAGAAAATATTTCTGCATCTAAATATACAAAATATATTTAGTGAACATTTAATTTTTCAAATATGTGATTTTTCCCCGTGCATGGCACGGGCAAATTTATTAGTATCATAATTAGAGAGCGGAAATGCATATTTTACTGGAACGTCGGATTGACTCCGGACCAAGACAGGAATGTTTTTTTTTGAAAAATATTACGATTTGACCACATTATGTTTTTCAATTTCGGAAAAATCGGACATAGTATGGTTGTGCTTTAAGATATCAATATCGATGCATCGATTAAACGTATCAAATATTCACAAAAAATATTCATGTAATTTGGAGTCTCGAATGCTCTCGAACTTATACATCACTATCCTTTGTTTGGTTTGAAGAAGAAGAATCAACAGCTGGCCATGTTTACACCTCAATGTGGTGAATTTCAGAGCTTATATTCTTGTCATTGCTAATTCAGAATAAGTCACAAAAATCCGATCACAAGAAAAGTCACAAAAATCTAAATCACAATCAACTGTGATTTAATGTCAGAATATACCAAATCAATATTTGAAAAAATGTATAAATTACGTATACACTGCACATTAAGGTAGAGCGAGCTATTATGAAAGCATTTTGTTTTGCAGATATTTCTAACGGCAAAAGGATATAGCTCCAAATGATTCTAAGTAATATATGTAATTAATAACCTTTTCAGTATTTGGTACAGCCGCAACAAGGTTAAAGTTAGAAAAGTTGTGCATCATGATGCACAATTTTTCTTGTTCTTCTTCAAAATATGTTGCATACAAATATAAGGGCAGTAAATATAAAAAAATTTTAAATAATTAAATAATAAATAATAAATAATTAAATAAAATCTTCAGTCGATTAAAGGCGACGTATAAATACCCTACACTTACCGTTCCAAATTGGATCCGACATCTGTTTGTAACGCCTATAAGGAGGCATATCCGATATGGTATATATATTCTTGATCACCATTGAAAACTGAACCGATGTTGCCATGTCCGTCTGTCTGCCCTCACGATAGCGGTCGCAGTTTTTCTCCTCCAAAGTCATGCTAAGTTCTAAATTCAACCAAGTCGGACACAAAATAATAACACGACAATTAAAGCCGACACTTTCCAAGTGTCTTTTTTCTCTCATTTTATTAAAGGACATTCAACATTTGTTTGATATATTAATAAATTACAATTAAGAACATGAGGAACAGTGTCAAATATTCACAATATCAAATATTTAATGTTAACATACATTTAACGAATTTAAGAAATATTTAATTTAAAAAAACAAAATTTGATTAAATTTAAGTGGCCTACTAGCCCAAAAATGAGTGTCCCAAAGTTTCATCAAAATCGGATAACTGGAAACAACCCAATTTTTTTGAGGTAAACTCAGAAAAAAACACTTATTAAAATCAGTGCAGTCTGTTGTTTATTACCTTTCCAACGTGGTATAAAATAGCAAAATCGAGTTAAACCGACGGAAGTTGTGCCTAATTCGATTTTTTAAGATTTGCACAATTTACTAGAATATGTTGGAAATTCCCCAACAGACTGCATAGCCACATTTTTAATTTATTCATTTGTTTAGACGTAGCTAAACAAATGAATTCCCCCGGAATCCTGGATGCCGCCACAACCATCGAGTACTGCATAACGTTGTCCAAATCGTTGGATTAGGGCAACAAGCATTTTTTTAGATTGTTAAATGTTACACCGTTACAAGTTATTGTTAATTCAAAATATATTTAATAAAAAAATTTTTAATTTTCAATTTATTTATTTTTTTAAATAATTGAAAATTTTCAATTTATGGAATATTTTTAAATAATTGAATATTTTTCAATTATCTAATTTTTTTCAATTAATTGAAAAATTTTAATTAATTGAATAATTTTTCGATGGCCATACGTTGATACTATACACGGGCAGTATCAATTACATTTTGTAATGATACTGAAGCAATCTCAACCTGCATAATTCATCCCCAAAAAAGTCCAAGGACATGTCCAACTGACATTAATCATCCAAAAAAGTCCAGGGACGAACTTGATAGCAGCTCTAATCTCAACAGCCATGAACCATGTAAAGTCCAAGTTTTTTATTCTAAAAGTTTCAATTGTTTCAAATTGTTTCCTTAATTTTCTTTTAATCCGTGATTTTTCATGAAATTATTACAAGATTGAAAAAATTTCAATTACAATTACAGTAATTGTAATTGAAAAAAATTTCAATTGCAATTACTGTAGTTTGTAATTACAAAATTTTGTAATTGAAAATGCCCATGTATGATTGATACCTCGAAACATAATATTTTTTCTTTGAGTTATTTGCGTCAAAAAATGTTAGGAAATAAAAGGAGAAAGGGACAAAAAATGGGAAAAAAATGGAATTTATAGAAGGGCCTCATTACACTGGTCGACAGTACTTTTATTAAATGATAAAACTTGGTTGTTTCTTATGTATTTTGCCACGCTAAATCCGAAAATAACCATGAAATTTGTACAGCAGGCACCATTTTTCCGCAAACGCGGTTTTCATATTGTAACTTTAAAATGGAAACATTGATTCTAAATGTTTTAAAAGATTTTTAAAGAAAATTGCCAGCACTACAACTTTGTCCAATATAACTTTTTTGTATTTCGTATTTTGAATATTGTAGTTTTTAATTAATCCACAATTACATCATCAAATAAACATCTTTCTATTATTTACAAAATTTTAAAAAAGTTTACATATTTCACAAATTTTTATAAAAAAAATTACATATAAAAACATAGAAAATATTTCTGCATCTAAATATACAAAATATATTTAGTGAACATTTAATTTTTCAAATATGTGATTTTTCCCCGTGCATGGCACGGGCAAATTTATTAGTATCATAATTAGAGAGCGGAAATGCATATTTTACTGGAACGTCGGATTGACTCCGGACCAAGACAGGAATGTTTTTTTTTGAAAAATATTACGATTTGACCACATTATGTTTTTCAATTTCGGAAAAATCGGACATAGTATGGTTGTGCTTTAAGATATCAATATCGATGCATCGATTAAACGTATCAAATATTCACAAAAAATATTCATGTAATTTGGAGTCTCGAATGCTCTCGAACTTATACATCACTATCCTTTGTTTGGTTTGAAGAAGAAGAATCAACAGCTGGCCATGTTTACACCTCAATGTGGTGAATTTCAGAGCTTATATTCTTGTCATTGCTAATTCAGAATAAGTCACAAAAATCCGATCACAAGAAAAGTCACAAAAATCTAAATCACAATCAACTGTGATTTAATGTCAGAATATACCAAATCAATATTTGAAAAAATGTATAAATTACGTATACACTGCACATTAAGGTAGAGCGAGCTATTATGAAAGCATTTTGTTTTGCAGATATTTCTAACGGCAAAAGGATATAGCTCCAAATGATTCTAAGTAATATATGTAATTAATAACCTTTTCAGTATTTGGTACAGCCGCAACAAGGTTAAAGTTAGAAAAGTTGTGCATCATGATGCACAATTTTTCTTGTTCTTCTTCAAAATATGTTGCATACAAATATAAGGGCAGTAAATATAAAAAAATTTTAAATAATTAAATAATAAATAATAAATAATTAAATAAAATCTTCAGTCGATTAAAGGCGAAGTATAAATACCCTACACTTACCGTTCCAAATTGGATCCGACATCTGTTTGTAACGCCTATAAGGAGGCATATCCGATATGGTATATATATTCTTGATCACCATTGAAAACTGAACCGATGTTGCCATGTCCGTCTGTCTGCCCTCACGATAGCGGTCGCAGTTTTTCTCCTCCAAAGTCATGCTAAGTTCTAAATTCAACCAAGTCGGACACAAAATAATAACACGACAATTAAAGCCGACACTTTCCAAGTGTCTTTTTTCTCTCATTTTATTAAAGGACATTCAACATTTGTTTGATATATTAATAAATTACAATTAAGAACATGAGGAACAGTGTCAAATATTCACAATATCAAATATTTAATGTTAACATACATTTAACGAATTTAAGAAATATTTAATTTAAAAAAACAAAATTTGATTAAATTTAAGTGGCCTACTAGCCCAAAAATGAGTGTCCCAAAGTTTCATCAAAATCGGATAACTGGAAACAACCCAATTTTTTTGAGGTAAACTCAGAAAAAAACACTTATTAAAATCAGTGCAGTCTGTTGTTTATTACCTTTCCAACGTGGTATAAAATAGCAAAATCGAGTTAAACCGACGGAAGTTGTGCCTAATTCGATTTTTTAAGATTTGCACAATTTACTAGAATATGTTGGAAATTCCCCAACAGACTGCATAGCCACATTTTTAATTTATTCATTTGTTTAGACGTAGCTATAATGAAGATTTAAAATTGCCGATTTTGGTGCTAAGACACGAACTTTGATGTTCACTGGCTAGCATTTCCCATACTCGGATCGGGCTGAAATTTTGAGACATTGATTTTCTGATCCAGGTGCGTAGTTCTAGGGGTAACAAAATTCGCAACTTCAAAAAACCATTGTCAGTCTAATGTACAAACGGTAACGGCCAGTTAATTAGGTACAGCCTACATAAATGACTTTGATTGACTTCCGAATTTTTAAGACTATTAGCTTGGGTACCTTTTCAGCGGTCTATTTGAAGACTATTTTTGATGCAAAAATTTGCGATATTCCAAAAAACCCCGTAGACAAATTAGAGATGCAACATTAAGGTCAAGCCGAATTTTTTAGTCAAATTTGTTCTTATTCAATTTCACAATGGCAGAGAATAATAGACATTTCAAGTGAATAAATGTAGCTTCGTGTGAAATTATGTGTTAAAAGATATTCAATTACTTCAAAATAATTTTTCTGTTGCGATAAGAACATATTTTAAGAAAAATCGGAGTATAGTTATTTGAATTTGTTTTGTAAAAATCTATAAAATCTGTTAAATTTATGAAAAATCGGTAGTTTGTGGAAGAAAATTTTGAAATCTGACCAAGCTCCTAAAATCGACAAAAAAAATGAAGATAAATCTGTAAATATAATAACTCTGGACTGGACACCTCTTTTTATCTTACCACTTTTAACTAACAAATGGGGAGATTTTGAGTTATCCGAAGAAACATTGTGACAATCATTTTCGGACAAGCGGGGAAAACCAATTTGAAGTTTTCCTTTACAAAGCCTGGGATACTCTACAGGTATGCCGATTTGTATGCAACTTTGTAAAGATATTTAGCCATTCTTAAGATGATCCGTAAAAATAACAATTTGCAAGTGAATCCAAGCCCTGTTGGTGGGTGTAAAATAAAGGAGGAAGTTTGGTTCTATTAGAATCATTGGGTGCATTCAGCAGAGACAACAGTTGTGTGATTATTCACTGAATGGCACTAATTTGGTAGCGCTACTATGTCATTTTCTGGTAGCGCTACCAAATTTAGGTAGCAACCTTTTTATATGCTACTTTTGAAAAACTGTTGTGAGCTACGTCAAGTGATATTTAAAATCACATTTCAGTCAGCAAAAAATAAATAAACAATTGGGCAAGAAGTCGTTTCTTCGAAATATTGCTCGTTTCTAGGTTTTTTCTTCACGTTATCTACTCATCTGACCAGGCAACTGTTGGGCAAGACCCATCATAAATAAATCAATCACAGAAATTTCCATTTCCAAAAAAAAATATGTATCGTAAAACAAAATATTATTTTTAATTTTGAGTTGTTGTTCTAAAGTTTGACGTAGCAACGTATTCAGAAAAATTGAGCGCTGAGAGAGGTAGCGCTACCACAACTGTTGTCTTTTGATTTTTTTAAAAAATGTATAATTTTTTGTTACAGTTTCCCGTAGCGGCTCACAAACAAACTTTACATTTTAATTTCTCTCCGTCACATTAATTTATAAAAGTTTAAAGCAGTGACAGGCCAAACTCATCGCACTCACATAAACATATTAATGGGGTTCATTTAAACCTGCAAAAACCCCTGTAAACCTGGAAACCTGTAAACATGAAAACATGTTAATTTAAATTAACGGTGTAAAATGTGACAAAATCGGTTAGGGTTGTCAGGGACGTAACCAGGAAAAAATTTCGTGGGGGAGTGGGTTTTCATAAAAATTTGTTAAGAATACTGAAGAACAAAACCGTAAAATACAAACAAAATCAAAATCAATCACAACATCGTTTTTCTTTTATTCAAAATAAATCTTTCGATTTTTCATTAAAAAAAAGTAAATAAAAAAAAATAATTTTGCAAAGAAAACCCGAAGATTCATTCTTAAATTGATGTATTGTGTTCATACATTTTTGGTTTTATTGCATTTCTAATTACTAAAGAACATTTCTTTAAAACTAAACCGCTGTATTTACATATTGCTTTTCAAATAAACCTCAAACTGTATGGAAATATATTATTCAAATACATGTATTAGAGAATTACAGTTGATATTTAATTGAGAAAAAACCTTTTTGAATGATTTGGCGTCATATTCTTTTTTGGTACACGAAAGTTTTCAATTAAAAAATACATACTGAAGTTTCTCTTCAGCTTTGTTAAATTTCATAATTTGTTTGTATTATTTTAGAGATTTAGGGGGGTTCGATACATACATTTTTACACGGAAGTTTTTAATAAAATATAGTATCAAGGAGATACTTGAATTCTGTTAAATTTCATAAATTTTTCTATTACTTCATAGATTTCGGGGAGGGTTCGAACACCCCAAACCTCCCCCCTGGTTACGTCCTTGAGGGTTGTATTTCAATATTCTCTAGTCAGGGTTCACAACATGGATATAGAAGTACACTGAGAAAAAAATCAAAACAAAACGTTTTCAACACGTATCGAACCGTTGCCGTCATACCAATACTTACTTATAGCGTCGCTTGGATAAAATAAAATGCATAAAGAGTGCTGACGAGGATCCGTGGCTGGATCCGAAACAGCTGTACACTCTGCCAGACTGAGTTTTTGCTTAGTTGTTGTACTCCCTTTTCCAAAATTAATTGTTTGGAAAATGAGCTAAAACCCACAATTAATACAGAAAAATATGTTATTTATTTTTTTATTAATTATGCAGTTTGGTTCTATGAAAAATTCTTAAATAATTAATAGTTTTTCATACGTATCCGATTTTTTGCGCTTGTCTTTGATTTTTCTTACAAAATTTCATACAATTCATTCTGTAGAATTGGGATTATACCTAAAAAAGTACAATCGTACATACAAAAATTAACATTCAAATATTGACATTTCACGTTCTACTTTAGTACTGAGCAGTGTTGATTTTTTTCAAAGCATTTTTTTTCTCAGTGTACATTGTACCTTTTTCCAATTTCACTCTCACAATTTGATTGCATTTACCATTGATAATTCTAAATTTTATAATTGTCTGCGTAGGCATTAATTAGAAAATAAATTAAAGTAATTAGGTTCTATTATTGGCGTAATGCATGCGCGTAATTTGTAAACGGGAAATAGTTTTTTCCCGTGGCAGCTAAAACCCCACCTGGTATGATTCACACAAAAAAATTGTAGGGATGCACTTGGTGGCAACTATAATCTTTTCGAAATTTTAAACTTTTCTAAGGAATTGAAATGGTTTTAGTTCCAGTACGCAAATACATTTTTTATTAGATCCAGGCCCGTGCGCAAGGGGGGGTTGGGGTTTTCAAGAAGTGGTTAAAAAACAAGGAGTTAAGAAAGTTGTAAGTCCACAGTAGGATTTATTTCGTGTGCACAAAAGCGCAATGTCCAAATTTTGAGTTGTTGTCTTTGCTTATTTCATTTCTTACAGAAAAGGTTATTGTATTAGATTGTTTAAACATAAAAATTCCTTCATTTCTATTTTCAAACTATGAAATTTGATTGTTTGATATGAAAATATACCAGCTCCATCTAGTGTTACAAGCAATCAAATATTTTTGGTTTGTATTTTTGATAAATAAACAAATTCAATTTTAAAGAGCACAGTTATACTATGTCCCGAAAATTGTATTGGACATAGTATAGTTGTGCTTCTTAGCACTCAAAATAATGATAATGACAATTTGTATGAAAACAAATTTGAATTTCACAGAAGAATACCATTTAATTTAAAACCATGCCGAGTTTTCACACAAACTTTTTTTCAACACTCCAAAGATGGATGAAGCTGCATAAATAAAGTATTGGACCCAGAAAACAGAATTGCAATAATAACGAAAAATTAATTTCAAAAATTGTTTTACGTTTTCTACAGTTTTGTAAAAATGGACATAGGATGTGCTTTAATGTATCGATATGAAGTTAAAAACTTTATAGCTGATTTACTCGAAATAACTTTTATGTTACATACCCCTACAATTGTAGCCATTTAGCAGCAGTTAGAGAAAATCAATGGTTCTGCTGCAGAACCAATAAATTCTCTAACTACACCTTAATTTCTAAATCATATTTGTAAATTAAAATCGACATTAAAATGTCAGAGTTAAAACCAATTATATTAGTGCACCTCAAAATTCCAGTTTTTTGTCCTAACCTGGAGTTTTGGCATTCATAACTCTTTAAACCCGAGATCTGAGTTGTGTCTTTATTGCAGGGAATGAGAAATATGTAAATAATTGTAAATAAAAAGTAATTATATGAAAACGTGGTAATTTTTTATTTGATAATATTTTTTTTTAGTTTGGGTAAAGGTAAAAAAATCTTAAAATATGCCCTGATTTGGACTTAAATTAAAAAAAAACAATTTTTTTGAATTAAAAAAAAAAAATTATAAATCAATATATTATATTAATATAGACGTCTAATTTGTTTCAATTATATATGATTTGATCTAGAAAAACTGACAACGAGCGATTTTAAATTTGTATAAAACCCCCTCCAAAGGACATTCCTGCGCACGGTCCTGATTAGATCCCACGATCACTTTTGTTTAATTTTATTGGCGCATAACTATAGTAAAAATAATGTACATACTTAACTTTAGTACCTACATAATTTGACAGAAAATACTCTGATTTAACAGCTACAAAAAGTACACAGAAACAAAAAAACGTCGGTAAAATTAACCAACAAAAGTTGTTAACGTACAACTTTTCAAAATGTATGAAAAAACTGAATTTATTAACCGTTGTTGGCAAAGCTGAGCATAGTTAATCGAGAATTTAACTTCGTTAACCCGGAAATAGTTAATCAAAAATTTTACTTCGTTAAATTAAAAAGTCAATTTCGTTAAAAAGTTAACTTCGTTAAAAGTTAAATTAAATAGGTAAATTTTTTTTTTTCAAAAACTCATTAAAAATACATTTTAACTATATTCAATTGAATGCCTGCACTAGGCATGTCAAAGAGGCGGGACAAAGAGGAGGGATCCCGACTCTTTGTTAGTCCCGAAAATCCCGGGATTCGCACTGACTAATCCCGGGATTTTCGCGACAAGTTTTATAAGCAATTTTATCAAAAATATGCCGTCTCTAATAGCAAAAAATTGAATTCTATTTATTTAAAAAAATGTATAAATTCAGGAACTTTTTATATCATGATCAATTCCTTTGTGAATGGTTTAGTTTTAACAAGGACCATAATTTTTCCTCCAAAAAATGTTGATAAGCATTCAGGAAAATAAACAAGCTGTTCAGAAATTTATTGAAGGAAAATGTCAGATTTCATTGGTTTGGAAAAATTATTCATTTGGTTTAAATGAAAAAATTTAAATAAAATGAGCTAAAGGTTGATTGATATACAAGTACATAAACTATATGAGTTATATAAAAATATACAATACGCATTGCAGATAGCATCAACGCATGAAGGAAATTAAAGACTACTTTCATTACATCAACAAATTTAGGGCAGTTCCAAACTGTTTGCAAATTAGTAGACTATAAAGCGCTCAAATCCATTTTGTTTTATTGGAAATCAAAAAATTTTAATGGGATCAAAAAATACATCGAACTTCGTTCGGGACATGAAATACAAGTTCCAGTTCCGTATATTAAAATGTATGACAAAATATTCCATTCAAGAGTTGGTCGAAAAATGTGGACAAACGACAATGCAATCCCGGGATCCCGGGATCCCGGGATTGCATTTTTAAATCCCGGAAATCCCGGGATTGGCAAAGGTCTCGAAAATTGACATCCCTAGCCTGCACTCACTAACCCTATTCCCGATCGGTTTCAGCTTTCTATATGCAAATTTGCATATAGAAAGCTGAAAAAAATCAAAAGCGAAATTTCGTGTATGAAACAATTTATTTATATTCATATAATATCAAATAATAATAATGAAACGAGTGAAGTTTGGTTAAGAACAAATATTACAGGCCATTCTAAACTCAGTTTTTCGCCATTTTGAGAAATGGAAAATACGATACATCCTGACGATGTAAACCTCACGGAATGGCTGAAAACATCGTTGTGTGGTCCATTCATACATAAAAATATAATATAGAAGTCGTCAACACTTCGAAATATAATGGCCTGTGTATTTAATTGTTTTGTGAACTAATTTTTAAATTTAATGTCAATATCAGTTCAAAAATAGTATAAATTTCTAATTTTTAATTGTTCAATAAAAATTTTTTTTTGTTTTAAAGTTAATTGAAGAAATTTAACTTAACTAAATGAAAAAGTTAATGATTTTCGAAATTAACTGAAACGTTTAAAGTTAACCAAAAATTTAACTTCGTTAATTAACTAGTTAATGCCCAGCTTTGGTTGTTGGTTAGTTGGTTTAACGGAAAAAAATTGTTAAAATAAATCTTTAAAATTCGACATAAAATAGTTTAAATAATCGAAGAAGTAGTTGTTGTTGTAAGATCTTTCACCACAAATTTACTTAAAAATTTACAACTTAACCGTAAAAAAAATGGTGCAATAAATTTACCATCTCTCATCTCTTAAACGTACAAACATTGGAGAGTTGGAGCGTTTTTTACCTTCTTTCTTAGATTTACCGACGTTTTTTTTGTGTGTACACTGAGAGGAAAATGTTTTAAAATTAAACGGAAATGTTTTAAAATTAAACGATTTTGTTTTTGAAATAGAGCTTTGTACAGATATGTTCAATTTTAAAACACGTTAATTTTTAAAATATATTTTTTAAGAAAAAAAATTTTTTATTTGTTTTTTTACTTTGCAGTTATTTATTTATTTATATTTAGTTAACTTTTTTATCTCAAATTGGAGACCGGGATTCGAACCGACGCCTACGCAGTTTTGATTTCGCGCTAAACGCTCAACAGAGTCTAAATGTATCATATCGATACCTTAAAGCAAAACTGTATTATGTCCATTTCCATGAAAATCGAGTTTTTGCCATTTTTGAATTCCTGAGAAGAAGCTGCATCGGACAGGCTATAGTGGGAATCGTGATGGAAGTAATTGAAAAGTGAGGAAATAAAAACTTATTTGCATACAAAACATACCAATTTGAAAACTTGTCTTTCATTTATTATTTCATTTTCTAGAGTTTTGAAAAAAATGGACATAGTATGGTTGTGCTTTAAGGTATCGATATATACATATTTTGTACCAAATGTAAACTTTGAATTTAAAAAAAACACCCTAAAACTAGACTTTGGTTTTTTAAATATAAAGGTTGTTTTTTTTAGAACTTTAAGTTGGCAATGCTGTTTTAACTGGCGGCCATTTTTTCAGCTGTCAAGTGATTTGAGTTTAGTTTGGTTTGGCATTGCTGTAGATCCTAGCGTAGAGGAAGACCCGAATCAGTCTATCCGCCATCCTGCACAGGAATTGGACCTGTGTCCATCCACTTTATGGAAGATGTTGCGGAAGATCTTGGTTTGCGTGCTTACAAAATCCAACTCGTGATAGAATTGAAGCCACACGATCACCTAGCAAGGCGTAGATTCGGTGAATGGGCCCAAAACAAGATTGCCGTTGATCCCGATTTTCAGAGGAGAATTTTGTTTAGCGATGAAGCTCACTTTTGGTTGAATGCCTACGTCAATAAACAAAACTGCCGTATTTGGAGTGAAGATTATGTGTCTTCAGACACCGATACATCCAGAAAAACTGACTGTGCTTTATGGGCGGGTGGTATCATTGGTCCGTACTTCTTTAAAAACGATGCTGACCAGAACGTTACAGTCAATGGTGACCGCTATAGAGCCATGATTACTGACTTTTTCGTTCCTCAATTGAACAACAATAATGTGCAGGAGCTGTGGTTTCAACAAGACGGAGCAACATGTCACACAGTTCGTGCCACAATTGATTTACTGAAGGAATTGCTTGGTAACCGCATAATTTCACGTTCCACTATGGGATAGAATATAATTCTAGGTGGACAAAATACCTACAAAAAATTTTACCCTAGACTTTTTTTAGTATAAGGGTTTGTTCCAAATTATCTAATTAACATGTTTTCATATTAAAATGACCCATGGTTGTCACATTTTAGACCGGGAAAAAAATTTACCAAGACTGTCCAAGCCACAAACCTCAGAATTTGTTCTTCGATTCATTAACAACAACATATCAAAACATTACAGTTAACTTTTTCGCAATTTTTTAGAAATAACGGTTTTTGTAAAATAACTCGGGGAAATACAAAATTATAATAACAGATAAATAATATATTTTTGTGTGTTAAATGGTTGAAAGACTATTTCCTATGTATTTCGTCACGCTGAATCCGAATATATTTATGAAATTTTTCCAGCAAGCTCCTTTTCACGAAAAATGCACTTTTGGCAATTTTAGTATTAGTAGTGTAACTTTTGGACGAAAAACAACAAATGTCTAGCGTATGTCCAAGCTATAAAGCTCCGAATTCGTTCATTAGTTCATTAGCGACAACATATAAAAAAATGGAACCCATTTTGATTGCATTTTTTAAGAAATCATGGTTTTTATAAAAAACTCGGTTATATAATAATTTTTGAAAATTTATATTTTTGATTTTTAGACAATATCTTCTAAAAATTTAAATTATTTTTTTCAAAGTTATTTTGGATTTTTTTTATATCAAATTTGATGTCAGCGACCTCGAAAACCCCCCTAAACCAAGTTTCAAGTATATCAAACCACGGCTTCAATTTTGTCCACCTAGAATTGTATTCTATCCCATAGTGCGTTCCGGAACCGTATATTGGCCTCCAAGATTGTGCAATTTAACGCCGCTAGACTACTTTCTGTGGGAATCTGTGAAGTCGCTAGTCTAAGGCTATAAGCCCGAAACAATCGACCTTTTGGAGGCCAACATTCGCCGCATTATTGCCGATATATGGCCACAAATGTTAGAAAAAGTTTTTGAAAATTGGACCTCCAGATTTGATTACGTCCGAGTAGGGTTGCCACATGCAAAATGATCTTCGTCTGGATTTTGAAAAAAAATATCTGGACTTTTCCATTTTCAACTGGACATTCAAAGAAAAAATCGGAAATTTTTTTTATTTTAATGGCATATTAAAGTTGGTACCTCCTTACATTAAAAAAAAACAATTAAATTACATAGCTTATTATGCAAAAAAAACATCTTTACAAGTCTATTCTGTCGGTAAGAAGTTTGTAACCGCCTTTATTACCTTCTCATTGGCATGCAACAAACATTTTAACTTTTGTCCCGCGCCAGAAAAGACCTGTACATTTTTCTTTTTCAGATTCGAAATCTTTACAACTTCAGTTTAAAAACAGTACAATTCTATCCTTTCCACAAATATTTTGTAGCTTGTAACAATTTACTGTTTTTAAAAGTGTGTAGAACTCTTTACAGTTTTATAGTTTAGTCCGACAATTTTGTGGTCGAAAGCAATAAGCACTTAAGTCGAAACAAAATTTCAAAATGGTCTACTTTTTAAAAAAAAGGTTGTGTGGTGTGGTGTAGTTCCATAAATATTTCAGAAGACTCTTCGAAAACTGTTTAGAATGACGTATACAGTCTTATTCAATTCATGCTTAATTACTTAAGAGGATATTGTCTTTGCCCGCAGAAATATTTCAGATTTTATGAAATCAGCCATCATTCTACTTAAGGTAAGGAACCTAAGTTATTTAAATGGCTAAAAACTCATTGAAAAAAATAAAACTATTTGACAGAAAATTCTATCTTTATAATAAAATCGAAAACGCTATTAGGTTTTCTGACTTATTTTAGTTTTTTTTACTGAGAAATATCAGAGAAAATTTTGTCTGGACAAATTATTGAAAAACTGGACTCTGGACACATGACAAAAAATCTGGACAATCCAGACGAATCCAGACCGTGTGGCAACCCTACGTCCGAGCCAGCCGTGGCGGCCATATGCCAGAAGTCATATTTAAATTATAATGCCAAAAGATTATCTTTTGAATAAAATGAATTTCATGTCAATTTTACAAATGCATCGTTGTTTTATTCTATTTCAAAAAAAAAATTTTTTCATTTTGAAAAAAAAAGTTTTAAAATTGAACATTTGCGTTTTAAAATTTGTTTTTAGCACACGTGTTTTAAAATTGAACATTTGCGTTTTAAAATTTGTTTTAAGCACACGTGTTTTAAAATTGAACAAATCTGTACAAAGCTCTATTTTAAAAACGAAATCGTTCAATTTTAAATCATTTTCGTTTAATTTTAAAACATTTTCCTCTCAGTGTATGTAATTTTTTTATGGAAATTTGTGAAATATGTGAACTTTTATTAAATTTTATTCGATGATGTAATTGTCGCCTAATGTGTAAAGTTGAACTGTTACAGTAAAAAAGAATTAAAAAAAGAAAGATAAAAAAAAAAAAAAATATGAAGCAATGGAATTAAAAAAAGAAAAGCTTCGGCCGGCACCGGGCTTGAACCTATGACTCCCGAAGTCATAGGCCGAAGCTCTAACCAACTGACCACAGCGACCTATAAAATAATTTCGGCTAATGGCGGTTAGGTAGACCAAGCCGTATGGTGAACTCCATAATTTATATATGCATATAAAGAATATCAAGCAATGGATTAAAAAACAAATACGACAGGTGGCGGGCTTGAACCTATGACTCCCGAAGTCATAGGCCGAAGCTCTAACCAACAGACCACAGCCAGCTATAAAATAACTTCAGCTAATGGTGATATAGTTCAGAAATTTTGAATATTTTAATATTTGGAAATCAGTATCTCATATAGAAATTTAATACGCGCGTATTTTAAATGTTTTCTATAAATAAAAAACTTCATTGCCGCCGGCCAGCCTTGAACCTACGACCTCTGCAAATTGGAAATAAGAAATTCACGCTGATCCATCACAGGCATAATTTTTCTAAACTGAAATATATATGAAGCAGAAAATAAACAACGTTTTTTTTGAGTTTCTATTTTTAGATTCGAAAACTTCAGTTTACATTTTTTGAAGAAAAAAATCACTTGCCTAGCAATCTATAATTGTAATTTCTATTTTTTGATTTGAATACTTCCATTTGTAAGACTGGCTGAGCAATATACACACATTTAGACACTTGTGAATAATGTCGGATATAGGTTAGAGCGCACTCCAAACTCCAGAGGTTGTAGGTTCGAATTCCAGCAAAACTAAATTTGTAGAAAAGTAATTACAAATGATTCTAAGGCAATTGGCAAATAAAAAAATTAAATAAAGCAAAAAAACTAGAGAGTGGACTATATTCGGCTATGCCGAAGCTGAAATACCACCACTCAGTAGGAAGAAGTACCTCGAACATAAAATAATGTCTCAAGTCTCATTTTGATCCACCTATTAATAGTTTTAGAGCCCGGACCATGTCCAAAATCCGTTTCTAAAGATTTCCAATCAAATCGACAAAAAAAAAATTGGTCCAAAACCCCATTTTGACCCTTATATATGTGCTTTCGTAACCTTGGACCATGTCAAAAATACGTTTCTAAACATTTCCAATCGAATGCAGGAATAAAAAAGACTTGAAAAATGTGGACCTTTTTTTTCGCCCAGTTTTTGTCCGATTTGGCTGATTCTCGAACTTGATCTCAGTATTCACGAGAAAAACATGTACCCAAAACTGTTTTTATCGTGAATAACTGCGACCGTTATCGTGCCGACGGACGGACGGACAGACTGACGGACATGGCTAAATTGACTCCGGCGGTGATGCTGATCAAGAGTATATATACTTTTCCATACCGGACACGCCCCCTTATGGGCATTACAAACGTTGTGTCAAAGTTAGTATACCCTGCCACAGTGAGTGTGGGGGTAAAAAAATAACTTTAAAAAATGCAAATAAATAAAAAAAAAAAAACAAAAAAAAATTTTTTTTCGCATTTTAAATAAATTAAAAAAATTTAATTCCATATTTAATTCTAATATTTCCATATTTAAAACAATTTTAAATGCGCGCATATTTGATTTAAATAAAAACTGCTTAGGAGCACTATCAAATATGTTTATATTAGATTTAAATACGTTTTCATTTAATTTCACTATTTTTTTCTCTCAGTGTAGGTGGACAAAATACCTACAAAAAACTTTACCCTAGACTTTTTTTAGTATAGGGGTTTGTTCCAAATTATCTAATTAACATGTTTTCATAATAAAATGACCCATGGGTTCTACGGTTTCTAGTAGTGAAGACAGCATGTAGAAATTTCCAAAAAATAATAAAAATTATTTATTATTTTTGCATATTTAAACTATAATTTTAATAATTTTTTTTGGGAAAACCATAAAGAACGAAGTTTATACATTAGTATAGCACGTGCAATGCGGTCCTTTTATTACAACGCTGGATAGTTATACCATATTAATGAAAGTATAATTAAGTTGTCAAAACATTAAAGTTCACTTTTTTAGAAATCACGGTTTTTGTAAAATAACTCGGGGAAATAAAAAATTATAATAGCAGATAAATAATACATTTTTATGTGTTAAATGGTTGAAAGACTATATCCTATGTATTTCGTCAGGCTGATTTTGCAGTAATTTTGCGGTAATTTTAGTATTAGTATTATAACTTTTGGACGAAAAACAATAAATGTCTAGCGTATGTCCAAGCTATAAAGCTCCGAATTTGCTCATTAGTTCATTAGCGACAACATATCAAAAAAAAAAATCCATTTTGGTTGCATTTTTTAAGAAATCAGGTTTTTTCAAAAAAACTCGGTTAAAAAACAATTTTTGAAAATTTATATTTTTGATTTTTAGACAACATCCAGAAATTATGCCAAAGATAAACTTTTGAATAAAGTCAACTTCACGTCAATTTTAAAAATTCATCCTTGTTTTATTCCATTTCAAATGTATATATATACCTCTAAAAAAACACCCTTTGCTATGATTTTTTAAAATAGAAAAGAACAACAATATTATCAATTCCAAACGACTAACGAAAGAGCAACACAATTGAAATTGAAAACATTTGTTTTAAAAATAAAAACATAAATGTACTGCAGAAAAACTATGTTTTAAAATGCAAATTTAATAAAAAGTTAAGTAGGTACTTTATTTATAGTTATGCGCAAATTTCTTCAAAAAACTTAACTTAAGGTTCACATAGCTTACGGGGGCTTTACAGGTTTAAATGAACTCCATTATTATGTGCAGGGTTTAAATTACAGCAGTATTTTCGAATACTTTTACACAGTAAGCAAACAATTTATTTGTGAAATACTTGGCTTACTTTAAAGCATTTTAGAAAATACCTTGATCACAGTTTACCGCGTTAAAGTATTCGTGACACAATACCGCCAAATTACTGCCTTTTTTATACTTCCTTTGCTTCAAATTGCTTTGTATGCATACAAAAAAGGTGATTCGTATAATGTCGGAAACCCCTCGTTAAATTCAGCAAGACGATTCATATAAGTGAGTACTTTGAAATTTTTTTTGTGAATCATGCCAGGATGGATTACATTAGCCACCCAGTGCATTTTCTGACTTTTGCTGGGTGAATTACATTAGGTGGGATTACAGATGTCATACAGTGTGACTTTGGATATTTTTTTTGGTGATCCATGTCAGGTTGGAATCAGCTATCAGCCACTGCGTCTTTAAACTATTCTTGGGTGATTCATTCCAGGTGGGATTATAGCAGGTCCAGACTGCGTCCTTGGACTTTTTTTTCTTGTTTCGTGTCAGTTGGGATTACAGCAGCCACCAAGAGAGTTCTTGGACATTTTTGGGGTGATTCAGCATTGAAAAGACAGTAATTTGACGGTATTGTGAAAAGCATACTTTGTCGCGGTAAACTGTGCTCAAGGTATTTTCTAAATGGCTTTAAGTAAACAAAGTATTCCAAAAATAAGTTTGTTGCTCCCTGTCAAAGCAAAATATTGAAAAATGGATTTTTTGCTCCCTTTGCTTTTAAACCCTGATTATGTGTGCATCGCCTCGATAGGCTATGGGCTGCCTGGCACTGGTTTAAAGAGTTTGTGTTGTTTCCTTCATACTCGTGGAGCTGTCGTAAGTGGTTTTTAAGCCAAAAATTCGGAGGATGTAACCACCCCACATACGTCTCGTAATTGGATCCAATATTATAAAATAAATAAAAAGAACAAATCCTTGCAAAGTGGCTGTCAAACAAAATAAATATGAAAAGACCAATCCGGCTTTCATAACTGTCATGAGGCCAAATATCCAAGTAAATCCCAACAAAAAGAATAGAAGTACTGCCAACCGTACTTGAGATATCGCCAAACGCTTTTCCGTATGGCGTATCGACCCGTCAGGACCTCGTAAAATGTTATATATAACAATAATAAATATAATTAAATTCGCTAAGATAGTTATACATATGGGTAGAATGACACCAAAATATAGGGAATATCCTGAAGGATAACATATAGATGTATTTACAGAATTCTTATCTGGTATATATGATTCTTGGTCCCAAAATAGTACAACTAGAACCGGTATCAACGGCACACCCCATCCTACTACTGAAGACTTGATGAAGAAACGTTTTGGTCGGTTATTTCCAAATACTTGAACATATCTCTTGAATTGCAAATAAGCTATGATAATCATCCAGCAAAATTGCACCAGGACGGAATAATGCAAGCAGGCACCTATCGCAATGCAAATCTTGTTTTCAATGAAACGGTGTGTATTTTCAGCTGTATTAACGAAACAAAATAAAACCATTTGCAGTGCTATAGCCGCCGAAAGTTGAAGCAGGACCTTCGAAGAGGCCTTTTGCCGCCATGTTTGGAATGTGACTGCTGTTACGAAAATTCCCAAAATACCAAAAAGCGACAATGAGCAACCCAAAAGTGTGATAATATCAAGAGCTTCTTCGTGCATTTTCGTTACGAAAATCACTTCCGAGTCGACTGAGAGATTGAAGCTACCGGCTATGAGATATGCAAAAGGGGTCAAATGGGTGCAGCCACACAAAATAATGTCGTTGTCCATGCTGGATCGTGCCAAGAATGTCAGCCCATCATTTACCCATGTCTTGTAATTCCAATAATTACAGCTATGCTCGCTGCTATTGTCCTTTGCATCAGTATTAACTCGTAATATTAACGGCAGCATTTCGGGGAGATCTTTGTCGTGACCGGGAATTGACACTGAAACCACTTTTCCCGAGACATCTCTATCGGTGAAGTTTCTATCTTCTTGAAATAGCTTATCGGTCGAATACACCTTTATAACAATCCTAGCTTCTGGTCTGGCCGCTGTCGTGTGATTTGAGAGCTCCGAAATTTCATCTAACCGTTGCAAAAGTGTCGCAGGTACATAAGTAGCTAACTGCAGATCGGTTTCATAGAGCAAATCGTCAACAGATTGATTAGCCAAAATAAATCGATAGAATTCGTCCTCAAAGGCACCACGTAGCGAGCCCAATTCCTCAAATTCTTCATCACTTTCACTTTTCAGTTTGAATAGCGCAATGCCCGTAATATTCGATACACTGGGCTGTATGATAAATATCACAAAATTAGACGCTATCTTCACAATGACTCCGACGTCCTTGTATTCTATGGTGTCCACAAGTTTGTCGCTATCATCTCTGATGTAACTTGATTTTGTCATTTCAGGTGTAGTGGTCCATGTATCCATTATGGTTGCATTATTGCACATCTCAATTGGAATCATCATCGATATTTTATCGATTAGATTTTCGAATGCTTCAAGCAGAATATTGGTTGAGTTTAATACGATAGTCGGTCTGATTATATTCTCATTCACTTTCATTAAATAATTATATATCCGCACAATATCGCTAGTGGCCTCAGTTATATTGTCGGTTTGCGGTTTGAGTGGACTGAATGCAGCGCTGTTGACGGTAGAAAGTGTAAACAAACTTTTGATGGTACTCTGTAGGATCCTGGCCACGTAATAGACATCTGCTGGAATCAGGTTGCTTATGTTATTCTCCAGTAAGTTTATTATATCCTTTACGGCTTTTTCGGGAGCGGTTTTCGATATTTTCGATAAATTCAAATCAAATAGGTTTTTTGTGATGATATTTTGATGAGTGTCTGTGATACATGACATTTTCGGTAAATCTTCCCAGTTAGCTCCATGTATAAAGTCACCTTGACATTTGCGCGTAATCGGCAAACCGCTACTCTGTAGGCACAAATTGAGAGTCGTGGCCGCCTGACCGTGTTGTGCTAACAGCCACTGGTTCTGTACACCATTTTCCATTTGAAAGCTTTCGGGAAAGCAGAACTCAGTACTCCTGACGTTTTCCACAAGGTGGGGATATATGAGTGATACCAAATCCGTCAGCAAATCGCGTTGTCTCATGCGAATTGATGTGTCGTGACGTATGCCCACATCGTTCTCTTCACTGTCGATTTCTTCGCTGCTCTGTTCAAAGCTGTTGTCTACCGAAGATGATTTTAGTGAAACCATTACATGGCACAAGCATCTAATATAGGATTGGTCGACGGCAATTGATTCAATATTAATTATACGCAAATTGTGAACTCTTAGATCGTCGAACTTGTTGAGCAAATCTCTGCGGCTCTTATGGTCATTCAACTCTTTTCTTAGTTTTTTGCTCAAATATTTCACATTGCTGTTCACATCGAGGCAATCAGCGAATTCACAGCGTATATCAGCGAGAATAGCAAAGGAATGACCTCTTCGCCGCTTCGTTGCGACGATTTTCTGTGACGTAACTAAAGCAAAATCAAATATAGTGTGCGCCTCACACCAGTAGTAGCCCGGTTCATCGCCAATCATCTTTAATTCAAACATTGTCTTAGTCTGTAGATCGTTTTGCCATATTTTTTTGATTTTCACTGTTTTCCACTTCTCGTAGTCAGCATTAGTAAAACACCTAATTCCATAATTATCTTTTCCGTCCAATCGCCAAATATAATTACGATTGTAAACAGTTAGGATCAAGTCTTCTCGTTCCGAATCCAATTTTAAAGCCATTTCCACATTTTTTCTATTGACTAGAATTTCACTGCTTAGATTAGGTTTTCTTTTCCTTATCGGAACGATGCGAATTCTTTGATTTGCATTCATTTCTATTCCATATGTTTCGGTATGGTCTGTAAACACACCAACCGAAAAATATCTATTGAAGTTCATTTCATTTTGGTTGAAAATCAAGCGCAAACTGTTACGCTTTTCAAAATATTCCGTAATCATCATAGGTCGAAGTTCCCAAGGAAACAGCCCGGCTTCCCATTCAATGCCATAACACTCATTCGGACGATAGCTCATTGCTCCGAAGCCTTGAGGGCAACCAGAGTACGCCAGAAACGTACTCTTAAAAACGCAAACCGAATGCAAAATATGGTGGCAGTTAGTCATTTCGTGACGCAATATAACATCATTGCTAACAATAGCAGCCAAACAATGATTATCTGATAATAAGTCTTTAATATCAAGCGGTATCTTGAATACTTCTCTCCAATGGTTACCGGGCAGCCGTACAACAAACGGATTATGTTTATTATTTAATGACCTTTGTACCGGCATCCAAAATCTGTGTATTTTCTTCTCTAGTAGAAAATTATTCAACGATGCCATTTCATCCTTTGCCAAATAGTCGAGATGGGCTAAAGCATTAGACCCATAGCAGAAGTTATCGGTGTATTCGTGTGGATACTCTGACATTTTAATGCAAATATATTTTTTATTGAGTACCACTGGTATTTCAATTAAATCCTCGGGGCAAAATATATTTTTTTGTTTCAAAATTGAGCATTTAAACGTAGCCGGAGACCACTGGCCAGTTGTAATATCGCATTTCCGTATTGCAAGATCATTTGTAAAATTTTTCCAACAAATAGGATTTTCAGATGCTGCATATAATGAGGAGGCATGCTCGGAAAATCTCCACATGAATTTTTCTGAATTCGTATACACAATACTTTCATTGCATGGTATGATGTTCTGCAATAGAAGACCACCAATTAATGAAATTTTTCACTTGTCCAAAATATTAGCATTAACCTGCTGCTGCGACAGAGCAATGTCGTCTTTCAAATTGTAGTTCCATCCGTTGCCACAAAACACAAACAAATTCATGACGCAGAACACACCAGGTACTGTAGTATGCCTCATCATACCGAAAGATAACAAAATACGAAAAGCGAAAACAAAAACGGCAATTCAGACTAAATCGCGTACCGTTACCGTACCTGAGAACGTATAACAACAATCTAAACTGAAGATAACTTGCAAAATTGCTAGAAGATTATTTATCCGTCTCCCCTATGTTTAGGAATTTTATCTCTAATATAAGATCAATTGCCTCTGTGTAGAATACATATTAAAAGTATGTAAAAGAATACATAATACATAGCATCAAGTAAACTGGTCAATAAGTAAATTCATTATATTTATATACATGATAATGCTTTCCCATAAGAGTGAAAAAAGACATGAAAAAAAACCCTTCCTAATAACTATATAGTGGGATTTATCCGTAAAATATTACTACTTCTGCTTTTATCATTAATTCAACATTTGAAAAATCCTAAGCAAAACAAAGCAAGCGAATACACATAACTACAATCAACAATAAGATGCCGTACGTTGTACAGTCTTCAGCAATTATGAGCACTGTAATCTTTAAACAGTACACTGAAAGTAAAATATCATTCAATTTGCGAAATATCGTTTGGTATTATCATAAATATTTAATTTATAAATTACCAAAATTTTCAACCTTATATAATTGCCCACTTTCTTATTCCTTCTTTACTGTATTTCTCCACAAAATTTTTATGATATCAAAGTACATACATATATTTGAAATGCGGCACCGTGCAAACATGCTGCTGTTTCCTCCATACACAACTACAAAATATTATTCCGATCGAGTTCTCTACAGTCAACAATCATGGTAGAATTCGCATTGATTATGCCTGGCTGGGAACGGAGAACTAAATGTTATACGCTCTGTCTACTTTATAAAATACTCGCATAATGTAATACAATATTTGTTTATTACTTATAGAATTTCTTAGGTGTGCCTTCAATTATAAAATTGCATATATTTAAATGATAATGGAGAGAAGAAAACAACAATATCTAAATGCTAAGATCTACAAAGTCATTAACGAAATACATATTAGTACACTTGAATCAATGACGCGTTTTGAATATTTAATTGCAGAAATGTATTAAGTGACTTTTGGATGAAAATTTTTTAACTGGATTTTCTATATGATACCTAACTACTATGGCGATCCCGGTATATCGCTCTATTTTTAGTCCGAAAATTCCAGGATATTCCGAAATCCGGGATTTTCGGGATTAGTTTTTAAATAAATGAGTTCATAAAAAATGTTAAATACAAGTAAAATGCTACTTTTACCAAGTTTCCAACTATTCCAGCGGAATTAGGTTACATATTTTACAAATCACAATTTTCTTTTTTTATAGGCGTAGCAGTCGACCGATTCCGCCCATTAAAAACCTTTTTGAAAGAAAATAAAATAATTGATAAAAATCAATTTGGGTTTATAGAGAATTCGAATACTTTATCAGCATGTATATCATGCACAGAATATATCTATGAAAACATAGATAAGAAAAAAAATGTAGCTCTGATTGCAATTGATTTGTCTAAAGTGTTCGACTCTGTAAATATGCAAACAATGATCCGAAAACTAGATGAATTGGGTATAGGTGGCAATGACCAGAAATTATTCGAAAGCTTTTTATCTAATAGAGAACAATTTGTTCAAATTAATAAAATAAAAAGTTCTACAAGAACATTAACAACAAGAGTGCCACAAGGGTCGAAACTAGCTGCTACCCTATTTTTAATTTATATAAATAATATACTTAAATTGGATTTAAAAGGAACTCCGCAGTTTTATGCAGATGATGGGACTTTTATGTATTCAACGGATTCATTGGAAGAATTAATCATAGGTAAAAGCAAAGATTTAAAAAAAATTAATCAATGTCTTGACAATAATTTGCTAAAAATTAATTTAGCAAAAACTAATTTTATTATTTTTAAAAATTTTAAGCCAATACCGAGTATTTATGAGTTTCCGGGTATTGTTTTTAATAATGTATTGATTACCAGAGTAAAAATGTTGAAGTATTTAGGAATATGGTTTGATTCTAATTTAAACTGGAGTGAACATATAAATAAATTGAATTAATTTTGCAATATATCGAAACCGAAATAATATTCCAAAGACACAATTATGGTTGCTTTATGAATCGTATTTTATGTCACAAATAAATTATTTAAATCCAATTTGGAATCGCTGCTCCGAACAAAAAATTAGCGAACTACAAAGATTGCAAAATAAAATAATTAAAAGTATTTTGTCACTTCCCAGAAGAACACGTACTGTGAATCTTTACGAAACCAGATTGGATGTTAAAAAAATGAATATTATTCAAACTTTGATAGTTGTTTTTAAGATGAAGAATAATTTGATAAAACATAATATTGACTGCACATAAACTAGTTTACGAAATATAAGAAATATAAAAAGTATGTTCTTTAGGACTGAAAGAAGTGCAAATTCAATACGCAGTTATGGTGTAAGATTATATAATAAGTTACCCGAAAATGTTGAATCATGTACCAATATACTAGAATTCAAAAGAATAATTAAAAATCTACTTTTTCAAAATTACAATTTCAAATTGGAATAATGATCACACGAATTTGTTGATATAATTTTAAGCAAATATAAAATTTTTATTATTTGTAGTCATAAAACCGGGCTACTATATTTTCCCTCACGCAATTGGTAGCGTTTAAATTTATAATATATATAAGTTATTTTCTCGCACAAAATGTAATTTTTTTGAGAAATAGTTAGTGTAAATTTACACTGCAACCGTTGGTCTTTTGTGACCAAACCATGTTAATAAATTGGAAAATCTTCATGAATATCTGCACGATAAAATATCAATGTCTGGAGAAGGAATTGGAATCCCGGCCTTTTTTTTTAAAGTTTAAAAATACACTTTTAATTAAAAAAAAAATAGAAGGAAACCGCGATTTTTTGTTTATTTTTATTCATCGATGCTTCCACTGAAGTTTTGAAAGTGCTGCTGTATTGCTGTATTGCGACGGTACATATTTTCGTACAATAAAACACCTACTCGCGATTTTAATGACAATAATTTTAATAACAGACTGATTGCATTATCCACCATCTCATTTCACTGGGATGTTACGACTGATCCTCCAAAAGGTTATCAATATAATAGCTGGGGTCAAAACTAAAATTAAAATATACTTAAGCCACCTCAAAGCACACTGTATCGTTAGTGTTGCCAACTACTCCCGTTCCACAACTTATATACGGTGGATCTCTCACGCCTGTTCTCTCATGGAGTAAAGAATGTGCATCTCCCGACACACACACAGGTAACTCTGTTTCGCCTTTTGTTCTCGAAATTCCATTTCAGCACAACATGCAAAATCCCCTTTGTGTTACTCCCGCTCAGAACATAAATGAGCAACAAAAAAAATTAGTCGATAAATTTAAAACAACAAAACTTCAAAATAGCTCTATCTCTAGAGAGCATAATATAAAGGCATCGGCAACGCAGACAGGCATTGACGTCTACTTCAAACGAAGAGGTTCTCCTACCGGAAATATGAATTCCTCAAAAATGCAAAAGACTAATCCCAAAAAGTCTATTGAGTTAGGGCAAAACCGATTTGCCATTCTTGCAGAAACAACGACTTCAGATCCGATTCCGAAAGTCCAAAAACCACCACCAATTTACTTACGTGAAAAAAACTCAAATCCCCTAATAAAAATAATTTCCCAAATCATTTGTGACCACACATTTCATGTAATCCCTATTCTCAAGGGAAGAATTCATGAAACTAAAATTCAAATCTATAGCGAGGCAAACCATAGAAAAATTATTGAATCCTTCGATAATTAAAAAAGAGCTATTACACATATCAGCTCAAAAGCTCCAAAGGTCTCTCCGTTATGATGCAAAGCATTGACTCGTTTGTTGAATGCAATGAAATCAAAAGCGCTTTAATCGAAGAGCGCTTCCACGTTAAATCCGTTTTTAACATACAAAATCGAGATAAAATTCCCCAACCACTACTTTGAGTGGAACTGGAATTTGATCCAAAGTCCCTAAAAAAGGGGGAATCTCACCAAATTTACTCACTGCAGACTCGGCCTTGACGTTGTCTCCTCTGGCACTCCAACTTATTGGCCAACTGACAGTCACAAAACTCACGACGTCATTGACCTTGCAGTATTTAAAACGGTAAAAAGGAGCCAATTGACTATAGAATCTTCTCTGGATCTCTCATCAGACCATACGCCTACTATCACATTAAAGTACGCGCCAAGCTCTGAGGTCAATTCACCAGATAAATTAACCAGTAAACTCAGAAACTGGCTCAAATGCCGGCAGTATATAAGCTCCCACATTAGCCCAAATGTGTCAATAAAAACGAAAAACGAAATAAACACACTTTAGTTCACACTTTTGCTTTCCCAAGAAGCTGCAGCAGCCACTCCCGTTTCAATCTCAAACAGCTCAACTCGCAGCTATACAAAATGTACTCCAAAACATATAGAGCAGCTTCCTAAAAATAAAAGAAAAAAAAAAGTAAAAAACAAGTTTTTTTAAATATAACCCTTTAACCGACTAAAAAGCTGAAAAGAAATTTCCTTTAAATTAATTTCAGCAATTTCGATTTAAAATTAAGGGTTTTTGGCTACTTTATTCCTAATATCATTGCAGATTTTGAAGTCGCCAAAAACCCTTAATTTTAAATCGAAATTGCTGAAATTAATTTAAAGGAAATTTATTTTCAGCTTTTTAGTCGGTTAAAGGGTTATATTTTAAAAAACTTGTTTTTTACTCTTTCTTTATTTTCCTCTTTTTTGTTTTTAAAAAAAATGTTTTCTCCCCCCTTTTTTACTCTTTTTCGCAAATGCGAACCTAAGTAAAAAATTTCAGCCTTGTAGCTTACAAAATACGAGAGTTAGAACTTTAAATTGGCTCCATCCCGCTCCCCTCACATCCCCCTTTCCAAAGGGTACAAAATTTCATTTTGTCAATAAGAACTCACCTACCAAATTTCATTTATATATATATATATATATAGTCCGCCCAAAGCAAGTTAATATAAGGGCTATAAAAATACATCGTGAATGCAAAATCACAGAGCGCCCACTTTGAAAAAACAGTTAAAAGATATCACTCAAAATCTACAAAAACAGCTTAAGTAGAAATCCGAAAGAGACTTTCAACAAGTCGTTGAACATCTCAACAAATCAACAAATTACTCTCTCTGGCGAGCTGCTAAAAATATGAAAAAACCGGTACTGGCAGAACCTCCCATACGGCTGCCAAACGGAAACTGGGCCAAAAGCGATGCAGAAAAGGTGCTGCTTTTGCCAACCACCTAAAAACCGTATTCACCCCCATCGAAAACACTGGTTATATCCCAGTCCCAACATTAATCCCACTCAATAATACCAGTACAGTTGCGATTAAACAAAATGACCTTTTGGAGGCAATACATAAATCCAAAAAAAACAAGTTACAGAAAAACAAGTAATTCCCGATCACCAGTTTGGCTTCCGCGAAAAGCATGGCACTATCGAACAAGTAAACCGTATTGTAGACTCAATAAAAATCACTTTCGAAAAGGAACAGTATACTGCTCCGCTGTTTTTCTCGATAAAGTCTAGCACGAAGAACTTGTTTACAAATTACATCATATTCTCCCCGCTAATATGCACTGCCTACTTAAAAACTATCTAACGAATAGAAAATCCCTATATATATTATAAAACTGATTGTGTGTCTGTCTGTCTGTTTATCCGAGCATCACGGCTAAACGGCTGAACCGATTCTCTTGAAATTTGGAGCATAGATTCTATAGGTATCAACATGTAACATAGGTTGAGATTGGGCGTGGCACCTCCCATACAACACATAACTTAAATACCCGCTAATTGAGCAACGATTGAATATATTGTAATGAAATTTGGCATGGAGTAGTACAGTATGTTTTCCCAGCTATGTGTCGAATATGGGAATAATTGGACAAAGGGCGTGGCACCTCCCATTCAACACATAACTTAAATACCAGATAATTAAGCAACGATTGAATATATTCTAATGAAATTTGGCATGGAGTTGTACAGTATGTTTCCCAGCTATGTGTCGAATATGGGAATAATTTGAGTATGGGCGTGGCACCGCCCATACAATTTTCTACCCGGTTAAACGGCTTTACTGATTTTATTGAAATTTTAAGGTAAAATTGTGTAAGTAATGGAATTTGCAATAGACATAAGAGGTTGGATTTGACCAACGGGGCGTGGCACCTCCCATACAACAAAAAATATAATTAAAATGTAACCAATGAATATTGAGTGGTCGATGCCACCAACTGCGTCCTTGCACATTTTTTTGAGTGAATCATAACGGGTGGGATTACAGCTGCCACCAAGTGCGCCCTTGGACATATTTTGGGTGAATCATGCCAGGTGGGATTACAGATGCCAACAAATGCTTCCTTGGACTTTTGTTTGGTGAATCATACTGGCTGGGATTGCAGCCGCCACTAAGTGCGCCTTTGGACATATTTTGGATCAAACATGCCGGGTGGGATAACAGAAGCCCCCAAGCACGTCGTTGGACATTTTTTGGATGAACTATACCGGGTGGGATTACAGCTGCCACCAAGTGAGTTCTTGAATATTTTGGGTGAATCATGCCAGGTGGGATTACAGATGACACCAAATGCTTCCTTGGACTTTTGTTGGGTGAATCATATTGGGTGGGATAACAGCAGCCACCAAGCGCGTCCTTGGAAATTTTTTGGATGAACTATGCCGGGTGGGATTACAGCTGCCACCAAGTGCTTCCTTGGACATTTTTTGGGTAAATCATGCCGGGTGGGATTACAGCTGCCACCAAGTGCGTTCTTGGACATTTTCTGGGTGAATCATGCCAGGTGGGATTACAGATGCCACCAAGTGCGTCCTTGGACCTTTTTTGGGTGAATCATACTGGGTGGGATTGCAGCCGCCACCAAGTCCGTCCTAGAACTTTTTTTGGGTGAATCATAGCGGGTGGGATTACAGCTGCAACAAAGTGCGTCCTTGGACATATTTTTTTGTGAATCATAACGGGTGGGATTACAGCCTCCACCAAGTACACCCCCTTAGACATAATTTGGGTCACGGGGGTAATTGACCATCAGCTGCAGCGTCCATTGAAGTTGGCGCAAATTCCAATATATATTTATTTATTTATTATACATAAAAGCTTTGTCTCCCGAAAATACGATATACTGGCCGGAGTACCACAAGGTAGTATCCTAGCGCCCCTGCTTTATATTCTCTATACTACAGATTTGCCCAAAAGCGATTGAACTCTTATATATATTTTGCTGACGACACTGCTATCCTGTGCTCTCACTCAAGCCCAGACATGGCAACTCTCTACATGTGAAAACATACGGACACTCTAAGTAATTGGCTATCACGATGGAAAATCAAAGTCAACGAATCCGAAAGCTGCCACTTAACCTTCACCCTAAGAAGGGGCACGTGTCCTGCTCTGTTAATAAACGGCCAACTGTTCCCGAAAGTACCGACACCAAGTACCTTGGAATGCATCTCGACCGCCATCTCATGTGGCAAGGCACATCCAATCTAAAATCGCTCAGATTAAGTTAAAACAATTGGAGCTAAACTGGCTAATCTCAAGGGCATCAAAGCTAATGCAAACATCCACAATGATTCGAATATCCCTGCAGTAAAAGACGAAATTCCGAAACTTACCTCGAAGTACAAGCAGGAGCTTATGTTTCATCCAAACATTCTAGCTAGAAATTTACTGAGACCTCTGAATCCCTTACGACTTAAACGAAGCTAATATATTCCCAATATATTAGATACGACAACTCCACATTGCCTAAATCAATGGATATAGGGCAATTTATACATCTCACAACATAGTTTAAGCTGAATTTTCATTTTTTTTTAAATTAAGTCGAATTTTTGAATTTATGAATAATCGTTGTTATACCTAAATTAATATTAGGTAATTCAAATAAATAAAACTACATGAAAAAAAAAAAAATTGGCCGACGACACTACAACATAATCAGATTGTAAATTGGCATCTCAACACGTGCGACAGCATTTGCAAAATTCATTAAAGAATGGAGGATTAAAGTCAGTTAGTCCATGAGCACCCATTTAACCTTCGCCCTATGGAAAGAAACTTGCCCCTCACTTAAAATGTATTGAAACCCAATTCCTTTGTGTGGGGCCCACACTCGCTGTGGCAGGGCATACTAACTTTGAAACAACGTTTGTAACGCCCATCAGTACATGTACTGATTTTTTTTCAAAATACTGATTTTTCCAAAGTCCCAAATCAGTACGCTAATGTACTAATTTTTTGAATTTTGTACTGATTTTTAAAAATTAGGAAATTTCTGTGCTATGGCCTTAATGACTAGAGCTCGGAATAAACAGCACAAAACTTTCCAAAACAAGCAAACAAAAAAGCACGAAGTTCGGTTGAAATAAGCGTGAAATATGCACGCGTAAGCACGCTTGTTATGATGTTTTGAAAAGCAAAAACACACTGTTATGGCAAAAATATTTTATAAGGAAAAGACAACATAAATCTAATATACACAGTAACGATCGCACCGAAAGGCGATGATTTGCAAAAGCCAAATAATGTTTTTATGATCTTTTAAGATTTTTCATTATTTCCCTAATGACTTTATTTACATTGTTTACACTTTTGAGAAGCTTACAACGTCAGTAGTGTCCGACCGAAGATGGTTTTTTAAGCCGAAACCGAACTTACACTTTTTTTTCACATTCGGCCAAAACCGAAGCCAAGATGCACCACATGCTAAGGAACCATTTGGAAGAAAACAAGTGAGTAAGTTTCAGTCGGGCAAGCCGACATATATATACCCTACATCTACTGGGTCATATTGAATCCGCCATCTTGAATTTTGAAAATGCGACATCAAATCCGATCTCAGCGACCCCAAAAACCCCCTATACAAAATTGCATACTGTTTCGATGAAATCTTAAAATTTCGGCCGCCATATTGGTTCCGCCATCTTGAATTTTTGAATTCCGACATCAAATTCGAAATCAGCGACCCCGAATTTTATAAAATTTGTTGATGAAATCTCAAAATTACGGAAAAAACACGGTTTTTACTTATATGGGAGGATTTCGCCCATTAGCAATATTAACTCCTTCTAGGGCCTAAAAAGGATAAATCCAAAATTTGGGATCCCTAGCTTTCTTCTCCTGCAATCGTGTTTACAAGAAAAGAGGACTTACAGACGGATAGGGCTAAATCAACTCAGGAAGTGACGCTGATCAAGAATATATATAGTTTTCTACACCGGACACGTCTCCTTCTTGGTGTTACAAACATCAGACCAAAGTGAATATGCCCATACCTCATGACGTGTAGGGTATAAAAATGTGTGACTGCTGCCGGGCTTGAACCTATCACTTCCGCCGAGAAAGCGAAAGCTCTAACCAACTGACCCACAGCCAGTTCTAAAATGTCTTCAGCTAATGGCGATTAAATTCAGCAAGCTATCTGCTCAACACTTTAATCTAAATACCAGTGTTGGGATTAATTAATTGATTTTTTAATGCATTGGTCATTTCATTAGAATTGAAATTTTCAATTATAATTAAAAATATTTTAAAAAGCATTGAAATATTCAATGCCAATTAAAAAATATTTAATTGGCATTGAAATATTCAATGCCAATTAAAAAATATTCAATTGGCATTGAAATATTTAAGGCCAATTAAAAAATATTTAATTGGCATTAAAATATTCAATTAATTGAAAAATATTCAATTAATTGAAAATTTTCAATTAATTTTTTTTTTTTAAATTAATTTTTTTATTTATTGGATCTTCTAAAACTTAGAACTAACAATAATTTTTAACGGTACAAATTTCACATTAAATACAAATTTCACATTATAATTATTTGATATTAATTTATTGAATATTTTCAATTAATTGAATATTTTTCAATTAATTGAAAAATATAAGTTAATTGTTTGCTTTTTCTGGAAGAAGCAATATTTGAAACAGACACCAAAAGAAGGCAAAGTGATAAAAAAATGGAAAAATAGATGGAAAAAAATTAAAAAAGGGACGAAAAATGGATGAAAGCGGTTTTAGCCAGCTAATAATTAGCAATGACAAGAAACCAGCCTAAAAGCCCTTAAATTTTAAATCGTAATTGCTGAAATTCATTAGGTTATATTTATATATTGAGTAGATACATTTTCTAAGCACTTAATCAACTTTGGGATTGAATGCCTTATATGTGAGTGCTAATAAATAAAACATTCCAATTTCTATTTTGTTTTTAGAATATATTATTTGCTTTCATTACAACTAGTCTCTCAAAATTGTTGTCTGTCCTTTTACCATTGACCATCCCAGCGTAACTGAACAGCCGCTCTACGGGAGCAGAGGATGGCAATGGGGTGTTATATTTTATAAACACTTTTTTTATTGCCGGATATCTCTCGAGGCAATTTAATGTTTGGTCGTCATCGTGTAGATAACAAAGAAATTCTGTGTTTAGGCTTCTCAAGTTGTTCTCTTCCTCTGTTAGGTCTATTGAGCAAAAAGATAATTTAAATAAGATAGTATAGAATACATTCATGAGTTATTTTTTTTATACCTGTAGCACTTTCCCCAAAATCGAATAAATTGGGTTGTTTAGAAATCGTTGGCAATAATGTGGTCGCAGGTACGACAGTTTCAAAAGTTTTGGCATGTTTAAGAAACATGCCTTTGATTTCGGTTTCCGTCCATTCGGGAGCGGTTGGAGTCATTGCTGGGGCGAATTTCATTTTGACATCCGGGCATGAAATTGCCGCGACAAATGCATCATGTGAATTCGTAACCATGGTGAAGTAATCACTGAATCTGGCAATTAACCCATCCACCATTTTTGGAACTATTTCCTTTGTGAGTAGTCAATTTTTTTGGATTGAATGGTTGAAATCAGCATAAACGAAAAATAGAGTAACCTTCGTATACCTTTAAATAATTCAAACTCTTATCAGCTTGTAATTTCCGCTATTTGACTTTTAATGTTAACAAAGTAGGCATAAAATACCCATAGAACATGTTTTTCTCTTTTTGCAAAAAATCCAACCCTGTAGCTAATGGCTCCATTACTCTGCAGTATTCTTGCATATAGTCAATGTCCGTCAGATTAAATTTCGGTATTTCCAGGAGTATGCAAAGCTCGTCCAATTTGTCAGTATGTATCAGCAATTGCTTTAAAGCGTCATAAAGTGAATTCCACCGGGTAGCGCACGGTGTTTTCAGTGAACATTGCAAATGGTTATGAATGATTTCTGCTGTCTTCGGGCGGTTGCATTTATTCCAAAGGGCGGTGCATCTACAATATTTGTAAATATGCCGTCAAATTTAGTTTTTGGACTTATATTTTAAACAAGGCTTGAAACTGTTATAACTTGTTTCAAAAAAGGTTTTTGAATAAGTTTAAAATAACTCTTAAATTTAAAAGTTTTTCGAAAAGGCTAAAATTACTTTTACATTTTAAAGTTCAAATAAAAATCTTTCTGTTATTGTAAATCGTGTTTATGACCTATGCCTAAGACCTATACACACAAGTACTTAGGTATTCGGTGCTTTTTTATTTTTAAAGTAAAGCATTTTAAATACATTTTGATTTGTTTTAAAAGTTTTTCTCTGCTACAAGAATAAAAGGTTCATATATTGAAATACAATTAGGTGAAAAGAGGTTATCAGGGTGTCTGGAGTTTTTGGTTTGGGTGAATCTTGCCGGGTGGGATTAAGCCAGATACTAAGGGCGTCCTTGACGGGCAAATCATGCCAGTTGGGATTACAGATGTCTCCAAATGCGCCCTTGGCCTTTTTTTGGATGAATCACGTCAGTTGAGACTGGGTCTAGTTCCACCTGACAAGAAATGGCAAAGGACTTATTTTTTAACTTTTAAAAGACAACTTTTCGCATAAAAAAATTGTATAATCCCCGGAAGAAAAGTTTTAAAAGTATGTAAATTTTTAAAAGGTATTTTCTCAATGGATACACGGTCGAAAATTTAGGTTTAATTTTTCAACCTTCTTCAACTTTTTCAGGTTTAAATTCAAATTTTCAACTATTTTGGGTTGAGATTTTAAACTTTACAGGTATATAATCAAAATTTCAACTTAAAGGTTGAAATTCTCAACCTAAAAGTTTAAATTTTAAACCCTGAGGTTGAAAAACTCAACCCAAAAAGTTGAGAATTTATTTCCGTAAAAAATTTCAACTTTTAAGGTTGAAATTCTCAACCTTAAGGTTGAAATTTTAAACCCTGAGGTTGAAAAACTCAACCCAAAAAGTTGAGAATTTATTTCCGTAAAAAATTTCAACTTTTAAATTTGAAATTCTCAACCTTAAGGTTGAAATTTTAAAACCTGAGGTTGAAAATGTCAACCTAAAAAGTTGAGAACTTTTTAGTGTTTTTGGGAACCCGGGTTCGAATCTCCCACGGCACGAATTAGATTTCCGTTTCCTATTTTTTTTTTTTTTGTTATATTCCTTTTTTTTTAAATGGTTTTGCACAATATGTCATATATAAATATATATATAGATAATAATAATAATAATAATAAAGGGGATTTGCACTGCGACCTTTGGTCTTTTGTGCCCCCACTACGAGTCCGTGTTGGGTGACGATGCCCCAAGTATCACGAATCGTACCTCTGCCAACCTTTAGAGGACCTCCACCAACCCCAATTCCGTTAGGAATTTCAAGATTAGAAGAGGATCCAGATTCGGCCAATCATGCTCTGGCACCAGGTACTTTCCCAGTACGCGCCTCCTTGTGTGGATGATTGCCCCACAGGACTCCAGTAAATGACCCGGACTTTCTTCTTCCTCATTGCAAGAGTCGTCGCTTAGAATGCCCAGCTTCGTGAGATGCCCCCTCAGTCTGCAGTGACCAGTGAGAAACCCCGTTAGAATTCGAAGCCGGTTCTTATTCAGCCCGATACAAGCTCCAAACCTCCTCTTGTTATATTTACCAAGGAGTGATTTGGCCTGCCGTAGCCCAGGTAGATCGAACCAATAGTTCGATCTGTCCACCCGTACTCTTTATCTGAGCATTTCCCGGATAGTGTGTGCACCTATACCACAGAATGGCTCTGGCCCTGTAAGGGGCGTAGCCGCTCCTTTTCTCGCAAGCTCGTCTGCCGCCTCGTTCCCCTCCACACCGACGTGTCCTGGCACCCAGCAGAGCGTAACTTTATTGGTTCCGCCCAGCCGGTTTAATTTTGCAAGACAGTCCCCCACTAGCCTGGAGCTAATGATGTGAGAGTCTAGAGCTTTAAGAGCCGCCTGACTGTCAGATAGTATTACGATTTCCCGTCTACAGTATTTTCTATCGAGGTTGAATTGTACACATCTTTCAATTGCATGAACTTCTGCTTGGAAGATGCTGGTCAGTGTGCCCATTGGTTCGGAGTATTTGGTACGTGGCCCGAATACCCCAGCACCAGTGCCCTCGTCTGTTCTGGATCCATCTGTAAACCACATTATAGCATGGTCGCGGATACCATACTGTGAGTGTATATTGGACCATTCTTTCTTACTACTGAGCTTCACATCAAAGTTTTTTGTGAAGCTAAATTTTCTCATGTTATCGTCCCTTGGAGCTAATAGAAGCGGATACTTATTGGAAAGAGTGAAATGATCCGCGCGCTCAATACACCTTCCGTACCCTATGCCCTCCTTAGAAAATCTCACAAGTGTACTGTCAGCTACCTCCCCAATAACAATGTGTAGGGGAGTTAGTTCTAATATTACCTCCAGTGCCGCAGTTTGACAGGTTTTCATTGCACCGGTTATGCAGACACATGCTAGCCTTTGAACACGTTCTAGTGACTTCCTAGTGGTGCCCAGACTAGTTCTTTTGGCCCACGCAACGGCCCCATAGGTGATGATTGGTCTCACCACTCGGCCTCCAATACTGTAGTTTCCTCTTCAATGTAAACGGTACAATCGTGGTTTTTGCTGATTAATGGGGCCTCCTGACCAGGACTTCTTCTCGAAGATAGTTATCTATTACTTTTTCCATCGTTTTTAAAAGAAACGACGTCAAGAAAATTGGTCTAAAGGATTTTGGTAGAGTAGGATCCTTCTTCCCAACCTTCGGGATAAAAATAACTTTAGCCCTACGCCAGCTGCTAGGTATGTACCCTAAGGCCAGGCTGCTTGTAGAAATCCTTCTAATCTGATGAATCATTTCAGGCCCTCCCTTCTGGAGAAGGGCCGGAAATATGCCATCTACACCTGAAGATTTGTAGGGGTGAAAGGTTCCAATTGCCCATTCAATCCTTCTTCTATCACAATGAGTCCGCCTTAGGTACGCTGCCTGGGAAGTGGGTCTCAAGGAGCAATTCGGCTCGTTGAGACTCACCTTCTGTAAAGGTGCCATCTGCCCTTTTGAGAGCCAAGGTAGCTACGTTCCCTGTTTTGGCTACCGCCTTGTACAGCGTCGCCGCTACAGGAGTATCCACTATGGTCTCACAGAAGTCCCTAAAGCTTTTCCTTTTAGCGCTCCTAATTTCTTTACTGTACATAGTTAGGGTCGTGGTGTAACTCTGCCAGCCCCCGGTTCTCTTAGCTCGGTTAAAGCGCTTCCTCGTCGAAGCCCGAAGATTTGACAACTCGTTGTTCCACCACGGCGCATACTTAGTACTACCAGTCCTACTCGGACAACTGAGGTTATATCCCTCGATCATAACGTTCGTTAGTTCTACTACCTCCTGCTCCAGTTGAGGGTGATTGCCCGGCGGTCTGCCGGTACTGAATACCCCAGAACTAGAATTCATGAAGTCTTTATACTTGTCCCAGTTCGTACGCCTGGGGTTCCTTGATGGTAATAAATTTGGTCTACTCCCTACAATGTCAAATACCACTATGCGATGGTCTGACATTGAGGGTTCGTCCGATACCCTCCAATTTCTAATCTGTCCACTGATGCTTTGACTGCACAGTGTTATGTCTAACACTTCCTGCCTAACCCTTGTCACAAAAGTGGGGCTATCCCACACATTGAGAATTTCTAGGTTAGTGTTATAGATATACTCAAGAAGGTACTCACCCCTGCCGTTGCAATTCGTGCTACCCCATATCGTGTTATGGGCATTTGCATCGCACCCCAGGAGTAGTGGTATGTGCAGCTTAGTGCAATGCTCCACAAGCCGCTGAACCTCCAGTGGTGGAACTTCCTTCTCATCACCCGGGAAGTACGCCGACGCTATGACCACCGTCCGATCAGTTCCGCCTATATTGAGCAGAGTCTGAATCGGCACTAGGTCCCTGGTCAGGAATTCTGAAAGACAAAGGTAGTTAGTTTTATCCCTCAGTAACATGCAGGCTCTAGGGTCTTTGACCCTGGTATCCCATAGTACCTGGGCCCCTACACCTGTCAATCCTCTCACCTGTCCGCCATAGGTCCAAGGTTCCTGGATCAGTGCCACCACAAGGTGTTGTTTGGCAAACATCCTCGCAATTACAGCCGAAGCTGCTTTGGCGTGGTGGATGTTCACCTGGGCGAACCTGGCACTGACCCCCCCGCTGCTGTCGTCCATCATGACGATTCCGGAGCCGACGCCCGGAATCGTCTCCTCCTCTTCCTCTGTCGGATCCAAGACACTGAGGACAGTGATATTACCATCACTGCCCTCCTCATCAGAATCCGACCCTTCCTCCATCGGAGGGGCAGGGGTCGCTCCAGCGTCAACCACCACAGGTGACGCTGGTTCTGCTGACACTGTAGGTGCCGCGCTAACCTCCTGCCCCTCACGAACTTCGGAAGGAACATCCTCCAGTGAAGCCTCCGCTCCCACCTCCTCCACAGGTCTCCTCTGCAGATGAGCCGAGACCTTCCCGAAGATAGATAAATATATCCTCAAATCTCCGGCAAGCTTTTTCATACACTATTTTGGGCAATTCCTATAAGAAATGGAAAGTTACGAATGTTTTAGTTTTTGATAAAATTTGATTATGTATTAAAAATTTTTAACACCGCTTCCGCATTTGATTTTTGTACTTACTAATGTTTGGTGTTGTCGAGATTTGAACCCTGGACATTTCTGTTCATTGACGCGCTCGTTGCGAAGGCTTCTTAGCACGCTCAGCTACTTCAAGAAGTCTCTTGCAATGTTCTAACTGCATATATTATATGATTGTACTTTTTGTACGTATTTATAAACATTTTTCACACAATATTTTTGAAAATGAATTGAAGCATTAACATAAATTTCTTGAAAACCCCAAACTAATTACTTAATATCAAAAAAATGAAACTAAAAGTGTTAACCTTCGTTAATTCAGTAAAATATTTAAAAAAGTTAAAAAATATTTTTTTAATACATAATCAAATTTTATCAAAAACTAAAACATTCGTAATTTTCCATTTCTTATAGGAATTGCCGAAAATAGTGTATGAAAAAGCTTGCCGGAGATTTGAGGATATATTTATCTATATATATATTTATATATGACATATTGTGCAAAACCATTTAAAAAAAAGGAATATAACAAAAAAAAAAAAATAGGAAACGGAAATCTAATTCGTGCCGTGGGGAATTCGAACCCGGGATCCCAACTTTTTAGGTTGACATTTTCAACCTAAGGGTTTAAAATTTCAACCTTAAGGTTGAGAATTTCAACCTTAAAAGTTGAAATTTTTTACGTAAATAAATTCTCAACTTTTTGGGTTGAGTTTTTCAACCTTAGGGTTTTAAATTTCAACCTTAAGGTTGAGAATTTCAACATTAAAAGTGGAAATTTTTTACGGAAATAAATTCTCAACTTTTTGGGTTGAGTTTTTCAACCTCAGGGTTTAAAATTTCAACCTTAAGGTTGAGAAATTCAACCTTAAAAGTTGAAATTTTTTACGGAAATAAATTCTCAACTTTTTGGGTTGAGTTTTTCAACCTCAAGGTTTAAAATTTCAACCTTAAAAGTTGAAATTTTTTACGGAAATAAATTCTTAACTTTTTGGGTTGAGTTTTTCAACCTCAGGGTTTAAAATTTAAACTATTAGGTTGAGAATTTCCACCTTTAAGTTGAAATTTTGATTATATACCTGTAAAGTTTAAAATCTCAACCCAAAATAGTTGAAAATTTGAATTTAAACCTAAAAAAGTTGAAGAAGGTTGAAAAATTAAACCTAAATTTTCGACCGTGAAAATACCTTTTAAAAATTTACATACTTTTAAAACTTTTCTCCTGGGAGTTATACAATTTTTTTTTATGCGAAAAGTTGTCTTTTAAAGTTAAAAAAGAAGTCCTTTGCCATTTTTTGGGCGAATCAAGTCAGGTGGAGCTAGACCCAGTCTCAACTGACGTGATTCATCCAAAAAAAGGCCAAGGGCGCATTTGGAGACATCTGTAATCCCAACTGGCATGATTTGCCCGTCAAGGACGCCCTTAGTATCTGGCTTAATCCCACCCGGCAAGATTCACCCAAACCAAAAACTCCAGACACCCTGATAACCTCTTTTCACCTAATTGTATTTCAATATATGAACCTTTTATTCTTGTAGCAGAGAAAAACTTTTAAAACAAATCAAAATGTATTTAAAATGCTTTACTTTAAAAATAAAAAAGCACCGAATACCTAAGTACTTGTGTGTATAGGTCTTAGGCATAGGTCATAAACACGATGTACAATAACAGAAAGATTTTTATTTGAACTTTAAAATGTAAAAATAATTTTAGCCTTTTCGAAAAACTTTTAAATTTAAGAGTTATTTTAAACTTATTCAAAAACCTTTTTTGAAACAAGTTATAACAGTTTCAAGCCTTGTTTAAAATATAAGTCCAAAAACTAAATTTGACGGCATATTTACAAATATTGTAGATGCACCGCCCTTTGGAATAAATGCAACCGCCCGAAGACAGCAGAAATCATTCATAACCATTTGCAATGTTCACTGAAAACACCGTGCGCTACCCGGTGGAATTCACTTTATGACGCTTTAAAGCAATTGCTGATACATACTGACAAATTGGACGAGCTTTGCGTACTCCTGGAAATACCGAAATTTAATCTGACGGACATTGACTATATGCAAGAATACTGCAGAGTAATGGAGCCATTAGCTACAGGGTTGGATTTTTTGCAAAAAGAGAAAAACATGTTCTATGGGTATTTTATGCCTACTTTGTTAACATTAAAAGTCAAATAGCGGAAATTACAAGCTGATAAGAGTTTGAATTATTTAAAGGTATACGAAGGTTACTCTATTTTTCGTTTATGCTGATTTCAACCATTCAATCCAAAAAAATTGACTACTCACAAAGGAAATAGTTCCAAAAATGGTGGATGGGTTAATTGCCAGATTCAGTGATTACTTCACCATGGTTACGAATTCACATGATGCATTTGTCGCGGCAATTTCATGCCGGATGTCAAAATGAAATTCGCCCCAGCAATGACTCCAACCGCTCCCGAATGGACGGAAACCGAAATCAAAGGCATGTTTCTTAAACATGCCAAAACTTTTGAAACTGTCGTACCTGCGACCACATTATTGCCAACGATTTCTAAACAACCCAATTTATTCGATTTTGGGGAAAGTGCTACAGGTATAAAAAAAATAACTCATGAATGTATTCTATACTATCTTATTTAAATTATCTTTTTGCTCAATAGACCTAACAGAGGAAGAGAACAACTTGAGAAGCCTAAACACAGAATTTCTTTGTTATCTACACGATGACGACCAAACATTAAATTGCCTCGAGAGATATCCGGCAATAAAAAAAGTGTTTATAAAATATAACACCCCATTGCCATCCTCTGCTCCCGTAGAGCGGCTGTTCAGTTACGCTGGGATGGTCAATGGTAAAAGGACAGACAACAATTTTGAGAGACTAGTTGTAATGAAAGCAAATAATATATTCTAAAAACAAAATAGAAATTGGAATGTTTTATTTATTAGCACTCACATATAAGGCATTCAATCCCAAAGTTGATTAAGTGCTTAGAAAATGTATCTACTCAATATATAAATATAACCTAATGAATTTCAGCAATTACGATTTAAAATTTAAGGGCTTTTAGGCTGGTTTCTTGTCATTGCTAATTATTAGCTGGCTAAAACCGCTTTTATCCATTTTTCGTCCCTTTTTTAATTTTTTTCCATCTATTTTTCCTTTTTTTTTATCACTTTGCCTTCTTTTGGTGTCTGTTTCAAATATTGATTCTTCCAGAAAAAGCAAACAATTAACTTATATTTTTCAATTAATTGAAAAATATTCAATTAATTGAAAATATTCAATAAATTAATATCAAATAATTATAATGTGAAATTTGTATTTAATGTGAAATTTGTACCGTTAAAAATTATTGTTAGTTCTAAGTTTTAGAAGATCCAATAAATAAAAAAATTAATTTAAAAAAAAAAAAATTAATTGAAAATTTTCAATTAATTGAAATTTTTTAATTAATTGAATATTTCAATGCCAATTAAATATTTTTTAATTGGCATTGAATATTTCAATGCTATTTAAAATATTTTTAATTCTAATTGAAAATTTCAATTCTAATGAAATGACCAATGCATTAAAAAATCAATTAATTAATCCCAACACTGGTATTTAGATTAAAGTGTTGAGCAGATAGCTTGCTGCATTTAATCGCCATTAGCTGAAGACATTTTAGAACTGGCTGTGGGTCAGTTGGTTAGAGCTTTCGCTTTCTCGGCGGAAGTGATAGGTTCAAGCCCGGCAGCAGTCACACATTTTTATACCCTACACGTCATGAGGTATGGGTATATTCACTTTGGTCTGATGTTTGTAACACCAAGAAGGAGACGGTATAGAAAACTATATATATTCTTGATCAGCGTCACTTCCTGAGTTGATTTAGCCCTATCCGTCTGTAAGTCCTCTTTTCTTGTAAACACGATTGCAGGAGAAGAAAGCTAGGGATCCCAAATTTTGGATTTATCCTTTTTAGGCCCTAGAAGGAGTTGGTATTGCAAATGGGCGAAATCCTCCCATATAAGCAAAAACCGTGTTTTTACCGTAATTTTGAGATTTCATCAACACAGTATGAAATTTTGTATAGTGGGGTTTTCGGGGTCGCTGATTTCGAATTTGATGTCGGAATTTAAAAGTTCAAAATGGCGGAACCAATATGGCGGTCGAAATTTTAAGATTTCATCGAAACAGTATGCAATTTTGTATAGGGGGTTTTTGGGGTAGCTGATATTGGATTTGATGTCGCATTTTCAAAATTCAAGATGGCGGATTCAATATGGCCCAGTAGATGTATGGTATATATAAGTCGGCTTGCCCGACTGAAACTTACTCACTTGTTTTCTTCCAAATGGTTCCTTATCTTTCCACATAATTAGAACAGTGGCGTTATTTAGGGGCGGGGGGGGGATGCTGGAAAAATTTATATGATCTCTTCCTTCCGCAAATATAATATAATTATAACTTACAACAAATATAACATAAATATATCCATAATGTAATGTAATAAAAAATTTAAAATTCATTTGAAATTAACTAAAAGCGCAATGTCTAAAAATAGAAATTTAAACAAGAATAAACAAGAAAATCTAAAAAAAATAAATTCCCAAGTATACAATTTTTATACCCCCACACTCACTGTGGCAGGGTATACTAACTTTGTCACAACGTTTGTAACGCCCATAAGGAGGCGTGTCCGGTATGGAAACGTATATATATTCTTGATCAGTATCACCTCCTGAGTCGATTTAGCGATGTCCGTCTGTCTGTCCGTCCGTCTGTCCGTCTGTCCGTCCGCACGATAGCGGTCGCAGTTTTGGAGATATCGACTTGAAACTTTTTTTACATGTTTTTCTCGTGAATACTGAGATCAAGTTCGAGAATCAGCCAAATCGGACAAAAACTGGGCGTGGCTCCCATACACCGGACAAAAAGGTAAACATTTTTCAAGTCTTTTTTATTGTTGTATTCGATTGGAAATGTTTAGAAACGTATTTTTGACATGGTCCGAGTTTCCGAAGCCACATATATAAGGTCTAAATGGGGTCTTGAGACCAATTTTTTTTTTTTGGTGGATTTAATTGGAAATTTTTAGAAATGGATTTTGGAGATGGTCCGAGGTTCCGAAGCCACATATATAAGGGTCTAAATGGGGTCTTGAGACCAATTTTTTTTTTTTGGTGGATTTAATTGGAAATTTTTAGAAATGGATTTTGGACAACCACCTATAATTGGCTCAAAATAGGGTCTTGAGACCACATTTTTTTTATGATCGAGGTACTTCTTCCTACTGTGTGGGGGTATTTCAACTTCGGTATAGCCGAAGATAGTCCACTCTCTAGTTTTGTGTTATTTTCATTTCAGCCAATCAAATGCGGAAGCGGTGTTAAAATTCAAATTGAACATTCAACCAAAAAGGTTGAAATTTTTAATTTTTGGTTAAAATTTTCAACCATGAAGGTTGAAATGTTCAACCATTTTGGTTTATGTACTCATAATTTCCGCAATATTTTAAACTTTAAAGTTTAAAATTTTAACTTTTTGGTTGAAAAACTCTTATATACTTATTTTCAACTTTTAAAGTTGAGATTCTCAACCTGTTTTGGTTAGGAAAAAAATGTCAACTTTAAAAGTTGAAAAATTACACCTGAATTTTCGACCGTGTACAGGTTCTCATTCGTGTACCTGGCCAAAATACTTAAGGCACTGAACACCGCATAGTATGTATTTAATTTTTTACCTTTGTATCAGGCTTCTATGCTTTTCGTGCGCTCTTCCGTTTGACTTCAAGAGTGCTAAAAAATCTGTGGTAGCTAAAAAATTCATCGTGTAAATGCCACATCGGTAATGTTTAGGTAGTGTCGGGTGGCTCAGGGAAGGCATATCTTCAACATCAAAAATGTCGTCATCGCAGTTGGCTTCCATTTCATCATCGCTAACGCTATAATTGCCTTTGGGGCAATATTATAAAATATCAGTACTTTTAAGTGTGCAGATGCAAATAATCGTACTAAACTTACATTGTACGCCAAATTCCCTGAATGCTTTTACAAAGTTGCTTCCATTGTCAGTTATGGTGCAGACAATTTTGTCCTCGGTCAAGTTATATTCTCCATTCAGATTACGCATCATGTCAGCAATGGTATCATATGTGTGACTTCCTACCATTCTCTTACATGCTAATGCAAGCGATTGTCGTTCCAATTTTGAGTTCAGATAGTGGCAAGTGTAACCAAAGAACGATCTTCTTCTGGCCGTCCAAATGTCTGCGGTCGTACATACATATTGCACATCTTTGAGTTGCTCTCTTAAGTTTATTTTAAGGAAATCGAATTTGGTATTCAGCAGATTGGTTAAATGCTTCCTGCCTGGTACAGTTACACCTCTATTAACATCATAAAGAGCAACAAATGACGGATGGTCAACAATCGCTAAAGCCGAAAAGGTGTCTATAACAAATGTTAAAACTTTTTCGTCAAAATCCGCCTGACTTGGTCCACCCTTTCTTGCCCTTTTATCGTATGGATTTATTTTGAACTCTGCATATTCGATCGGGTGCCTTTTTAGGTGCCGCACAAAATTTGATGTCACCTTTAAAGACCCTCGAACTTTCTTCAATGTGCGGCATACTTGACACTAAGCAACCACACCATTTGCAGATTTCTGGTGAGATGTGTCGGAAGTCTAAATTAATTGTAGAATATTCCATGTTTAAAGTATGGATCGGAAAAATTTATTGCAATCTGCTACAAAATGAAGCTTGTAGTAGGTACTATTTATACACGAAGTAACTACTGACTGCAGCTATCGTGCGAAATAACAGACAGTTCGGATCACAAATATACTTTTGAGCATTATAAAAGATGTGACAAGCACATACACGCAGAGGAAAAATATGATTATAGCATAAATCGTATTCGTATATTAGAATAAATTGTATTTCCGCTCTATGGTATTGCCCTGCGGCCTGCGGGGCAAATTGTCCAACTGGTTGCTAAGCGATGTAGTCTTTTTATATGACGTCATGTTAAAGGTTATTGTCGGAAAGGAACTATTTCTGGAAAACAATGCACAAACTGACAATTGACTTTTCCTATACCATCGTCATGAAAAAAAAAAGAAACCGTATCGCTTAGCAACCAGTTGGACAACTTTCCTCGCAGGGTAATCATAGCTTGCAGTTTACTCATATTAGTATAGTAGCAGTGTTTTTTGAATTACAACAACAATCGAAATGCTGAAACCAGTTTTTGCCACGAGCTACCGTTGCAATAGTTCTTGTTAAAAAGATTGCAAAATCCGTATCGCTTAGCAACCAGTTGGACAACTTTCCTCGCAGGGTAATCATAGCTTGCAGTTTACTCATATTAGTATAGTAGCAGTTTTTATACCCCCACACTCACTGTGGCAGGGTATACTAAATTTGTCACAACGTTTGTAACGCCCATAAGGAGGCGTGTCCGGTATGGAAAAGTATATATATTCTTGATCAGTATCACCTCCTGAGTCGATTTAGCGATGTCCGTCTGTCTGTCCGTCCGTCTGTCCGTCTGTCCGTCTGTCCGTCCGCACGATAGCGGTCGCAGTTTTGGAGATATCGACTTGAAACTTTTTTTACATGTTTTTCTCGTGAATACTGAGATCAAGTTCGAGAATCAGCCAAATCGGACAAAAACTGGGCGTGGCTCCCATACACCGAAAAAAAAGGTAAAAATTTTTCAAGTCTTTTTTATTGTTGTATTCGATTGGAAATGTTTAGAAACGTATTTTTGACATGGTCCGAGGTTCCGAAGCCACATATATAAGGTCGAAATGGGGTCTTGAGACCAATTTTTTTTTTTTGGTGGATTTAATTGGAAATTTTTAGAAATGGATTTTGGACATGGTCCGAGGTTCCGAAGCTACATATATAAGGGTCTAAATGGGGTCTTGAGACCAATTTTTTTTTTTTGTTGGATTTAATTGGAAATTTTTAGAAATGGATTTTGGACATGGTCAGGGCTCCAAAACCACCTATAATTGGCTCAAAATAGGGTCTTGAGACCACATTTTTTTATGATCGAGGTACTTCTTCCTACTGTGTGGGGGTATTTCAACTTCGGTATAGCCGAAGATAGTCCACTCTTTAGTTTTTGAATTACAACAACAATCGAAATGCTGAAACCAGTTTTTGCCACGAGCTACCGTTGCAATAGTTCTTGTTAAAAAGATTGCAAAATAACATTTAATATTATATTAATATTATATGTAAATAATTTAAAAATGTGCAACTCACTGTCTCTACTATGGTAAAGTATTTCCCATTTAAAATTGACGGTACCTCTGGGGTACGGGGAGTCACATTGTCAACCGACTCTGTGATCAAGGAACTAGTGCTATATGAAAAAATAAATAATTTAAATATATTTATGTAAATTTCGAAATGTTTTTACTTACGTGACATTAGAAAAAGCTCTTATTATGGAGTCGTTGCTGGCGTCTTCAAGTACTTCGAATGCTGGGGCAACAAACGTTGGATCTCTTACGGAATCGTCCGAATCAAAATCCATTTTTGTAATCGAGGACACTCTTCCACAACTTTCACTTTGAAACTAAATAGCAAATGAATTTACAAAAACCCAAGAAGCTGAAATAACTGTTGTCAGGTTTTACTTTTTTTCATACTTTTTTTCCAATTCTCGTTGATGAAGCTGGACCACATACATACTCATATGTAATATAATGTACTTAACCCAGCACACAGTATCATAAGCGATCAGAATTTAGAGTCAAAAAGTATATAATTTGGAATATTTTATTACCCAACATAATTTATTAAATGAAAAATTGTGTTTTTGTCCTATTTTCGAACCCGACAAAAAAGTTTGACTTTAATATTTGAAATTGAATTACATGACCATACCTAACAATGGACAGCTGTCCATGGCAGATATCAGAAGAATTAGATTTGGTCATATTTGGAAAACATATTAGCGTCATATTTTGGACTCTTTTTAGAGTCATATTTCGGCATCATAATTGAAAAATAAAATAGAAGTCTAGTGGAGTTGTTGAAAGGAAAAAATATTCACTTGTCTTGTAGTCGTTTTTACTCGCATCCTTACTCACTCAGTCCCTTACTATCAACTAACTTTATTTGGAAACCAAAAAAAAACAAGATATTTTCCGTGTTTAGTTATTGGTCTCACTTTCTTATTCAAATGGATTTGTCTAGTTCTTGTTTTTGCTTTTTCCCCCCCCCCCCCTCCCTTATATTTATCTCTTTTCCCTTTTTTTTGTTCTTTTTACCCCTTTTTCCCTCCTGTTTTACCTTTTTTTTGTCTTGTTTTCCCAGTTATTTCCCTATTTGCCCTTTTCTGCACACAGAGAAAAAACCGCTGTCAAATCAAATACTTCAAGCTCTTGAAAAACTGTGGCGAAAAAGCATTTCCCCCAACAATGATATCTTTGTATTAAGATTAATTACTTTAATGCAAATACTTTTTCCAAATACTGCGCTCTTCACACAAATGTTGAAAAACTTTTAAACTGAAAACTAGAATAAAATTTTTAACTCAAAGTTAAAATTGTTGTCAGAAGAATATTATTCTTGAAAATCTAAATTGAGAGAATTTGAGAACTTATCTTTACGCCAAGTGCGAAAAACTGTCATCAAAACTGTTTTCGTTGTTGATTATTCATTCATATCATGAGTCGAAGAGACGTGACCCTGCTTCTGTGACTTCACTTTCGTGACTGAACATTATTCGTTCGACATGCGACGCTCGATCATGCACCGATGTATTGCGTCACAGAAGCAGGGTCACGTCTCTTCTATGATGTGTTCTATTTTTAGATTTAACAGAACTCAGATTTAACAGACTGTACAGAGTATACAACATTTAGACGCTCGTTCAATAATGTTAGCGATAGCTCAAACTGCTAAGGGCTTAGAGCGCACTGCTGCAACTCCAGAGGTCCAGGTTCGAATTCCGGAATAAGTACGTTGTGAAGTTTTAATTAAATGAAAAGTTATTTCAAATTGTTATAGTATAAAATTGTTGGCACTACGACTTTTTTTTCTGTGTGTGTTACATTTTCTGTATTACCCACTGTATTGTCCCACTGTTTTGCCTTCTTTTGATGTCGGTTTCAAATATTGTTTCTTCCAGAAAATAATTAACTAATATTTTTCAATTAATTGAAACAAAATCAATTAATTGAAAATATTCAATTAATTAAAAAAAATCAATTAATTGAAAAAAATCAATTAATTGAATATTTTTTAATTAATTGGAAAAAATCAATTAATTGAAAAATATTTAATTGGCATTTAATTAGAATTGAAAATTTCAATTCAAGTGTTTTTGAAAATCCCGGGATTTCGGGATTTGAAATTACAATCCCGGGATCCCGGGATTTATTCGGGATTTTCGGGATTAAAGAAAAAACTGTTGCAACAATATTTTAAGCTTAATTTTATTTTAATTCAACGTAGAAATACCATTTAATAAAAATTGCATTAAACAAAACAAAATTTAAAATAAATAAAACCAAAAGTTATTAATTTTAAATTACTCTGATCGAACAAGTTTGATATTTTATGTGTTAAATTGAGTTGCTTTATTATTTATTTTGCCACGCTGTCACAAAATAATTTTATTAAATAAATCTACTCTTTTGTCGAATAAAAAAAATTGTTTCAATTTGAAAACGTTCGGGATCCCGGGATGCCTTAATCGGTACATATCAAGTGCTTCTGATTGTTTTTATCTGCTAGAAGAGTTGCTTAAAGAACTGCAGTAGCCTCGATCGTGAAAATAGTTGTGTACCAAGGCAGCCATTTTCGGAATGTTTTTATTTTTGACTATACTGTAGCCTGTTAGGTCATCACATTTTGACCCATCCGTAAATATGGTATTACAATTTGGATGCTTGTTCCATGGAGGTGCCCTTCGACCTTGTTGCTTTTTTGGTGTGAGAAGTATTCTCATGTCGGAGGCAGTAATTATAATAAGTTGGGGGCCGAGTTTTTGATAAGGAGTCGCTCAAAGAATTGTTTGTCAAGGTATTGTTTGTTAAGGCATTGTTTGTCAAGCAAGCCAGTTAACATTTCAATTATGAAAAGGCTGATTTTTTATATGGCATAATAGAGAATTATTGTCATGGACGGTCAAATCAAATACTAGAAAGAATTGCTGGTTTTTTTTTAATATAAATAAAAAAGGTAAAAAACAAGTTTTTTAAAATATAACCCTTTAACCGACTAAAAAGCAGAAAATAAATTTATTGCACATTTAACAATGCAAGTACACTTTCAAGGTTTTCCACATTTTTGCACTGCCTTAACCCAATTCTAAAATTTGTGTGTTCTTGTTTAGTGCTGTACATTTTGCCACTGTTTGCAGGAAAGTACAATTCTACTCAAGTACACTACACCGATTCCTGAATTCCCCTACTTATATATTAAGTTAACAAAAAAAAAACTAGAGAGTGAACTATCTTCGGATATGTCAAAGCTGAAATACGCCCACACAGCATGATCCATTTAGAAGTACCTCGAAAATGAAAATTTGTTCTTAAGACCCCATTTTAAGCCATTTATAGGTTGTTTTGGAGACCCGGACCACGCCCAAGTTTGTTCATATTTCTTATTTCATATTTCTTTTAGACGTGTTTCCATATATCCCAAAAGCGTAATCAATTTTAGATAGTATTGTAACTCTGATAATATTTATTAGAGAGTTTGTGTTTGGTTCTAGTTCTAAATTAGTTAGACATTTAATTACATTTAGTTTATTGGAAAGAAACTTTCGCATCACTGTAATTGCACCAGTGTGAGATTTCGCTATATAGTTGGCTTAGTTTGTTGAGAGAAGTTTGTTTATCTTTAAATGTAAGTAAAGTAAAAATTTAGTTTGATGCATTTTTCCATTCGCTGCTTCAGTGAGTTGGCGTGTGATGCAAAGGAGAAGCAATTCTCTTGTCCGTCATCAGGCCCGTGCGCAGGAATTTCCCGTGGGCGGGGGGGGGGCTGGGTTTTATACAAAATTAATTTTTGAAAGTTCAGCTAAATCGGACAAACATATGTATACAACAAAAAACACATTTTCCCAACCTGGTAACGGTCAAGGTGGGTCGAAAGTATTCATATATAGTAGCAAAACCCTCAACTTTCAATTTGTCGCACAGTGTAATCGGTCAAAATTGGGTTTGGGACCAAATCTTTTTTTTGGTGGATTCGATTGGAAATTTTTAGAAACGGATTTTGGATTTAGGTTTTGGCTCCAAAATAACCTACAAAGGGCTTAAAATGTTAGTTAGATAATTCACATTTTCGTTACCCTACTTTTAGACAAATAGTCAAATAATAGAAATTTAATTGCATAACACCACCCCACCAAATTTGAACAATTTGAATTTGAATTTTATAACGCTGAACAAGATGTCGATCTTGGAATTTTTCTATCACGTTTTTGAGAAATGAAGAATCAAGAAGTTAAAAAATGGTCGAATAGGCAAAACCCAATAACTTATCAAAACAAAACGAATCTTTTGAAAACTTTATACGTCATCGTTTAGTGCTACAACTTTTTGTTTTGAATATATGAACGATTTAGTTTAGAGGTAAAAATTACCAAACTTTGTATTCAAATAAAACTAGAGAGTGGACTATCTTCGGCTATACCGAAGTTGAAATACCCCCACACAGTAGGAAGAAGTACCTCGAACATATAAAAATGTGGTCTCAAGACCCTATTTTGAGCCAATTATAGGTGGTTTTGGAGCCAGGACCATGTCCAAAATCCATTTCTAAAAATTTCCAATTAAATCCACAAACAAAAAAAAAATTGGTCTCAAGACCCCATTTAGACCCTTATATATGTGGCTTCGGAACCTCGGACCATGTCAAAAATACGTTTCTAAACATTTCCAATCGAATACAACAATAAAAAATTTTTACCTTTTTTTTCGGTGTATGGGAGCCACGCCCAGTTTTTGTCCGATTTGGCTGATTCTCGAACTTGATCTCAGTATTCACGAGAAAAACATGTACCCAAAGTTTCAAGTCGATATCTCCAAAACTGCGACCGCTATCGTGCGGACGGACAGACGGACAGACGGACAGACGGACAGACGGACAGACAGACGGACATCGCTAAATCGACTCAGGAGGTGATACTGATCAAGAATATATATACTTTTCCATACCGGACACGCCTCCTTATGGGCGTTACAAACGTTGTGACAAAGTGAGTATACCCTGCCACAGTGAGTGTGGGGGTATAAAAAGTAGCTCAATTCAACATAAAATCATACATATTTGTGCTCGAGATATTTATACCCCCACACTCACTGTGGCAGGGTATACTAACTTTGTCACAACGTTTGTAACGCCCATAAGGAGGCGTGTCCGGTATGGAAAAGTATATATATTCTTGATCAGTATCACCTCCTGAGTCGATTTAGCGATGTCCGTCTGTCCGTCCGATAGCAGTCGCAGTTTTGGAGATATCGACTTGAAACTTTTTTTACATATTTTTCTCGTGAATACTGAGATCAAGTTCGAGAATCAGCCAAATTGGACAAAAACTGGGCGTGGCTCCCATACACCGAAAAAAAAGTAAAAATTTTTCAAGTCTTTTTTATTGTTGTATTCCATTGTTTAGAAACGTATTTTTGACATGGTCCGAGGTTCCGAAGCCACATATATAAGGGTCTAAATGGGGTCCTGAGACCAATTTTTTTTTTTTTTCGGATTTGATTGGAAATTTTTAGAAATGGATTTTGGACATGGTTTGGGCTCCAAAACCACCTATAATTGGCTCAAAATAGGGTCTTGAGACCACATTTTTTTATGTTCGAGGTACTTCTTTCTACTGTGTGGGGGTATTTCAACTTCGGTATAGCCGAAGATAGTCCACTCTCTAGTTATAATATTCAGTTGTATAGAAATTGCTTTTAAAATTTTTCATAATGTTTATTTGGCTATAACAAAAAACTTTCCCATAAAAACTGTATTTTTAGAAATTTTTTCAAAATATTCCAGCTTACGAACAAAAATTAGCTTCGCGACATCATAAAAAATAAATTTCCTGGCAAAAGAAAATTTCGATTCCATAAAAATTTGTAATCGATTAAATTTGAGTATCGTTTCAATAATTTTGTACTGAAAAATTAACCTCTGGGGGGGGGGGGGGTTGAAACCTCCAAAACCCCCCCTTTGCGCACGGGCCTGTCCGTCATACCAATACTTACCTCTCAGTGTATGAAGAAATGAAATCCTGGATTTGCCTTTGGCACTATCCCATTTGTAAGAAAACAATTTGGGTAAAAACTGATAGTTTTGGCTATAGTGAAATATTTTTCTGTTATGCAAAATTCGCTTAAGTGAAATATTTTTCAGTTATCCAAAATCGCATAATTGAAAAACCCGCATAACTGAAACAAAATGTAAGACAAATTCGTGTTTCAGTTAAGCGGGTTCGACTGTATTGACATTGATTACACTATGCAACAATTTTGGGGTCATGGCCTGGGGGCTGGAAAATTCCTTCACTAGGAGTAAGTATTAGGTTAGTATAGTAAATCCTCCAAAGGGTTTGGGGCTGTGTGGGTACTAAGGCATTCAATCCCGAAGTGTTTTTGAAAATCCCGGGATTTCGGGATTTGAAATTACAATTCCGGGATTTGTTCGGGATTTTCGGGATTTAAGAAAAAACTGTTGCAACAATATTTAAAGCTTAATTTTTTTTAATTCCACGTAAATATTATTTTAATAAATATTGCATTAAACAAAAATCGAACAATCGAACTAGAAGTTGTTGAGAAATCGGAATTTGAACGTTGCAACTTTAAATTTAAAAAAAAAATAAATAAAAATATAAAAAAATTAAAACGTTCAAATTCCCATTTGTAAACAACTACTAGTACGATTTTCAATTCCTTAAAACTGGAGGAAAGATCAAGAAATTACCTTTCCAACAAAAAAAAAGAGTACGGGATTATCTAAATCAGTTCAACCGCTAAACACTTTTTACAAATGAAAAGCTGTGACAATGCATTATGACGTCTAAAAAAAAATTGTGATGAGATGGAGCAAAACCCAGCTAGGGTTTTACTGTAACATACAATACTATCATCCCACAAAAATTTCGTAGAGTCCCTAAAAAATTTGCCTTAAATTGTTGCACAGTGTAATTTATGTGTTAAATTGAGTTGCTTTATTATTTATTTTGCCACGCTGAATCCATTCAAAAGTACAACACTCAAACTGTCAACAAAATAATTTTATTAATTATATCTACCTTTTTGTCGAATAAAAAAAATTGTTTCAATTTGAAAAAATTTTATTCAGATCGATAAAAATGTTTTGTTCACTGTTATTGACAAAAATTGTCTTAATTTTTTGTGTGTGTAGCACTAAGTCTACGAAAGTGAGCTTTTTGTGTTTACCAATTGGATTGAAAGTAAACGCACTGCAGTATTTTTGTGGAAAAGCGTCGAAAATACCTTAAACAATGCATAAAAATTCAATTTTTTTAATCCCGGGATTCCGGACTCAAAATCCCGGGTTTCTGGGATTTAGAAAACGTTCGGGATCCCGGGATTTCGGGATTCGGGATCCCGGGATTGAATGCCTTAGTGGGTACAGTCCTGTTCTAGTACATAAATGACAAAATCGGATTTGTAGGAAAAACTATTGATCGTAGAGAAAAAATGACTAGGAGGTATTTTGTAGAAAATTTTGCAAAGAACAAAACAGCAAAATTATTAAAAACTAGAGAGTGGACTATCTTCGGCTATACCAAAGCTGAAATACCCCCACACATTAGGAAGAAGTACCTCGAACATAAAAAAAATGTGGTCTCAAGACCCTATTTTGAGCCAATTATAGGTGGTTTCGGAGCCCGGACCATGTCCAAAATCCATTTCTAAAAATTTCCAATCAAATCCACCAAAAAAAAAAAATTGCTCTCAAGACCCCATTTAGACCCTTATATATGTGGCTTCGGAACCTCGGACCATGTCAAAAATACGTTTCTAAACATTTCCAATCGAATACAACAATAAAAAAGACTTGAAGTTTTTATCCGATTTGGCTGATTCTCGAACTTAATCTCAGTATTCACGAGAAAAACATGTACCCAAAGTTTCAAGTCGATATCTCCAAAACTGCGACCGCTATCGTGCGGACTGACGGACGCTAAATCGACTCAGGAGGTGATGCTGATCAAGAATATATATACTTTTCCATACCGGACACTTCTCCTTATGGGCGTTACAAACGTTGTGACAAAGTTAGTATACCCTGCCACAGTGAGTGTGGGGGTATAAAAATACTAATACTTTTTTAAAATAAACGCACTTTTTTATATTTGATGATCAGTTAACACTATTTATGTCAGTAGGATTTTTTCACTTTTAAGTAACTTTTTTCTTGTTATTCAATTGCCGTTTAAGAACGCCCAAGTACAGATTAGTAGCTGCACTAGTTCAATATTTGTGGCTCTATAGGATCTACAGATGAAAGTATATCGAAAAATGACTCTCGGAGGTGTCATTACGTTTTAAGCCACAAATCAAGGCATATTTTAAGGACTTTTTACAACACCCCAAATTAAATATAAAATGGAATGAAATAAGAAATTGCCACGCTTGTAAATACTTTTTATTTATTATTTGTATATCGTTAAGTCACTGCATTAAAGTCACAACTCAAAATTCGGTGTTTTGGAGGATCCTTAGATATTTATCTCCATGCTGCCAAAAGACAGAATTCATATCTTTTATTTTTGATGTATTTTAACCAAAGCTGGGCATAATTAATCGAGAATTTAACTTAATCAAAAATTTAACTTCGTTAAATTAAAAAGTTAAAAAGTTAACTTCGTTAAAAGTTAAATTAAATAGCCAAATTTTCTATAGAAACACAAAATTAAAAAAAATAAAAAAAAAATTTAACTATATTCAATTGAATGCCTGCACTCACTAACCCTTTTTCCGATCGGTTTCAGCTTTCTATATGCAAATTTGCTTTAAAATGAATGATAAAAATTAAAAGCGAAATTTCGTGTATGAAACAATTTATTTATATTCATATCATATCAAATAATAATAATGAAACGAGTGAAGTTTGGTTAAGAACAAATATTACAGGCCATTCTAAACTCAGTTTTTCGCCATTTTGAGAAATGGAAAATACGATACATCCTGACGATGTAAACCTCACGGAATGGCTGAAAACATCGTTGTGTGGTCTATTCATACATAAAAATAGAATATAGAAGTAGTCAACACTTCGAAATATAATGGCCTGTGTATTTAATTGTTTTGTGAACTAATTTTTGAATTTAATGTCAATATCAGTTCAAAAATAGTATAAATTCCTAATTTTTAATTTTTTTACATTCAATAAATTTTTTTTTTTTGTTTTAAAGTTAATTAATGCTAGTTAATTGAAGAAATTTAATTTAACGATAAAGTTAATGGTTTTCAAAATTGTTTCAGTTAATTTTAACCAAAAATTTAACTTCGTTAATTAGCTATTAACTAAATAACTAGTTAATGCCCAGCTTTGATTTTAACCTTTTTAAAGACATTCCAAGTGCTGAAATTCATATAAAATATTGAAATGTTTTCCTATCAACATGATTTTTTGTGTTGTGTCTTTTTTGCAGGGAATGAGCGAGACGTAGTTATTACACCTTTTTAAATCTAGTCACCGTTGTGCAAATCTGCGGTGCGTTTTTATCAACACCGAGTAAATTCACGATTATGCGATTATTGAAACAACACGTACAACGAACGTCACATGAACGAAATGTACAATGTTTCATTTAGAGTCGCAGTTCAACAACCACATATAAATCAAAGTACTTTTTAAAAATTCGATAATATTAGTAAACTAGTAAAATGGAGGGGGGAAGGGGAGGAGGTGATTTCACTCAATATATGTGTGAAATTTCAGCTCTCAAAGCGCACTGGTTGCTTCACGAGAGCTTACTTTCCGCAGTCCACACGCCCACATTTCGAATTGCCACGCCCCCTTTTGGAAAAATCTGAAATCTAGCTCTGGAATCTCTAGCCATGGTCTCACACAATATTTATGCGCATTTGCAGCTTCATAGGTCCACTGATGAATTCCGGAGAGCTACTAAATCTGATACGGCCATTTTTCAAAACTGCCACTCTCCCTTTTGGAAAATCGAAAAATCCGTCTCGAGAGTCTCAAGCCATTAGTGCATAGGACATATATGTGAAATTTCAGCTCTCTAGGTTCACTAATCTCGTCTGGAAGGTGAGGACAGACATCTGGGCGTCCTGACAGACAAACAATGGGATTTTTTATAAAGAGATTTTTAGCTCGTTTTTTTTTACATAAATATTTTTTAGTTGTAGTTAGAGAATTTAATGGTTCTTCTAAATGGCTTCAATTTCAAATTCTACTACTTATATTCGGTTTTACAACTGCCAATTTTAATTTACAACTACCCATTCTGGATGCTAAAACCCACCAAAATATGCCCTGCCACAAATTGAACTAGCGCAGCTAGTGCTAGGGCAGGATGCTTCTGCTATTTCAACCCAAAGTTCCCGGGAACAACTTTTAGGTCTAAAAAAATGTACCACGAATTCTGTGAATGCAGTCTTTTAATATAGCCCTAGCATAGTTATAAAACACAAAAAAATCCATCGAGCGCCTTAAAAGTATGAAATTTTGAAATATTTTATTATACATTTTTTTTTTTTGCATTTTTTTTAAGTTATTTATTTTTGGCTTTATTTAGTTTTTTTATTTTGCTTTGAATCATTTGTAACAACTTTTCCACAAATTGAGTTTTCCCGGAATTCGAACCGACCTCCTTGGAGTTTGGAGTGCACTCGAACCGACTCGTCTATTTCCGGCATTTTTGACAAGCGTAAAAACGTTAACAGATTGCTCAGCAAGCATTCGTTTTTTCTTCTAGAAGTCTTATAAAATGATATTTTTCAAATCTAAAAATAGAAATTTCAATTGTATATTGCTCAGCAAGCTTTGGTTTTTTATAACCCTTATATTAACTTGTTTTGAGTGGACTATGTATACACGCAGAGAAAAAATATGGTTGGAGCATGATCGCAGAGATCATACATTTTTTGCTGTAATAATATTATGATTGTAGCGAGCATTTATGGTTGGGGTGACAAAGCGAATGATTTCAGAAATCATAATATGATGCAGGCAATAATTAACATGATTGGATATTCAATAATGATAATGACAATCATATAATGGTTGGCCTGCATGAATACTCACGAAAATGTCATATGATTATTATATGTATGCATAATAAATGCAAGGCAGTAGTAGCTAAACGTGCTAACGCGCTTCGTCAGCAACCCAAGTGTCCTGGGTTCAAATCTCGGCACGGCCAAACATAAGTAAGTAAAAAAAATGTTATATGAACTTTTAATTCTTTAATATAATAAACAATCAACTAATATTACATTGAAATATTAATAATATAGTTTAAAATAATTAAAAAGTAAATATTGAAATTTAATTAAAAGTTAACTAAAAATTGGCTTACATGATTGTAACCATCATCTACATTTTGGCTGCAACCATGTACATTTTTATTTTGCAATCATGTCCATTTTGGCTGCAACCATGTACATTTTTATTTTGCCATCGTGTACATTTTGGCTGCGATCGTGTACATTTTGGCTGCAACCATGTACATTTGCAGTTTCCAATCATGTGGATGGTTGGTGCAATCATTTCGCCAATCATAATATGTTCCCCTTAAAATATGATTGGGTCAACCATGTTTTTTCTCTGCGTGTATATATTTCTTCAAACGCTGCCTATCATTCAAAGATCAACTGTGGCAGATGAATTGAATGCTTGCCTGAAGGCGTCGGCTTTATGGCAATACGTGAAGAAATTGTAATTGAAAAAGAACATGCGAGTTACTTCACAAAATGACCAGTCCGCTGAAGAGTTCTCCAGGCAATTGTTGGCGATGGGAATGGTGTGATCCCAGTCGATTTAGTTACCGGCTTGATTGAATTTCCACCGAATTTTTGCCACATTACAACGACACCAGAAGAGCTCATCACGAATGTTTTCCCCAATATCGCTCTAAATTGTGTTGACCATGATAGGCTAAGTGCACGGGCGATTTTAACTGAGAAAAACAAGGATAACGATCATTTAATTTCGCCTTTCAAAATCAAATCGCAGGTGAGTTGATGGATGAAAACGAAGCAACGAACTATCCCACGGAATTTTTGAATTCCTTGGATGGTCCGGGCTTGCCGCCACACAATTTGCATTTGAATATCGGCTCTGTTATTATTTTGTTACGTAACCTCAATGCACGGAAACTTTGTAACGGAACGCGTTTGATTGGCATCAATCTTGAATTCCCATGTTTCTCACATGGTCAATTGTATGTGGCGTGCTCAAGTGTCGGCAATCTCGCCGCAGAAAATAGTACTAAAAATGTTGTGTACCATAAAGCACTGCAGTGAAAGGGAAAGGTTGGCCGACACTTCAATCATTGCGGTTTGATTGAAACACATAAACATTGTTATATTTAAGTTAATATCCATTCAATATGAATAGAACTTTTGAATAAAGAATTTGAATTGAACGAATTACATGAAGCTTCGTGTAAGTGCTCGGAGTTATTATTTTCATTACAATAACGAATCTGGGCGAGACAGTTTGCCAGGTCAGCTAGTATATATATCCCTATAAATATTATAAAACTGATTGTGTGTCTGTCTGTCTGTTTGTCCGAGCATCACGGCTAAACGCCTGTACCGATTCTCTTGAAACTTTCAGGATAAATTCGTGGCACCTCCCATACAACACAAAACATGCCTACGAGATAATTTAGTAACTATTGAATTGAATTTGAATTGAATATATGAAGACAAAATTTGGCACGGAGTTGCATAATAACTTTTCCAAGCTTTATGCCAAATATGAGCATAATTGGACAAGGGGCGTGGCACCGCCCACACAACACGTAACTTAAATACCAGCTAATTAAGCAAGTGAGTGGTTCATGCCACCAACAAAATACCTTGCATATTTTTTGTGTGAATAACGACGGGGGGGGGGGGGGGATTACAGCTGCCACCAAGTACTTGCATGGACATTTTTTGGGTGGGATTACAACTGGCAGTAATTCCTTCGACCTTTTTTGGGTGAATCATACCGGGTGGGATTGCAACTGGCACCATGTGATTCCTTGGAACTTTTTTGGGTGAATCATACCGGGTGGGATTACAACAGGCACCAAGTGATTCCTTGGACCTTTTTTGGGTGAATCATACCGGGTAAGATTACAGCTGCCACCAAGTGCGTCCTTGGACATTTTTTGGGTGAATCATGTCGGGTGGGATTACAACTGGTACCAAGTTTCACGGGGGGAATTACCCATCAACTACAGCGTCCATTGAAGTTGTCGCAAATTCCTATTAATTTTATATAACCCGTGCAACGCCGGGTATGTAACAGCTAGTATATTCAGGGTGTAACAGTCGAGATTGGCCAAAAGGTAGGAATCGATTGGGGATCAAAAAATATGAAAAAAATGTTATGTGCACTTATGGCGAATTCGCCACCCACTTAATTTTAAAAATCTGACAACTTTTTTAATGATACAAATTTTTGTTTTCAGGTTTTTGTGAATAACTTCTCAACCATATAAGATATAAGATTTTTAGGCACATTGGAAAGGTAATAAAATTTCCTTTTTAACTGTGCATAGTTCTAATTTACATTCTTTTTTTTGACACAACAGTTGTGTTTCAAAGTGGAATCTTCTCTATTTTATGACCTAAAGTTTGACTTAATAATTTTTGTTCTCCTAATTTCACCAGATTAACATTTGCTTATTTTGAAATAGAATTATTATTCCTTTTTTTTGATACCATGGTTTGTTATAGTATGATACTTAAAGATTTACTAATAATAGAAAATATTTTGTTAATTATCAAAAAATGCGATATTAGAGAAAAAAAATTTGAAAATTGAAAATGTAATTTACTTTAAAATACGAAAAGAAAGAATTTTATTTGAAATATAAAAAAAATCTCTTAAATTCAAATTGAAAAAAAATTGTTTTTGATTTTTTTTGTAAAAATGCATGAATTTAGTGCGTATTTAAGAAGCGTTTTCTTTTTTTAAAAACCCCGAAGTGTCATATTATAACAAACCATGGTATCAAAAAAAAAAAGGAAATTTCACAAGCAATAATTATATTTAAAAATAAACTAGTGTTAATTTTTTTTTTTTTTAATAATAATTTTATTTAATTGAATGATCTAATAATAACTTAGATCTAACAATGATTTTTCAAAAATTCAGAAATTCAGCTTATTATTATAATATTCAGATTAAAACTATTTGCCCTATGTCTACGCCAAAATAATTTGAATTTATATATTGCATGTAGACAATCATAGTTTTATCTACTCGCCACTTACGGCGCTCTTGTATTAATTCGAATTAGAAAGCTTACGATCCACCTCTCAAAATGTTACTTCCGTTCTAAGCTCTAGATATTAAGTCTCTTTCTATTATACACGACAGTGAAGGTAACACCTACTTATCTCCTAATAAAATATATTGTGTTACAAACTTGTGTTCCATTTTCTTTTTCCTTTATTCCAATAATTTCTGAATCTCAAAACTTCTACGAGTTTTGAGAGCGAGTTTCATGACGACGTTTTTCTAGATCCAAGAGTTCCTACCCTTTTGCATCACCCTACACCGATTTGGAGAATTCCCCTTCATCACACACATATTCATGGTCCAATCGAACCGGATTACATCATCCAAGGAATAATTCCAAATCAAAATCCAGACTCCACTCATCAAAGTTGGAGAGTTTAGCAGAGAACAAACGGCGTCATCTCATTTCTGACAGGTTCGTTTGCATATTCATTTCTTTATACTCAGTAGTTAGTGCACACGCGGTCTGTCGATATATCGGTCGAGAAAAAGGTTACAAAGAAAACCTTCCGCGATTTCCCCCTAAAAGTGCTTAATTTGCTGTCCAAAAGTGTAAAAATACACTAAAATTCATAAAATCTCATTAAAAATAAGATAAAATCCTAAAAATTCGAAATATAGTGAATATTCTATATAAAAGTGGTTAAAAATAAAGTGTAAAATTTGAAAATTGCGTTATTCTAACTAAAAACTCACAAAACTTATACAAATTAGTGAAAATACCCTTAAAATCATTCAAATTTTAAGAAAAAATACCTCTAAAAGGTAAAGTTTAGTCCCTAACTCCATTTTAATCTATTTTATTATACTATAGTGCGTTACTGTACCTTTGCTTTAAAATATATATTGAAAAATTTTCCCTCAAAAATACCTATGTTCTAAAAAGTGTTAAATTCATTTACCTAAAATCGAAAAAAAAAAAATTTCAATGTTAAAGCCCAAAAGTTAAAAATTTCCTAAAATTAAAAAATCATTCATTTGGTTAACGATCATTAAGTTCATCATTAAATTCCGCTAAGGGTACCGTTTCGCATATCCAAATCAAAGTACTATCAAAACCAAAAACAATTCTCAAGAGGGAAGCTGGTGAGTCGAGATTACTGTATTCCTTTTGTACATTTCAATTTTACAACAACAACAACTTGCAGTGTGAATCTTATTTTCACCACACTTTGTTTTAGTGTGTTCCCATACGGTTTATGTTTCAGCAACACAAAATTTGTGGCTAAATGAGTCTAAATAAATTCTTGGTTTGGAGAACTTATTTCCTATATACATTTTGTTTTCCTATTCCACAACTAACTACTTTCCAAACAACATTTCAAAATAAAAAATTGGTCAAAAATATATTTATATAAATATTTTGAAAAATAATAATTTTTTTGGCCCATTCTTATTTCGCATTTTTTTAGAGTAATCCGAATTGTCTAAAAAACTACATAAATAAATAAATAAATAAATAATAATTTATATATCAAAATTAAAATTCCATTTAATTTGGATATTGTCAAAAAACTTTTAAATTTATTTTCAAACGCATTTTTTTTTATGAAATAAATCTATTCATTAGCTAACTTTCAACAAATACAAAAATTTTCTAGTACCTACAATTCTGATAGTTCTTTTCAGAAATCATCCTGCCGTTAAACTCTTGCTATTTGTGTTATTTCTCCATTGTTTTAATTCCGACCTGTTCAAAATGACCTCTTTGGAAGCTTTTATCCGAGCTACCGACATTTTAGTCGAATTTGAAGCAGATTTTAATGCAATCCCAATTGCTCAACACACCCTCTATTCATTAGAAATCCATAGAGAAGAAATAAAGTCCATTTGGTTGGAAGTTAAATTAGCTTATGATAAATGCTTGCATGATCAAGGTGATGCAGCAAATCTCGAATCCCTTAAGCAGCGATATCGCACTTCATATCAAACTCATGTCCGTTGCTCATCCAGAATTGGTGAGTTTGTACAGCTTTCAATAGAGGTTGAGCCTCCAACTCCTATTGTAGAAGACGGAGCCAGGTCCTTGAATTCAAATTTTAATCTTCCGCCTTGCGACACGGAAGTGTTCAATGGCGACTATCTGTCATGGCCTTCATTCCGCGATTTATTCACGGCAATTTATATCAATAATTCAAGACTCAGTCCAGTGGAGAAATTATTTCATTTAATTCAAAAAACCAAAGGTGAAGCGCGAGACATTGTCAAAAAATGTCCATTGACAAACGAGGGTTTTCCAATAGCGTGGAAAAATTTACAGGATCGCTTCGAAAATAAGCGCATTCTTGTTAATAGTCAACTAAGGCTCCTATTCAATCTCCAGCCTGTACTTTCCGAATCAGGTTCAGCGATCAAGCTGTTGCAGCGAGAGATAAACGGTTGTATCTCTGCGCTTCTGCTATATAATATAGATATCACCAATTGGGATGCTATATTTATATTTCAGTGCTCCTCAAGGTTACCAGACGCTACCCTAGCACTTTGGGAGCAATCTCTGAGTAACAAATCCCAAATCCCATTGTGGAAGGATCTTGACTCCTTCCTCACTAGTCGATATCAAACACTCGAAACCGTGTCTGATATCAAATTCACATCTAATTCGAAAAAACCCACTCCAAAACCCCTTTCTAATCCAAATAATCGTGCAGATTATAAGAAACTCAATGCATATTCCGCTCAGATGTCTATGCCTACATGCAAGCTTTGTCCAAATGAAACTCATACCATTCGCTCTTGCACCCGCTTCCTACGAATGGATGCTGGTCAGCGAATGTCGGCAGTTAAAAAGTACAGCTTATGTCTCAATTGTCTGGGAAACACTCATTCAATCAAGGATTGCAAAAGTAAGCACAACTGCTACAAATGCAATAAACGTCATAATACCCTTCTTCATTATGATACTCCAGTTCCAGCAAGTCCTGTTCAATCATCCAGTAATTCCAATTCGAATTGTAACCAGGCAAATCAATCTCCGCCACAAGAATCTCAAATACAGTCCGCTAATACCTCATCTGGTGTTCATAATGTACATTCCTGTTTTACTTCCAAGACAAAAAATGTTCTTCTAGGTACCGCCGTAGTACAAATCAACCATTGTGGCGTCACGTATAAAGCTCGTGCGCTCATCGATTCCGGCTCAGAAGCGACTTTCATTACGGAAAGACTTTTCCGCCTTCTGAGAATTCCATATCAGCGAACATCAGCCAAAATATCTGGCCTGAACAATTCAGTTTCAACTCATATTCAAAAAATATGTTCTTTCTATTTGGCTTCTTCTTCTAATGCTAACCACTCAATAGCAGTAGAAGCACTTGTGGTCCCACACCTAACTGAATCTCTTCCTGCAAGTCCTGTTGATTTATCGAGTTTATCAACTCTTCCTAATATTCAGCTCGCCGATCCAGAAATTTTCAAAAGCTCACACATAGATATTTTGATCGGTGCAGATTTATTTCCACACATTCTTTTAAATGGCATCCAACGCAATATCTGTGGTTCACTGCTCGCTCAGGAAACCATTTCTGGTTGGATCCTCACAGGCACTATTTCACAAAATTCCATTTCTTCATTTTCTACACAAGTCTGTTTTTTCTCAGAAGCATCTCCAGATAAGCAGATTTCACATTTTTGGGAGGTGGAGGACCTTCCAAAAAATCGTATAATGTCTTCATCCGATAAGTTTTGTGAAGAAAATTTCATTCGTACAACCAAGAGAAACGAGGATGGTAGATATACCGTCACTTTTCCATTTAAAGAGGATTATCCTGAAACTTTAAAACTAGGGCATTCACGTTCCATTGCTAATGCTCAGTTTCTGAGAAATGAACTTCGACTTAGCAAAACTCCAGATTTTAAAATACATTACGATGCTGTTGTTCAGGAGTATATTGATTTGAATCATATGCACCCAATTCCTGCTCCTCCTTTTGAAACTTTTCCAAAACATTTTTACTTGCCACACCATGCAGTAATAAGATACTCTCAGGTCTTATTACTGCATGGTGTGGCAAGTAAAAATGTTTTGGAAAAGTTTCAAAAGGAGGAGCAGGAATACGACAAAGGTCCGTGTAGTATTCAACGCCTCTAGCTCATCTGCTAATGGTAAAAGTCTAAACGACATTTTGTATGCTGGTCTAGTACTCCAATCAGACTTAACTTTGTTAATTTTAAAATGGCGATTCTTCGAATTCGTATTCAATGGTGACATCCAAAAGATGTACCGCCAAATACTAGTTCATCCTGATCATTCGAAATTCCAACGTATTCTATTCCGAAAAACTCCTAGCGATAATATCCAAGATTATGAGCTTAAAACAGTTACTTTTGGAGTAAATTGCGCTCCTTTCCTTGCAATCCGTACGCTACTCCAACTTGCAGATGACATTGCTGAGGTGTATCCTCTCGCAAGCGATATTCTTAAAAATTCTATGTATGTTGATGATGCACTCGCTGGTGCGCACGACATATCTACTGCAATTAAAGCAAGAGAGGAACTTACTTCTGCACTTTCATCTGCTGGTTTTTCTCTTCGAAAGTGGACTTCCAATTCGAAGCAGATTTTAGCTGGAATTCCTGTTGGCCATCTGTTAAATGAAGACTTCCTTTCGCTGGAAGACAGCAGTACTGCAAAAACGTTAGGTATCCGTTGGAATGCGATCACTGATTCATTTTTCTTTTCCGCTAAGCCTTTAGAGTACAAGGCTACATTCACAAAACGAGAGGTTCTTTCCCAAATTTCAAAATTATTCGACCCTGCTGGCTGGTTAGCTCCATGTATCGTCATGGCTAAAATTCTAATGCAACAGATATGGCTAGAGGGTATAGGTTGGGACGAGAACATTCCTGAAAACTGCTTACAATCCTGGCATTATTTCCTTTTAAGCTACACACACCTGAATGAGATACAAATTCCAAGGTGGCTGCACTATTCTCCAAATTCCAAAGTTGAGTTCCATGCATTCTGCGATGCATCGGAAAAAGCTTATGCAGCAGCCATATACATACGCTTAAATAATTCCAATTTGATTACAACTACTTTACTTGTGGCTAAAACAAAAGTAGCACCGGTAAAAACTGTATCCTTGCCGAGGCTCGAACTGTGCGGGGCTGCTCTTTTATCCGATATGGTCGACTCTATTTTGCCTCCACTGGGAATCCAAACTCAAAATGTGTATTTTTGGACAGATTCCACTATAGTCCTCGCCTGGCTTCGAAAACCACCGTGCCAATGGGCAACTTTTGTAGCAAACCGAGTGTCCAAAATTGCCCAAACTGTTGGCTGAACAAACTGGTTTCATGTCGACTCGAAATCAAAACCAGCAGATCTGGCTACCCGTGGTGTTCAACCACAAGAACTTTCCGAAAATTCTCTCTGGTGGCATGGGCCTAAATGGCTACAAACCCAACACTCGTTAAATATATCCACTCAAGAAAATATTTCTGATACTGATATTGAGAAAAAGTCTAAAAAATGTTTATTTTCATATTTTCAAAGACGAAGACATATTAGAACGCTTTTCATCGTATCCTAAAGCAATGCGCATAGTTTTGTATATATTTCGTTTCTTTTTACGAACCCATCCAACCCATCGATTAAATTTCTCCTATAATTCGGCAATTATTTCAAGTGCTGAAGTTGTAAATACTAGAAACCGACTAGTTACTATATGCCAAAGATTTTCGTATCCTAACGAATGTCACAGCTTGACGTTAAAGGAACCATTAGCAAATTCTAGTTCCATTCTAAATTTAAATCCATTCATAGACGATTCTGGTATACTTAGAGTGTGTGGCAGGCTTGTCTCTTCTCCTACAATGTCGTATAACGAACAATCATTTTACCGTACAATTGCCAGTTCTCCAGCATGCTTGTAAGGTTTACACATCAGATTTCGCTCCACGGTGGCAATCAGTTGGTGCTTCGCCTAATCCGATTGCAATTTTGGATACCAAAAGCGAAAAACCTAATTAAGTCAACAATCAATAATTGCAAGGTCTGCGTCATTCATAAGCAAAAGGTCCTAACACAGCTAATGAGTGCTTTGCCGCCAGCACGTACCGAATTTTCTCGTCCATTTGCCCACACTGGCCTGGACTTTGCTGGGCCATTCGATATCAAAAATTACACAGGAAGAGCCTGTCTCATTACGAAAGGATATGTTTGTGTCTTTGTTTGTTTCGCCACAAGGGCCATACACCTTGAGGCTACTTCCAGCCTCTCTACTCCTGCATTTCTTGCTGCCTTCCAACGCTTTGTTTCCAGGCGTGGTTGTCCTCTCCATATGTATTCCGATAATGGAACCACTTTTGTTGGTGCATCCAAGATATTGACCAAAGAATTCCTACAGCTTACCCATTCTGCAATCATTTCCGATTACAACTATCAAGGCTTAAGCTGGCATTAGTGGTCAGTAACTTATTTTTTCGTTTCTTATGTTCCTGAACCCCACAACACTTTTACAACTAGATCTATCCTTCCAGTTCAATATGGCTAGCAAAAATAATCAGTCGAGACGTTATCTCAAAAATTCGTTCGTTCAGAAACGCTTCAAATGTCATGTGTGCAGTCGTTTTCATGCTCTTCAATCATGTTGGAAATTCCGTTCAATGAACACCGAGCAAAGAATGCGCATCGTTCTCCTCTACAAATATTGTTCCAACTGTTTAGCACACGTACATTCCAATGGGACCTGTTTCAGCAAGACTGGATGTCATTACTGCCAGGAAAAACACCACACGCTTCTTCACATGCACGAACGCCTGCGTCGCTCGAACTCCAAGAATCAATTTCCAATATCACGGAAATCGCCGTCGCATGAAGAAGCTGCAACTTACTTATCCATCCTATCACATCACGTTATCACTCTTATGCCAACAGCGATAATTCAACTCGAAGTGCGTAAAAAATCACTATCAGTACGCGCTATTATTGATCCATGTACGCTAGTGAGCCGTGTATCTGATACGTTGGCTAAGAAACTGCAGTTAGCCACTACATCCATTGGCAACGAATCTTACAGCACTGTTATCATCTACAGTGACGCAAGTTCTACAACAAAAATCGACGCTACTCTACAAATTGATAACCGAATCACGATGCTGACTCCTTCGAAATCACTCGATGCATCAATTAAGGACAAATTTCCTAATTTAGTTTTAGCAGATCCGAAATTTTATAAATCAGCCCCCATTTATGTGGTCCTGGGTGTCGATTTATACCCCAAAATTATCCAATCAGGCGTCATACCAAGCAACGGTGCTCTCCCCGTTGTACAACAAACCATATTTGGTTGGATTCTTTCCGGATCCGTCTCCCAATAAAAAGTTCCGCTTTTCGACAAATTTCGAAACCGCCTTTTTTCGACCCTTAAAAAGTGCACTATCAAACTGAAGTATTGTAGAATTATGCAAACACCTATACTTTATCATATCACCTTATATAGTATATATCATATTAAGCATTATGTATATTGAATTTATAAACAAAAATTGAATTTTTAACGTATCTAATGTATCGAAATGGAATTCATATAAGATATTGTTTGCAGCCGTACTGCAAGGCGGGCGGCATGTCTACGCCAAAATAATTTGAATTTATATATTGCATGTAGACAATCATAGTTTTATCTACTCGCCACTTACGGCGCTCTTGTATTAATTCGAATTAGAAAGCTTACGATCCACCTCTCAAAATGTTACTTCCGTTCTAAGCTCTAGATATTAAGTCTCTTTCTATTATACACGACAGTGAAGGTAACACCTACTTATCTCCTAATAAAATATATTGTGTTACAAACTTGTGTTCCATTTTCTTTTTCCTTTATTCCAATAATTTCTGAATCTCAAAACTTCTACGAGTTTTGAGAGCGAGTTGCATGACGACGTTTTTCTAGATCCAAGAGTTCCTAACCTTTTGCATCACCCTACACCGATTTGGAGAATTCCCCTTCATCACACACATATTCACCCTATATCCATTGATTTAGGCAATGTGGAGTTATCGTAACTAATATATGGGGAATATATTAGTTTCGTTTGAGACGTGAGGGATTCAGAGGTCTCAGTAAATTTCTAGCTAGAATGTTTGGGTGAAACATGAGCTTCTGCTTGTACTTCGAGGTAAGTTTCGGAATTTCGTCATTTACTGCAGGTATATTCAGGTCTCTGTGGATGTTAGTATTTTTTATATACCAAGGGGCTCTGGCAATTTGTCTCAGGATTTTAGATTGGACTCTCTGGAGTTTTCCCACGTTCGAGGGAGAGGCAGTGCCCCAGAGTTCAATTCCATATGTCCATATGGGTTTTATTATACTTTTGTATATTTGGACTTTGTATGTGAGATTTAGCTTTGATGCCCTTGAGATTAGCCAATTTAGTTCCAATTGCTTTAATTTGATCTGAGTGATTTTGGATTCAATATGTTTACGCCATGTGAGTCGGCGATCGAGATGCATTCCAAGATACTTGGTTTCGGAACTTTCAGGGACGACTTGGCCGTTTATCTTCAGAGCAGGACACGTGCCCTGAGTAAAGGTTAAGTGACAGCTTTTGGATTCATTGACCTTGATTTTCCATCGATGTAGCCAATTACTTAGAGTGTCCAAGTGTTTTTGCACGTATAGAGATGCCATGTCTGGGTTTGAGTGAGAGCACATGATAGCAGTGTCATCAGCAAAAGTCGATATGAGAGTTCTATCACTTTTGGGCATATCTGCAGTATAGAGAATATATAGCAGGGGCGCGAGGACACTGCCTTGTGGTACTCCGGCCAGTATTTCGTATTTTCCGGAGACAAAGCTTTTGTATTTTACTACAAATTTTCTATTCGTGAGGAGTTTTTGAGTAGACAGTGCATATTAGCGGGAAGAATATGCTGTAGTTTGTAAATAAGTCCTTCGTGCCAGACTTTATGGAAGGCCTGGGTGATATCGAGGAAAACAGCAGAGCAATACTGTTTATTTTCGAAAGTGCCTTTTATTGAGTCAACAATGCGGTGCACTTGCTCAATAGTGCCATGCTTTTCGCGGAAGCCAAACTGGTGATCGGGAATCACTTGTTTTTCTAGAATTTTCGGTAGAATCAATTTTATTAGAAGTTTTTCGAAGAGTTTCGATATTACAGAGAGCAAACTTATAGGCCGGTATGACGTCACATTACAGGGATCTTTTCCAGGTTTGGGAATCATTGTAACTTGAGATAGTTTCCAATCTTCTGGGTAGTGACATGTTCTGAGAATCGCGTTAAATATGTGCAATAAATGGGTTATTGCAACTGTTGGCAGTTCTTTTGGTGCTTTTTTCGGGTCCAAGCTTTCGTTATGGAGGCAATCGCGATTGTACAATAAGTATTATGTGGGATTAATGTTGGTATTGGGATATCACCAGCTGTCGTGTTCGGGGTGAACACGGTTTTTAGGTGGTTGGCAAAAGCTGCACCCTTTTCTGCATCGCTTCTGGCCCAGTTTCCATTTGGCAGCCTTATAGGGGGTTCTGTCAGTATTGGTTTTTTCATATTTTTTGCAGCTCGCCAGAGTAGTTTGTTGATTTTGTGGGTGCGAGATATTCAACAAATAGCTGGAATTCTCTTTCGGATTTCCTCTCAAGCTGCTTTTTTAGAATTCGAGAGACATCATTAAGCTGTTTTTTCAGATTTGGGGATCTGTTGTTTTGCCAATCGGGACGTATTTTTCTTTTATTTTTTATTAACTGCTCTATGTCCTTTGGAGTGCATAGTGAGTTTGCTGGTCAGTTTGTGAGTTTGCTGGTCAGTTTATCTGGTGGATTGGCCTCAGAACTTGGCGCATACTGTATTGTGATTATAGTAGGCGTATGGTCTGATGAGAGATCTAGAGAGGATTCAATAAACAATTGGCTCCTTTTTATAGTTTTGAAGACTGCAAAGTCAATGACATCGGGGGTTTTGCGACTGTCAGTTGGCCAGTAAGTTGGCGTGCCAGAAGAGATCACGTCAAGACCGAGTCTGTTGACAGTGTTCAACAGGAGCCTGCCCTTTGGCGATATAAGGCGAGAACCCCAATATGTATGTTTGGCGTTGAAATCGCCGGCAACGAGATACTTTTGTCCAAGAGAATGGAAAAAAGTCTGGAATTGTTGCTCAGATATTTTGTGTCTGGGCGGGCAGTATATAGCTGTTAATGTTAGGCCTTTTAAGTATTCATCGAGAGAAATACTTGTCGCTTGAATATATTCTGTGCAATAATTCTGGACAGCGTAATGTTTTATACGACTTTTGATGAGAATGGCGGTTCCACCTCTAGCGTTTCCGCTTGGATGCTTTGTGTCATAGAGACTATATCCAGGTAGATTGAAAAAGAGTTTTTCAGTGAAGTGAGTTTCAGAAATTAGCATAACGTCTATGCTGGACTCTTTCAAGAACTCGAGAAGTTCTAGTTTGTGATGACACAGGCCGTTTGCATTCCAGAATGATATTTTTAAACCATTCATGGCTTAGACATGAGATGATGTAGTAAAAGACTTTGATTCTTTATCATTCCTTGCATCATTGCTTTTTAAGGCACTGGCATAGGAAACGCCTTGTTTTGTAAGTGGGTTTGCGAAGGATTGTGCAGCGGATAGCGGAGGAAATTTTTGGGTTTTCCATGTCTCATGTTTTTGCGTCACATTTTCCGTCTTTTTTATGAAGCTTTGATAGACTGCACAGCCTCTATAGTTAGCAGTGTGATTGCCACCGCAATTACTACATTTTTTAATAGTGGAATCCCCTTTTGTTTTTGTGCACGAACCTGTTTCGTGCAGGTCCCCACAAATTACGCACACGCTGGGAAGAGTCCAGTAAGACTTTGTGTGGCCGTATTCTTGGCAGTTATGACACTGAATCGGTCCACTGCGCTTGTGGGGCACTTCAATTGTAATTTTGCGACGTAGCAGATATCTGAGAGAGTATATCGGGTGGGGTTAACCTTTTTTAAGCAATTTTGAGTCGAACTCTAGTTCCACACGAAAAAGGGGTTGTGGAACTTTTTTTTGATTTTGGATATTGAATACGGACATTATTTGGAAGCCTTCATCGCTTAGTGCAGTTTTGATTTCGTCGCATTCTACGAAAGGCTCGATACCTTTCAGTACGACTGAGAGGCCTTTGGAACGTGTAGTAGCTCTTTTTGAGTATATCAAAGAGATTGACAATTATTCTATAATTGGATTCGCTGTAAATTTGGATTTTTGTTTCGTGTACTTGTCCCCTGAGAATAGAAATCACGTGGAAATTATTAGGACCAATATTTTGAGTTATATCTTTGATGAGCGAATTAGAGTTTCGCACACGCAGGTAGATAGGTGGGGGCTTTTGCGATTTCGGCTTGGGATCCGAATCATTTTCTTCATCGAGAATCGCATATCGATTTTGCCCAAGCTCGAGAGATGGTTTAACGGGATTCGTCTTTTGAATTTTTGCGGAATGCTTATTCCCATTAGAGGGGGACGATAGTACTCGCTTTGCGAAGTAAATGTTGATTCCTGTCTGCACTGTTATGCGATTAGCGATTTCAGAAAATCCTCTATTCTTCTCACTTGAGTCAGGAATGGGGCTAAGGCCTACGGGGATTTCAATATATTTGCTAGGGGTATCAACCAAAGAAATTGACGATACAGAGTTACCTGTGTTTGCGTGTGCAGTATCGCTATGGGAACTCCACTGTATATCTGGCGAGTGAATTTGAATAGGTGGTTGTTGTTGTTGCGGCAGCTGCTGCTGCGCGCCGTCTTGTTGTGGAAGCTTTTGCTGCAGGGGTTGCAAAAGTTGTTGTTGTAGTTGCAGCTGCTGATGAGCTGTACCATTTCATCCACTGTCTACTGATGACGGAGGGGTACGTTGCATGACGAGCGGTCACACTGTTACTAATTTCGCGTTTTTAAGGTTCTGGTCACCCTAATTAGAAAATCGACGCATAGATGGCGCGATGCGGTTTGTGTACTCCTGATCGCTGCAAACAGATGTTTTTTGGGATATTTTTTTCCGACGGAAATTTTAACGTCAACGCTGTGTTGACTTTGCTGTCAGTGGATCAGCTGATTATATTTTGTTTATAAAGAATGTGTAATGTTTTAGCAGATATGTTGCGCGGGATAAAGTTTTTGTTGATGAAGCGAATTCGAATTATGATTTTATTTGGCAAAAATTTTCGTTTTGTTTTTAAATTTCACAAAAGTGTCCAAGCAAGTGATCGCGAGCCCTATGCAAACGCGTCACTGTACTATCGCACGGAGCCTCGGGGCTGTTTCAATATTTATAAAGTAGAACTTCCGATATAAAAAATTGATTTTATGAGAGCAGATTTTTTATTCGCACAACCGATTGAACTGACGTTTGGCAATCTTGTGTTAATAGGGTAATAATAGAAGAAAAAAAATTATTTAAGTCAAACTTAGTTTTTAAAATTGAGAAAATTACATTTTGAAACACAATAGTGCCTTTGAAAATACAAATGTAAATCTAAACTATACACAGTTTAAAAGGTAATTTTATTACCTTTCCAATGTGCCCAAGAGTGTATTTCTACCTTATATGGTTGAGAAGTTATTCACAAAAACCTGAAAACAAAAATGTGTATCATTGAAAAAGTTGTCTGATTTTTAAAATGAAGTGGGTGGCGAATTCGCCATAAGTGCACATAACATTTTCATCATATTTTTGGGTCCCCAATCGATTCCTACTTTTTGGCCAATCTCGACTGTTACACCCTGTATATATATTTGAGAGTGGTTCTTATTTTTCGAAATTGAAGAAGTTTTTGGCAACCCTGTTCAACTTGATCATAAGTGAATTTTTGCTGCGATTTTAATAAATATTTTTAAATAGTTATACAGTGTTAATTATTTTAAAAACCTTTTAAATAAATTAAATAAATTAAATTCTGGCTAAGTGCAATAAGTTTTGTGCAAATAACAAAGTTTTGTGCTATATTTCCGTGAATTCCTGTCAGCTAAGTATCACTACAACAAAAATTGCAAATTTTTTTTGTTTTTGCTTATACTGTCCACTTTGACATTTCTTGTGTCACCAGCTTTATATAGATTCCACATTCGCAGACTGATCATATTTTCAGAGCATACTTTCAGACACTTGTTTTAATATAATTTGAAAGTGCCTTTTCCCAGTCAACATTTTGTCTCGTTACAATTTACACTTTTTTACACTTTTTGTATTTTATTTTTTATAAATTTTTGCATTTAAATATGACTTGCTCTTTCCGTAAGTGTGCCATTAAAGTCGATAATGAACGCATGGTCTCTTGTTGGCTATGTGATATCTTTTATCACGTCAAATGTGCATCCCTTACTGGTAGAGTAGTCGATCTGATCGAGGGTAAAAAAGGTCTTCGTTGGTCCTGCGAAGATTGCCGCGATACAGAGCTGGACATCTGTAAATTGGTACGTCAAGCCCGAAAGGGATTTAATGATGTATCAAAGGACTTAGCAGCTGCCCAGTCTAAACTGAAGGAGTACGAAATTAACTTTCAGAAGTATAAATGTTTGGATGAAACAGCTCCGAAACAAAATACTTCTGTTGGGCTTTTACCACCTACCCCAAAGCCAATTTCAACTCCGACAACTCCATCCTTTTCCGATATGTTTGCTTCACCAGTTACATTTTATTCTCCTGATCCTGCGGTTTTGGAAACGAGGGTAGATGACGCTCCTGAGAAAAATATGAATGGAATCTCAAATATTGATAAAAATGTTTGTCCTTCCATAAATATTATTTCTCCAAAGGATTGTTTGCGGGAAGTACAAGAAACGAGAACCCCAAAAAGGCTTGTTGTTGTGCAACCTAAAAAATCTATTTTCGTGTCCAGATTTGCACCAGACACATTAACTGAAGATATTATATTTTATATCGATTCTAAACTCAATAAAACCGGTAATAATATAAATGCTTTTAAATTCAACTTTTCATACGCTAGAAACATTTCATCTTTCAAATTATCTGTTCCTGCAGAATTGTTTGATGAGATTGTAAATAAAAATTTTTGGCCGGATAAAACTTTAGTTCGTGAATTTGTTTATAAAGAGAAATCAAATCTAGTAAATCCAGTTCAACTTCCTCAAAGAAAATTAAATTCTAATCAAAAAAACTAAATAAAATCCCGAATAATGTTGTTTGTCTTCTGTACCAAAATGTTCGAGGGCTAAATACAAAGTTGAACGATATTTATATTAAAAGTTTCGATTGTAGTCATAATGTCTTGGTATTTACCGAAACTTGGCTTAAACCAAATATTTTTGATTCAGAAATTCTGTGTGCTGGGTATCAAATTTTTCGGAGGGATCGTAAATGCAGGACTGGTGGTGGAGTCCTCATTGCAGTAAAAAACCTTTTTTCATCTGAGGAAGTCATACTTTCAGATGTCTCTGACTTGGAATTTATTTGTGTACGAATTCGAGTTTTTAGTATCGATATTTTCGTTACTTGCTCGTATATCCCACCGAATTCCGATATTACCGTTTATCTAAGACATGTGTCGCTTATATCATTGGTTTACTCAAATGTTAAACCTGCCGATTCCATTGTTGTTTTTGGAGACTTTTATTTACCGAATATATCTTGGAATTTTTGTGGCGATTCAAACCAGTTTCTTCCGTATTCTTCTCGTGACTGTTTAAATGACTTTCTGGATTCATTTTCAGATATGAGTTTACAACAAGTAAACGGGATTGAAAATAAGAATAGTAGAATTTTGGATTTAATTTATGTTGATGACTCTTCGAAGTTTTCAGTGCAACGCTGTGATGCTTTTGCATGTCCAGAAGATAACCATCACCCAACACTTGAATTATCTTTCGAATTTGTTCAAAACAACTTAGAACCAGTTTCTACACCGTTGAAGTCATTTTTTTGCTTCAAGAATACAAATTTTGTTAAAATGAACCAACTCTTATCTGAAACTAGTTGGGACATGAACTTTGAAGATGTTGACGACTGTGTATCAATTTTCAATTGTACGCTCAGCAAAATCTTCGAGATATGTGTTCCAAAGAACATTAAAAAGAATTCGAATGAACTTGGTGCTGTATGGTTTACAAAAGAATTGAGGAAACTAAAAACTTCGAAAACTCGGGCATTTAAAACATATAAAAGAACTTTAAACCTTCAAGATTATTCAAAATATTCGCTTCTGAGACATAAATATCAAGTACTTAATAAAAAATGCTATGATGAATCAAATACGATTCTAAAACTTTTTATAACTTTGTAAATTCAAAAAGGAAAAACACTGGTTTACCAACTACAATGAAATGGAATGATCGTGAGTCCAACAATCCTACTGAGATTTCCAATATGTTTGCTGACTTCTTCAAAACGACATATTCTGATAATACTTATGGCAACACATCGTATCCATATAACATCCCCACTTATAATTCCATTCTCAATCCTGTTATAGAATCTGATGATGTCTTACAACAACTAAAATCGTTGAAATATTCATATAGTACTGGTCCAGATAATATTCCTAGCTGTATTTTGAAAGTTTGTGCAGAAAATTTATACATTCCACTTTCAAATATATTTAATGCCTCTATTGAAAGAGGTTATTTTCCGAATTCATGGAAAGAGTCATACATTATTCCTCTTTATAAAAGTGGAACCAAATCATTCGTATCTAACTATAGAGGTATTGCTAAACTTAGCACAATACCAAAGTTATTTGAACAAGTTGTCACAAAGCAATTGGTTCACTCGGTCACAACTTTAATATCTCCTTCACAGCATGGTTTTCTGAGAGGTAGATCAACATCTACAAATTTATTGGAATTTTCTTCATTAACAATAAAGGGATTTTCAAAGAATCTTCAAACAGATGTCATATATACTGATTTTTAGAGACCGACCGAAATTCGGTTTCGGTTTCGGTTTTTCGGCTTTTCGGCCAAAAAAAGCTGTTTCGGCCGTGTTTCGGATTCGGCCGAAAAATGAAATATCGTTTTCGGCCAAATTTCGTTTTCGGCCGAAACTTCGATATTTCCGCCGAAAATTTCGGTTTGATACGAAAAATGTAACAAATAAATAACAAAGATTACACTGATCGACAAAACTGAACATTTTGTGTGTTAAATATAAATATACTTGATAGAAAAATTCTTATGCATTTTGGCGCGCTGAATACGAAAATAATAGTGAAATTTTTACAGTACCAAAAATAAAATTTTTGTGCAATTTTCATTATTATTTTTGGATTAGGCGTGGCAAAATACATAAGGAACCACCAAGTGGATAAAAGCGGTATGTAACACAAATTTAAGTATTGATCATAGTTTCGAAGAATCAGAAGCGACAAAGAAGACAAATCCCCAATTTGTATTGAAAACAGAAAAATAACAAACTTTGAAACTTATTTTCTTGAAAGAATTTGTATGATACATACAGCCTTCATCAATTCACCGCTTCACAGCGTTTTCACTCTTCTCCTATCGGAGCAGATCTACTGCTCTCGCGATGATTTTTAAATTTCTACTCCTCTACTACTATTGTAAGAAATCTTCTCCTCAAAATATTATGTGAGTTTCACATAATCTACTACCATGACAGAAATTTTTACTACTATTGTAGAATCTCTACTACTATACGCAGAAACCCTAATCTACTCCCCTCTCTTGAAATCTACTGCCTAAAATCGAATATCTATAACTCTCACCGATTTTGATTTCCACGCATTTGATAGTTTGCTTCTAAACTCATCTAATTCATGATCTGAACTTAAAATGATTGATTTCAGCCTACAGATACGCTTTATTATGTACAACTTTATTACATTTAAATTCACAATTTTTTCTTTTATTTTTTCGGTTTCGGCTTCGGTTTCGGCCGAAACTAAAAAAATAAAAATTCGGCCATTTCGGTTTCGGCCGAAAAAAAAAATAAAAAATTTCGGTTTCGGCCGAAATTAAAAAAAGCGATTTCGGTCGGTCTCTACTGATTTTAGTAAAGCTTTTGATAAAGTTAATCATTATTTGTTGATTGAAAAGCTTAAAAGATACGGATTCCCAGATCTTCTTTTAAAATGGGTAGAATCGTATCTGACAAATCGGAAGCAACAGGTGTTATTCGAATCATCAACATCAAAAACTATAGATGTCACCTCTGGAGTTCCTCAAGGAAGTCACTTAGGTCCTATTCTGTTTAATCTTTTTATAAATGACCTTCCTTCTGTCATTAAACATTCGAATGTACTGTTGTATGCTGATGACGTTAAATTGTTTCTATCCTATGACATCTTAGATCAACATAAGTTGTTACAATCAGATCTGACCAGTATAGCTATCTGGTGTGATAATAACTTAATGGAACTGAACCTGAAAAAATGTAAATTTATGACATTTGCTAGAAGACACCAACTTTCATCGCTGTATCATATAAATAACTGTAATCTAGAAAAGGTTTTTACTTTCGTGGACCTGGGTGTTACTATGGATCCAAAACTTCGCTTTCATCTACATATTGACTTATGTGTGAATAAGGCGAGGGGTGTTCTAGGTTTCATTAAAAGATGGTCAAAAGAATTTAATGACCCATTCGTTACCAAAAGTCTTTACATATCACTTGTAAGACCAATTTTGGAATATGCATCAGTCTTGTGGAATCCACAATACAACTGCCACTCTGATAGAATTGAATCGGTTCAAAAACAATTTTTATTATTTGCTTTAAGAAACCTTCGCTGGAATCCGAATCAGAACCTACCTCCATACGAAAATCGTTTAAAACTCTTGGACATCCCTACTCTAAAAAATAGAAGAACGATGCTTAATGTAACATTTTTGATTAAATTGATAAATGGCTCTCTGAATTCTACATTTTTGCTTCAAGAAATTGATTTTAATATCCCAACCCGTCGTTCCAGATCTTTCATTCCTTTGATATTAAGTATGTGCCGCTCTAATTACGCGCAGAATGAACCTTTTCGTTGTATTTGTAGCGATTTTAATAGCCTGTATTCTGTCTTTGACCTGTCAGATTCACTTAATAAAACTAAAACTTTTATTTTAAATGCACTTGATCACACTTAAGCCTTTGGACCGCTCTTTGAGTTTTTGGACCGCTTAGGGTCTAACGAAATGACAGGGTTGCCAAACTCCACAAAGATCGGCATTGTCGATTTTTTGAAAGTGTTGTATTTTTGTTGTATTTTATATTTATATTTCAGCAGAATTTTGTTTTTTACTGTATATTGTATACAAATAAAACAAAATTTTTAGCTGAATTCACATTCGTTCCGTTACTGTTTACTTAACTGTTCTATTTGTATTTGATTTTTTATATTTCGTATAAAAAAACAAAATACTAAAATTAATATTTGTAATCTTTGTCGCGTAAATTAACTGTTTGGATTGTTTTGTCTTTGTATTTTTGTTAAGTCTAATATCGTAAAGTAGGCAAAAATCATATTTGATCAAATTCATATTCGTCGCATGAATTCTGATGCTTCATAATATTTTCTTTTAATTCTATTGTTTATCACGTTAATCTTATATTATGTTATGTTTGGAAGAATTCTCTCTTGCATTCATAACCTAATTCGCGTTTTATCAGCTGATGATTTTAATCTGTAGCTGAAACGAATTTCCAAATATGTTTACTCGCGATCGGTTACACAGCGTAATCCGGATTACGGCTGTTCGGTCACCAAATCCGTGCGTCATGCGGATGTGCCCCTCGGTCGGTTGGGCGGGTTAGTGGGACCGTTATGATTCGTCGAAAAAAAAAAAAAAAAAAAAAAAAAAAAAAGAAGTGCATTCCAGCAGTTTATTCCTTTATTGGAGAGGGAATTTTCAGAAAAAAAAATTTATTTTTAGGGGTGCCTGTAAAGCCCCAAAGTTTGGAAAAATGGATATAAAGGCCAGATTCAAAGTACAAGTACATTTTTTAGATTAAATTTGTATCTGGCCTTTATAGGGCTAATAAAAATGAAAACTTTTTACACATTTGTAGTCTCTAGATCAATACCTTTCGTTTGAGTACCATATCGAGTACTAAGCGCCGTACCAAAAGAAGGGGGCAATTGGGGGCAACATGGGATTCCAAATATTTTTGATTTTTTAAAAATTATTTTCTTGTTTTAAAGCGTATTTTTATTGTTTTTTTTTGTCTTGGTTTTACAGAAACCAAAAAACAAAACATATAAACCCCCAAAAAGGAGAGCTACTGTAAAATTTGTTTGGCTCATGCATTTTTTTGTCGAACCTCACACAATGAGGGGGTGACTCCTATCAAAATCCCATTATTAAAAATACTCAAATGCCAAAACAGAAATCGTTGCACAACTTTATACAATACTTGATGACCGAATTCTACGAGCGATCAGCAGTTGCTAATTGAAAATCACGAAGGGCCAACCAAATAAATGGCGTGATATAATGTGTGTGCTCCACAATAAAGGGTTCGTAAAAATAATGCCTAAATTTTTTTCAGAATTAACGAAATCTATATCACAGTTATTTAGAATTAAGTGAGGTATGTCATTGACACGGTTTTTTTTGTTATTATGATATATTTTGGTTTGTTTGGGTTAAGGCCATTTTGTCCAGCCCAATTATTAATTTGCACAAGGTCATCATTAATATTACGTACACAATTGACAACGAGTTCACGTTTACAACGAACATATACCCTACGGGATTTTTGGAGTAAATTACCCCAAAACGACCGGTTAAAAGAGGACTTGTACAGAGTCATGCACAATATTCTGCAAATAATGTCAGCTCGACCCGAGCTCAACTGTTTCTGTCGATTTTTTTCGGTTTTAAAAACGAATTCCAATTATATCACGCCATTTGTTTGTTTAGATCTTCGTGATTTTCATTTAGTAACTGATGATCACTCGTAGAATTCGGCCATTGAATATTGTAAAAAGTTATGTATTGTGATACAAAAATATAAAAATATAAAAACAGCAGGGTAAATAAATATATTTTATAGAGAATGGTTTTTATATTTGCTTTACAACTTAAATTCGTCCACTAATCTGTTTTTTGATTTTAAAAAAGCATGCTTAGATCTTTCTTTTGATATATAACTCTAAGCAATAGCACCTCAGTAGCGACCGTGGCAGATGATTGAAAAGTAGTATTTTCAAAAAGTGTGAAAAAACAGCAAAACGGCGCGACCTAAGAATATTTTTCAGTGTTACATAAAGTTATATATTACGGATGTTTGCTTTCTAACATTTGAGGAGAATATCAAAGTATAATAAAACGTATTTCATAAATTATTTTATTACTTCGGTGTTACTTTTTTATCATTTTACATTTTGTTGTTACCATATGGGCACTCTCGTCACAACCCTAGTAAATTTAAATTTGTACTAAGAAATATTTTATTTTAGCTTTTTTCATATAAAATTCTATATGTTTTATCTACAAATTGGTTTTAAAGTAAGATTGTGTACTTGTTATACTTACGAAAAATTAGCATAGCTTCTTGAGTGGATTTTGCCATATCCGTATGTCTGCCTGTCATTCAGTATGTTCTGATTGGTAAGTAGATTGAAGGGGCTAGAAGCAAGCCAGGCGGTCCAAACTTTGGACTTAACTCCTGCAGCTCCTAGAAGAAGTTGGTTTTGCAAATGGGCTGAATTGGTCAACTGCCACGCCTACCTTCCATACAAGTGAAAATCGTTTTTAGTAACAAATGTACCCAATTTCATGGAAATTGTGGTAGGAAAATTCTCCATAAGATCTATTGTCCGCTTTGCAAAAGCTATATGAGCAATACCCCGATCACGGCATGACATCATGATGCATACAAAATCAGCGCCTAAGATGGCTAGGTCATGCCGAGCTGATGAACGTAAAAAAAAGTACTACATATACAAAATGGAGTACATAATGCTGTGAGTACCGTCGGTGGAATGAGCGGAAGATGGAGACCTATTAAAGTCCCCTGAAATTATAATTTGGGAGAAAGACAGAGATATAGTTTCAAGTAAATTAATAATGGGTGAAATATCTACTAAACGATTTTAGTAGAAACGAAATTACTACAAACACGTACTCAATGACACTATCGACGGGAGATTTAGAGAACAGTTTACAACATATATTATTTCGGAAATAAATAGCTCGAAATAATCGAAAGCCATCTAACTTAAATAAGCCATCTGCCATACTATCGTTGAACCATGTTTCAGAAACTGAAATTCAGATACATAAATTATATCTACATCAGAACTCTCAAAAATATACCCTAATTCATCAATTTTATTTTTAAGGCTCTGGCAATAATGTGACATACTCTCAGAACACTACGTTGTTTACATAGAATGCGAACTGGATTGAATATATTGTCTTTGGAACGATAATAATCATGCATACTGGAAAGTACGAAGTTGCAATAATATTACAATAAACTAGAGAGTGGACTATCTTCGGCTATACCGAAGCTGAAATACCCCCACACAGTAGGAAGAAGTACCTCGAATATAAAAGTATGTGGTCTCAAGACCCCATTTTGAGCCACCTATAAATAGTTTTGGAGCCCGGACCATGTCCAAAATCCATTTCAAAAAATTTCCAACCAAATCGCCAAAAAAAAAATTGGTCTCATTTTGACCCCATTTTGACCCTTATATATGTGGTTTCGGAACCTCGGACCATGTCAAAAATACGTTTCTAAATATTTTCAATCGAATGCAGCAATAAACAAGTGAGTAAGTTTCAGTCGGGCAAGCCGACTTATATATACCCTACACCTACTGCGCCATATTGGATCCGCCATCTTGAATTTTGAAAATGCGACATCAAATTCGAAATCAGCGACGCCAAAAACCCCCCTATACAAAACAACATACATTCCAAGTGCTGAAATCCATATAAAAAAAGGAAATTTTAAATTTCAAATCATGATTTCCCAACAATATGATTTTTTTAGTTGTGCCTTCAATGCGGGGAATGAGCGATATATCGAATTGCTAACATTTTCAGATACTTCTTCTTGGTTTTGCTTCAGGTAACCATGTTAATAATAATAAAAGGGTTTTGCACTGCGATCGTTGGTCTTTTGTGACCTAACCATGTTAATAAATTGGAAAATCTTCATGAATATCTAGAGGATAAAATATAAATCCCGGCTTTATATCAGTTCCGACTGTTTCATGTGCAATTTGCATATTTTAAGTATGTGGAAAGATGCAGCAGAGATTCTTTTGTAATATGATTTTATAATGTTAATTTGTTTTAAAGTTTAAAAATCCACTTTTTATTAAAAAAAATAGAAGGAAACTGCGATTTTTTGTTTATTTTTATTCATTGATTCCTACACTGCAGTCTTGAACGTCGGGAGTTTTTCGACTGTCAGTTGGCAAATACGTTGGCGTGCCAGAGGATACTACGTCAAGGCTCAGTCTGTTGACAGTGTTCAACAAGAGTCTGCCCTTCCAATAGAATGGAAAAAAGTCTGGAATTGTTGCTCAGTTATTTTGTGTCTGGGCGGGCAGTATATAACTGTTAATGTTAGGCCTTTTAAGTATTCATCGAGAGAAATACTTGTCGCTCGAATAAATTCAGTGCAATAATTCTGGAGAGCATAATGTTTTATCCGACTTTTAATGAGAATGGTGGAACCTTCTCTAGCGTTTCCGCTTGGATGCTTTGTGTCATAGAGACTATATCCAGGTAGATTGAAAAAGTGTTTTTCAGTGAAGTGAGTTTCAGAAATTAGCATAACGTCTATGCTGGACTCTTTCAAGAACTCGAGAAGTTCTAGTTTGTGAAGACACAGGCCGTTTGCATTCCAAAATGATATTTTTAAACCATACATGAGATGTTGTAGTAAAAGACTTTGATTTTTAATCTTTTCTTGCATCATATTTTGCATACAAGACATAAATTGAGACATATTTTACATGAACATTTGTAGAGTTTGTTCAAAGCTACTACTAGGATGAGCAGTTTGAATGTTTACAGGAACAGAGTCACCGCTTTTTAAGGCGCTAGCGTAGGAAACACCGTTGTTTTCTAATGGTGCCTACAAGAATAGAATAGCAACGATTTCGGTTTTGGCATTCGAGTATTAAAATCAGTGCATAAGGTATGGTCAAAGAGAATAGTTCATAGAAGGGTAAATAAATGAATTTTTGGTCTCAAACTCCACTATTTGCTTCAGTAGTGCTCACTTTCCACAATCCACACGCCCACTTTTAGAATTGTCTCCCCCCTATAGGAAAAATCCAAAATCTCGTTCTGGAATCTCTAGCCATGGTCTCACACAATATGTATACGAAATTGCAGCTTCATAGGTCCACTGGTGGATTCAGGAGACCTACTTTATCTGATACACCCATTTTTCAAAACTACCACGCCCCCTTTTGGAAAATCAAAAATCCTGCTTGAGAGTCTCAAGCCATGGGTGCGTAGGACATATGTGTGAAATTTAAGCTCTGTAAGCCAACCGGTTCCTCTGGAAGGTGAGGACAGACGTCCGGACATCCGGACAGACGCACAAACAATGGGATGTTTTATATTGTGATGATGATTTAAAATTTGTTATTTTGTAATTTTTACTTAAAAATTAAACTTTTTTTCTTTATATTTTTCTTTTTTACAGTCGTGTTTTGATTGCAAATTGCAAACAAATAAAAAAAAGCGACAAGTTTCAACAAGATTGCGATTGCAACCAAAACACCAATGAATGCATTCAAATAAGGTGAAATTGCGGCAATTGAAATCCAGTACAGTCTCTCAGGATAAATCTGCGGCAGACCAAAAGAACTCTACATCGTAGCAAATGCCCTTTGCTAAATTCCCTTAGGAAAGCAAATTGTCCCTTTCTATGACAACGCAACGTTAACGTCACCGGTTGCTTTCATATCGTCCCCTAATTGTGTGGTTTTTGAAATTTTAGAGGAGACGAGGTGTTGAATTTTTTGCCGATGAATTTTCTATGAAAACAATGAGATAATGTAATATTGACAGATAATTTTTGTACTGTTTCCTATACATTTTGATTTTTTTTTAGTTTTGCAAAATCATTCACTTTAATTTTCTGATTTTATTGAGTTCATTAATTCAGACTCTTTTGCCATTTACATTAAATTACATAAACGATCATCACCCATTCTGTTTCTCAAATAAGTTTTTGTTCTATTTAAAACAGAAAAGAAACGCTCATTTGATGCCGTTGTAATTTCCAAAGTTACAACAATTTTAAATATTTTTGTTACTTCAGAATACGCTGTTGGTAATAATTCCAGTTGCATCAGCATTTCTATTAGACATTCGGCTTTCGAGTTAATTAAAAGTCGTTTTGCAACACTTATTTGCGATTTCAAGGCGAGTATATCGATATGAACGCTGTATATATTAACAAATTCTTTAATTTCTGTGAAATCAAGAAATTTGAAGAACGGATATCAAATATTTTATTTGCTGTGAACCTGTTATCAAATTCCATTTATAAACAAAATAAGGACTTTATAATAAAATTGTCGATGTAACGTTTTCTTGTCAATATTTTCAGCTGCGGTCCGTTGTCCAATAGATGTTTCCACTAAATATGCCTGAAATTTGGGTTACCAGACGTACTCTTTCAAAGAGTACAGTCAAAGCTGGGCTTTAACTAGTTCATTAGTTAATAGTTAATTAGCGAAGTTGAATTTTTGGTTAACTTTTAACATTTCAGTAAGTTTGTAGTGATGTCGAACATTAAAATTGATATTCGATTAATTAAAAAAGTTATTATCAAAAGTAATAAAATGCGGCTACAAATTAAAAAGAAAAATGTACAATTATATATATAAGTTTAAAAAAGAACTATAGGTAACAATTGTTTGCAAAATAAAAGTTAATTGAATTTATAATTGTAAAAGCTGTGCAGAATATCGAGTACTTGTAAGTGGGTACTCTTTTTATAACCCTTATATTAACTTGCTTTGGGCGGACTATATATATATATATATATATATATATATATATATCCTCAAATCTGCGGCGAGCTTTTTCATACACTTCCACATGAGCTAGAGAGCTGAAATTTGGAACACTGATAGAACTCTGGTGACAATGCATTCTATTAAATCTATAAAATTTATTAATATTATGTTAGATTTGGGGTCCATCAGAGGCGTAGGGGGCCGTGGGGGGACTCAAACTTTTTTTTTTTAAACATGACATAACTTCCGATTCCTTCAAGCTACAATGATGAAATTTGGTAGGTGGGTTCTTATTGACAAAATGATTTTTTATACCCTTTGGAAAGGGGAGTGTGGGGGCAAAGGGGAGCGGAATGGAGCCAATTTAAAGTTCTAACTTTCGCATTTTTTAAGCTACAGGGCTGAAATTTTTCACTTAGGCTACCATTGGGGAAAAAGAGGAAAAAAGGAAAAAAAAGGGGGGAAAAAGGGGGGAACAATTTTTTTTTTAAAATCCAAAAAAATTTTTTAAATGTAAAAATTTAAGAAGAAAAACTATTCGGGCAAAATATAAATGGGAAAGAAATATACCGAAAAAAAAATTTTTTTAAAAAAAAGGGGAAAATAAAAAAAGAGTAAAAAACAAGTTTTTTAAAATATAACCCTTTAAGCAAAAAATAAATTTTCTTTAAATTAATTTCTGCAATTTCGATTTAAAATTAAGGGTTTTTGGCTACTTTGTTCCTAATATCACTGCAAATTTTGAAGTCGCCAGAAACCCTTAATTTTAAATCGAAATTGCAGAAATTAATTTAAAGAAAATTTATTTTTTGCTTTTTAGTCGGTTAAAGGGTTATATTTTAAAAAACTTGTTTTTTACTCTTTTTTTATTTATTGTCTAAGTGAGTATGCTCACAACACTAATATAGTTTGCTTCGAAAATGGCGCTAAGTAAACAAATTTACTTACCGCGAAAGCAATTTCTTCGAATAGTTTTATTAGTTTTCTTTTTTCGCTTATTTTAGGCATTTTTTCACTTTAAACAACAGCTGTCAAAAATTCGAAGAAAAAGAAGAATCAAAAGAAGTGCACAAATAATTTTCTGTTGCGTTCATGAGACAGACCGGGGAAAACTGCACAACTTCCACTTTTAAATAAATACCCTTATTATTATTGAATGTAAAAATTTCACAAATTTCACAAAACAATTAAATATACAGGCCAATATATTTTTGATCAAAATTTTCGAAATTCCGTATTGCACAACAATTTGAAAATGAAAACATTGTAATGAATACTCGAAAAATATACCAATACTGAATGCACGATCCTCTTTCAAAAAAACTAAGTAATTCGCAAAAAAAATATTCACGGTCGCATTACTAAAAAAGAATTGTCCCGCCGCTTTTGCATGCACTTTCATTGTACCTTCGCTCTTAACAAACATTACTTTTTATGGTTACAATGGTTTTTTCACCAATTATTGCAATAAAACACGACGGCCTGCACTGTAAATAACTCATTTCTCAAGTAGGCAAATATCAAAAAATCAAAATATTTTATTCAACACAAAATTTGTGGCTCCGCCTAGAGTTTTAAATATGAAAACTTTGCTTTTGGTTTGTGTATTTGGTTTAGTTTCAAGTTTTTCACTAAAATTCAGTATTGTAGTCTCTTTTTAAAAGTGGAAAAATTCCATGAAGAGGCGAAAATAATAATGATCTCATTATTGAAAATTATTAATATTATGTTAGATTTAAGGATTGTATACCAGGATTATAATTTAACGGCAAATGTATCAATTATGTACCTCCAAAGTTAGCACAAAAAATGTATCTACATAATTGAATTTTTTGACCAAACCACTGAACAGATTGGAACCTCTTAAGTGCACATGGGAAAGATGATAGAATTTTTTGGAATCGACATCAAGATTCAGAAATGCTGCAGAAAGCCGCAGGAGCGTTCAAAAGTATTGCAAAAAATCATATTTTCCAATATTTGAGGTCAGTTTTCTCAGAAACCATTAAAGTTGTAAACTTGAGACCTCTTAAGTGCACATGGGACCTTGTGATCTTTCAAAAGAGCCATCAATGACGTTGTTACCACACCTGTGAGCAGCGCTATTGCTTTTGAAAGATTGGGCTGATAACGAAATACACCCTTAAATGTGATTTGAATATTTTAATATTTGGAAATCAGTATCTCATATAGAAATTCAATACGCGCATATTTAAATGTTTTCTATAAATAAAAAACTTCATTGCCGGCAGTCAATCTTGAACCTACGACCTCTGCAAATTGGAAATTCACACTGATCCATCACAGGCATAATTTTTCTGTGTCTAAACTGAAATATATATGAAGCAGAAAATAAAAAACGTTTTTTTGTGAGATTCTATTTTTAGATTCGAAAACTTCAGTTTACCTTTTTTTTAAGAAAAAAATCAACGCTTGCTGAGCAATCTATAATTGAAATTTCTAATAATAAATAAAAAAATTTAATATTTCCATATTTAATTCTAATATTTCCATATTTAATACAATTTTAAATACGCGCATATTTGATTTAAATAAAAACAGCTTAGGAGCACTATCAAATACGTTTATATTTGATTTAAATACGTTTTCATTTGATTTCACTATTTTTTTCCCTCAGTGTAGCTTTCTTCTAGCTCCTGCAATCGTGTTTACAAGAAAAGAGGACGGACAGACGGTCAGACGGACAGACGGAAAGGGCTAATTCAACTCAGGAGGTGACGCTGATCAAGAATATATATAGTTTGCCATACCGGACACGTCTCCTTCTTGGTGTTACAAACATCAGACCAAAGTGAATATACCCATACCTCATGAGGTGTAGGGTATAAAAAACACTTTCGTACCACTTAAATCCGAGGTTAGGGGGCTTTATAAAGGTGACATTTCAAGGACCGATCCCTGCCCGTAAGGGATTTGTCACGTGATTGTCGTGGACCGGTTCGTTTCCCAGTAGGGAAGTGACACATTTACGGTAATATGTGCACTGAATTTAAGTCAGATCGTATGTATGCTGGGAGCTTGACGGGTGGGTTGTCTTCTGAACTTGGCGCATATTTCACAGTGTAATGTATGTTAGATGTTATTCTTTGGGCGGAAATTGGCACGCTAGCAACGGCACGGCTATACTCGCCGGAAGTCGAGTGTTCTTTGTACCCTCCCAATCCATACACAAAAAAAATAAATTCGTGCCATTGTAAAGATAGAAGTTAGAAATGTATAAGAGAGAGAGAAGAGAGTTGCAATTGAAAGGAGGGAGAGTAAATTTCTTCTGCGAGCCACGATGTCCAAGCACTGAGGGTATAGGTGTTATACTCCCACCCACTCATTTGGCTTGCGTACAACCACCCTGTGGCATCTTCTTCGCGGATATCAAAATTTATAAAGGCGACCCTTATTGAGCACGCCCCTAATCCACGCCTACTCTACTAGCACATCAAAGCCTCAGCCTTTCATGGTTAATTGAAGAAGTGATTTTAGGTATTTATGATTACAAATTGGCACATGGCGTTTAATCTAAAATTTTGGGAAAACTGCAGTTGTTATAAGTTTACTTATAATATGAAAAAGAGGATATCTATACCGGTATATAAGAAATTATTAAATACGATATATGTAATTGACAAAAAGCGGTAAATTGGAAACTACAATATCAATATAAATAAGTTGTTCATTTTTCTGTTCTCGAATTACAATTTTTTTACTTGCTTGTTGATGGAAGAGTAGGACGACTGTAGAGGTGGACCATTGGTGCTGACGAAACGAGGACGATGCCGGACGTCTAAAGAGATGATTGGTGTTATTGCGGGTAAAGATGTGACGAGATACGGCGCGTTGATGATGGCAGCGCATTAGCTGGTTGTATGTGACTCTGTTGAAGTGCTTTTGAAAATCCCGGAATTTCGGGATTTGAAATCACAATCCCGGGATCCCGGGATTTGTTCGGGATTTTCGGGATTTTCCAATTAATTACAATAGTTAATATAAAATTAAAGAACAAATTGTTGCAACAATATTTTAAGTTTAATTCGACAAAGAAAACATATTTAACAAATATTACATTAAACAAAACAAATAATATTTAAATAAATATAGTCAAACAAAACAGTAATTCTTTTTAAATTAGATTGATCGAACAAATTATTATTTTTGCCACGCTGAATCCGAATATAATCATCAAATTCTGCCAGCACCATTTCATGCTAAACACCAAAAACCTACTTTTCGGGATTCCGGACTCAAAATCCCGGGCTTCCGGGATTGAGAAAACTTCCGGGATCCCGGAATTTCGGGATGGAATGCCTTAATTCGCACATTTTTTGGTGACACCATGGCCTGCACTTTTCTAAACGTAACGTGACGGAGAAACCTGGCCTCGGCGGCCGATCGTGTCGCGTTATTGGCGGACAATTGTGTCGCGTAGCTGGTGGATAAAGGAAAATTTTCTGCCTGATGTCCAGATGATTACCGCTGGGCACGAATATGGTTTTCCCGGAGAATGTGATGAGTCGCTCATTGTAGCGATCAGGCGAACCCTCATCACTCGATGGAATTAATTATTCCCTGATAAAAGAAAAAAGTACAACACAGGAAAAGAAGAAAAAACATGGAAATATCGATGACAACACTGATTCCATAGGCCCGATTTCTTCGCGATCTACTTCCTGCTTACCGTCCGAGTTGCAAGCGGCCGTTAAAACAGTGATAATTGTAGGTGTATGGTCAGACGAGAGCTCCATTGAAGACTCAATGGTCAGTTGAGATAGTTTGTCAATCCTTTTATGTATTGATCAAGACAAATACTGGTTGCTTGGAAATAGTCGGTGCAAAAATCCTGCACATAGAGTTTGATTCTATGCCAAATAAGAATCGCTGATCCGCCTCTTGCTTTTCCACTTGGGTGTTTGGTGTCATAGAGCTTGTATCCGGGTCAGTGGCGTAAAAAGGAATAGCCAAAAAGGGGGAATAAATAAAATTTTACATTTTTTAAATAAAAAAATTTATTTTAGCACAGTAAAAAATTAGTGTAGTCAATTCATTTTGAATCAAATTACTAACTCAAATTACTAAACTCATTGAGTACCTCATCGGTATCAATGGGCACATCTTTGTGCATTGAAAGCGCAGCCAGGCCATTAAGCCGATTCTATAATTTTAATAAATAATAATCATTCACTACTGAGTTCTTGTAAGTCTTACATCCAGGCTCTCTGCAAACGACATTGATTCAGTGACCATTTTTTTAAAAGATTCTTCGTTCACACGAATTTTTTCAATTTCGCGCTGAGCATCGTCGGCAATCGGCTAGACTCAACGGCATCTGGTAAAGTTATTAAAACCACAATAGGGTCAAAATAAATTTAAACATTGTATTTCTTCCAGAGCATGATATGTAAGTCGCTAGAGGCTTCTCCTTTGCAAAACATCTATTTAAATTTAGTCTCTACAACGTTTTTACTCTTTCGCTAGAATCGGTTTTAATAATTCTTTGTAAAGCCAAGCTTCGATTTGGTGTATTTACAAGTACAGTCGAACCCGCTTTACTGAAACACGAATTTGTCAGACATTTTGTTTCATTTTGTATTGAAAATACACAAATTACAATGGACATTACATTTTTATTGATATTGATTGATATTAATTCGTGTTTTGGAAATTACATTTTTTTTCAGTTAATAATTTGTATGAAAAAGGCCAAAAAAATTAAGAGGATTGAATTTTCGTTTTACTTAAGCTGGTTTTTCGTTTAAGCGGATTTCTCTTAAGCGGGATCGACTGTAAAAGGTATATACGGGCAAATGGATGAGTATACGTACAATTTGCTGCCGCGGTAAAAAATGTATCATATACAAAAAAATGATACATTCTCATGTAAGCAAAATTGTTTTTTTTATTCGAACCATTTAATTTAATTTTTTTGGAAAAAAAAATAACCTAATTTGAAAATTTAGCGATAGGCGAAGGGGGGGATATATCCCTTTTATCCCTCCCCCCTATTTACTGATATACTACCTCTAGACCGTTATTTAAACAAAAATCTGTTTTTTGACTTTAAGGTAATATTGTTGTAGTTCAGTGAAAAGTTACTAAGTCCAATTTAGGGCGAAAGCGAGATAAGCATGCCACGTTGGTGCTAGATAATATGTCTTAACCGCCAATCCATATGTATTATCAACCCGAAGATATAGAGAATGTAAAGTTCGTAACTACAAATGTCAAGTCCAAGATCGGACAAGTTCCGCGGTTGTGTTATTTTATAAAATATGATATGGTGGATCATTAAAAGTACATTACATATTTTTCAGAAAAATGCTTAGAACAGCCCTGATCGTTGTAGGAATACTGTCCGTTGGGAATGGATGCAATGTAAGTCATACAATTATTCATATTATGAAAACTAAATATTTTTTTACACTTATGAAAAATGTTAGAAAAGTAGGGAAATATTATGTTACATTTTCCGGACATAGAAAGAAAAATATAAGTTAATCTAACTAAAAACTATAATTTATTTAATATCGTCGTCGTTCTAACAAAACTCACTAAGTCCAAATTTATAGTTTTGAGATATTTGTGTTTAAAGACAAAAAAGCGCTCTAATAATCCAAAAATTGGTGGATATCAATGTTTTTGGGCTCAATGTATACAAGAACCCTTGAGCAATAATAGACAGACAAAAATGTTGGAAATTGATTCGCTGGGACGAAGAAAATAGGACAAATGGACTTAGGTAATTCTGATTGATAAAGATTTCGTTATAAAAATGAGAAACAATTCAACCAAAACTAGTCGAGCTCGAATGTTGGTAAGATTAATGTATAAAAGAATAATTTTTATACCCCCACACACACTGTGGCAGGGTATACTAACTTTGACACAACGTTTGTAACGCCCATAAGGAGGCGTGTAAGGTATGGAAAAGTATATATATTCTAGGTCAGCATCACTGCCGGAGTCGATTTAGCCATGTCCGTCTGTCTGTCCGTCTGACTGTCCGCACGATAGCGGTCGCAGTTTTGGAGATATCGACTTGAAACTTTGGGAACAGGTTTATCACTTCATAAGTAAGAGAATCAGCCAAATCGGACAAAAACTGGGCGCGGCTCCCATATAACGAAAAAAAGGTCAACCTTTTCCAAGTCGTTTTTATAACTGTTTTCGATTGGAAATGTTTAGAAATATATTTTCGACATCGTCCAAGCTTCCAAAACCAAATATAAATATGTAAAAATATGGTCTTGAGACCAAATTTTTTTTGGTGAATTTGATTGGAAATTTTTAGAAACTGATTTTGGTTGTGGTCCGAAGCTCCAAAACCACCTATAAATGGCTCAAAATGGTGTCTTTTTATGTTGAGGTATTTCTAAACTTCTTCTGTGTGCACTCAGGGAAAAAAAACACAGTAAAATCAAGTACGATCGTATTTACTCCTTCATTTTTTCAACTTAATGGAAACAACTTTGAAATAAAGAGAAAAATACTTAAAATAACTATGGTCAACGTTGCAACAAAGTTGCAAATTTGAAATGAAGTGAAAAATACTTAAAATAACTGTTGTCAACGTTGAAACAAAGTTGAACGATTTTAAATCAAGGTCTGGCAAACTTAATATAAATTGGAAATAATCGGAAAACAATTTTGAAATAAGTTTGTTTATTTTTGAATTTAAGTTTTAAATTGAAAACAAGTTTGTTCGTAGTTGTTTCTAAAATTTCCAACTTTACCAGACTTTCATTAACGTTTCTACTTGTTTTAAGGTGGTTATTTTTGATTTTAGGTTGTTTTTTCTCTGGGTGTGGGGGTAGTTCAGCTTCGGCATTGCCGAAGATAGTCCACTCTCTAGTTTAATAATACACACCAATTTTTTTTGGAAATCAGGGCCCATGGACGGAGAAATCAGAATCAGAATGAAAGGACTTAGTTAATTCTGATAGACAAACATTTTGCTCTTTGGAAGAAATTGCAAAATTGGTCGGATTGGAATGTTTTTTGGGCTCATTGCATAGAGGAGCCAGTCTTTGATAAATCGCAAAAAAATGATTTAAAAATTTAACAACAGGGACGAAGAAATAACACAAAAAGAAAAATCTCAAAGTGGATTTAGCGATTTTTGACTGAGTAACAATTTTAAAAATTTGTAGATAGTTTTTTGTAACTTGGACTAGGGATATGCAGGACTTAGGCTATTATCACAGATTGTAGGATTACTATAGACTAGAATGATGGCGTATTTATCTGGTTTTTAGAAAAAATTTACTTAGTGATTTCTGTTAGAACGACGACGATATGTTAATCTAAACGTCGAAACGTCGGTAACCAATTATGTGATTCGCAATGTCATCGCTCGATGCCGAAATACAACCATGCTGCCAATATTTCTTAATTCTGAAACAGCATGACATTTAATACAAGACAGAAAAATTTTGAAATATGGCTGTCTTGTTTTCGCTCTCAAAGCGACAAGTGCTGCATAATATATGAATAACTTATATTCGACACTTGGCTTTGAAGTAGGTACTCCTTCTTGCTGCCATTAGTGTGCGATACTTTTAGTAGCATTTTAGGGAATTTTGTATGAAAATTGTTGGGTCGTAATAATAAAAACGTCTTAGACCAATTGCTACGTGCATTTACTTTACTCAGACATTTTACTTCAATTCAAAATTGTATGAAAATTATCGTAAAAAGTACCGGGTTGTATCGAATAAAAAAAATCGAATTTTCGCAGTACTACTAGAAAATGGCGTCAAAAATACATTTTACATTTTTGATATTTCGAAAACAATTTTTAAAATCAAAGTCTGACTATCTTATAATGAGTTACTACCAAAAATTTAGATTTCATGATTTTAAAAAGTGTGCGGAATGGTTTTTTCCCGGGAAAACATTAATTTCAATATTATAATATAATTGTACACTTAATGAAATATTGAAATATTGCTTTTTGTGAAAGCGCGTTAGTTTTGGGTAGAACCCGACCGATAAGCATTTTCAGGCCGAAGCCGATGCCGAAGGTCAATTGGCAGCCTATTACTTCGGCCGACGCCGAAGGCCTGTACCAAAGCCGAAGCCGATACTTAAATAAAAAACCATTAAAAACTTGTTTTTTTCGTGTATTTTCATTCAAATTCGAGTGTATAAATACACATTTACTTTTTTAAGGAACTAAAATTTTATTTAAACAAATAATAAAAGTAACCAAAAGAATTCACAAGCAAATTTGGGCCTCCTAGGTCAAAACTAACAGGAGATTTTTTTAAAATCATTTTTAAAAATTTGGAGTAAAGCTTAAAATAATGGGAATTTAGTAGAAATTTTACATTCAAGTCTCAAGAAAATCAGTAAGACCGTTTAGATGTGATGTAGGCTAGAAAACCGTATCGTAAAAAAATTAGTTTTGGTTTTCGGTGTCGCAAAAATAAGAAAAAAATTTTAAAATTCTTCGGCCAAGACTTTGGCAAATTTTTGGAAAAACCGAAGTCGTAGCCGAATATGAATTTTCGGTCGATAACGGCCGAAGCCAATGCCGAAGCCGATTAATCGGTCGGGCTCTAGTTATGGGTAATGAATGTAATTTATATTCGCAGTAGAAATTAATTTAAGTTTCATAAATATTTCAATACAACACATCTACAAAAACACCATACAAATCTTCTATCTTTTTCTTGCATTCTTTTTCTAATATGTATCTATTTATTTTATTCGCTCAATTTCATTATTGTTTTCTCTGACTTCTATAAAGTAAAATACGAACTATTTTTTTTGTACTCCAACAAATTTTTACGATACGCGAACGTTTTTTGGTTGATTTACCAAATTTTTTTTTTGTGTGTACTTTAACAAATCTCAGTCGCTTTCACTAGCCCCTCTCACATATGTGTCAGTTTAGCATTTGAATGAACAACAAAAATAGCGTTCCGTTAATTTCTTTCGTGTGCTCCTGGTTCAAGTTGCCATCCCAATAACCTTTGTTATTGTATAAGGGTCGCTGATTTCGAAATTGATATTGAAATTTTGCAATTCAAGATGGAGTATCCAACAAGGCGACCGAAATTTTAAGATTTTATCGAAACCGAATTGAATTTGGTATTCGGGGGTTTTCAGGATCACTGACTTCGAATTTGATATTGAAATTCCAAAATTCAAGATGGCGGATCGAAATCTCTCAATCAATGATCGTTTTGTAAAATGTCCGTGTTTTCGTTTGTCGCTATTAGATACACCCTTTGCTCAAATTAGGTTTCCTTATTGTGAAATTTACTTTGTTGAACAAATGCCTTCAAAATCAGAATATGTAATGATTTTTCACTACGATTTAAAAGTTCAAGAAATAAAAAATTTGCCAGGAAACGAAAATTAAAAAGCAACATTTTTCAATGCCGACTTGATTCCAAGTTATAATCGAACATTTTTCCAAAGTTGCTTTTTGTAGTTGCACCACATTTCGGGGGCCTGTTTGTATAGCCGTTAGTCGATACTTTGCGTCGACACTTTGCGTGAACTTATTTCGATACTTTTTCGGGCCCGCCTAGGGGGTGTGAGGGTAAAAAGGAAATAACGAGGCCCAAATTTGGTATTTAGGTTTGTGTTCGCAAAATGAGTAAGACAGGGTAAAATAAAAAGGATAAAAAAAGGCAGAAAATTAAATAGGATGGGGAAAATAAAATAAAACAAGTGAGTAAGTTTCAGTCGGGCAAGCCGACTTATATTTTCAAGATTTCAAGTTAAGGTTTTTGGTCACTTCATTATCTGCAATGATTAGGAAAAAACCAGCCAACAACCATTAATTTTAACTCGAAATTCCTGAAATTGATTCAAAGGAAATTTAGTTTCTATTTATTGGTCGGTTTAAAGGTTATACATATTTAAAAAGATATGGTTTTTACTACGGTTTATTTCCATTTTATTCTGGCCCATTCCCATGGGCGAAATTACTAGAAAGTTGGATGTTTGGTACAACGTGATCGGTGTAACTGGAGTAGCCAAGATTCGGAAATTCTCTAACAAGAAAACGGAATTCGTTTGTCTTCCTTTTATATTTTTTACTTTTAATTTTAAAACTCGTCGCCAATTTGCTATGTATTACCAGCAGCCGAAATAAAGCACGTCTTTATATTTGGAAGTTCAGTCTTCGAATGAATTTATTTTCAATAAGAAAGAGAGAATTGGTATACAGATGAAATGAGATCAACTTAACGATGTCAGAGATGCCAGATTATATCAGTGACTTTCAGACATTACAGCATCGGATAACGTGTCTTCATAGAACCCTCATTTGAACAAAAATAGCATTTGAAATGTTTCCGCAAACTACGGAGAAAAGGCAAAACTAGATGACTTACTTTTTCGGCGGCCACAGCAAAAGTACCCATCTCCAAAACTAAAACTTTCATCCTTGCCTCAATTGTACAAGTGGAACCTTAATCACACATCATCTGTTTCCACTCAAAGTTAATTTCGTTGAAAAGTTAACTTCGTTAAAAGTTAAATTAAACAGTTAAATTTTGTTTAAAAAACAAAAATTTTTTTTTACAACGGCTATACCGAAGCTGAAATACCTCCACACAGTAGGAAGAAGTACCTCGAACATAAAATTATGTGGTCTCAAGACCCCATTTTGAGCCACCTATAAATAGTTTTAAAGCCCGGACCATGTTCAAAATCCGTTTCTAAAAATTTCCAATCAAATCGCCCAAAAAAAAAATTGATCTCAAGACCCTATTTTGACCCTTATATATGTGGTTTCGGAACCTCGGACCATGTCAAAAATACGTTTCTAAACATGTTGACCTTTTTTTCGGTGTATGGGAGCAACGCCCAGTTTTTGTCCGATTTGGCTGATTCTCGAACTTGATCTCAGTATTGAAGAGAAAAACATGTACCCAAAGTTTCAAGTCGATATCTCTAAAACTGCGACCGCTATCGTGCGGACGGACGGACGGACGGACAGACGGACATCGCTAAATCGACTCCGGCGGTAATGCTGATCAAGAATATATATACTTTTCCATACCGGACACGCCTCCTTATGGGTGTTACAAACGTTGTGTCAAAGTGAGTATACCCTGCCACAGTGTGTGTGGGGGTATAAAAACATTTTTACTATATTCAATTGAATGCCTGCACTCACAGTCCCTTTTTCCTATCAGTGTCAGCCTTCTATATGCAAATTTGCTTTAAAATAAATGAACATTAAATAATAATAATGAAATTAATGAAGTTTGGTTAAGAACAAATAGCACAGGCCATTCTAAACAGCTTTTTGCCATTTGGAGAAATTTGAGAAATCTAAAATACGATGTAAACATCCTGACAATGTAAACCTCATTGGCGCATATTCATAGTCAAATTTAGTATCTGCTAAACTTTAGAACAAGCTTAGTAGAAGAAGCTTAGAACTTAGTCAGTTCAGTGTATTATCTGTCAACTTAGTAGATTACTAAAGTTAAGTTGGAGCTTAATTTGACTATGAATATGGGCCATTGTGTTTAGAATGGTCCATTCATACATAAAAATAGAATAGAGAACAGTTAGAATTATATCGGCCTGTGTATTAATTTGTTTTGTGAAATAATTTTTAAATTAAATGTCAGCTCAAAAATAGTATGAATTCTTAATTTTTACTTTTTTTACATCCTTATCCTTACTATTCATATAATTAGAACGACAATTTTTTTGTAACGGGTAGGAGCAAAAACTAGCCAACCGATTTTCATAATTTTTTTTTAAAACATCCTGTTTGTGCCAAGAAAGCGAATAGGATACTTTTTTTTTTTGATTTTCGAAAAGTAAATATCTGAATTTTCGGTATTACGTTCTATTTCAAAATTTTTCCTATGCTTACAGATTTCCGTTCGATTGCATTGACATAGTTTGTGCTTGAAAAACATTATTGTATATTGCTTTCCACTCTCTTCTGCGTATAGATTGCTGAGAGGGCAGAGTGTTTTTTATATGGAGTTTTTGTGCTCTCTCTCTCTCTCTCTCTTTATTCACAATGATCAGGGAATGATTGTGGGGAATTACCCATTTTGTGGAGAATTTCATGCTATGTGTGCAGGAGGACAATTTTTCCATTTCGCTTCTGTGTTGTGAATGTCTGTATATTTTTAGGTGGGCAACGCCAAGGGTGAATGCTAGTTCAATAATATAAAAAAATGTTTTCGTTATAAAGTTAACTAATGCCAGTTAATCGAAGAAATCTAACTTAACTAAATGAAAAAGTTAATGGTTTTCGAAATTAACTGAAACGTTAAAAGTTAATCAAAAATTTAACTTCGTTAATTAACTATTAACTAATTAACTAGTTAATGCCCAGCTTTGCTTATAGCATTTTATTTAGACGGAGTTGATACTTTCAATATCTTTATTGAAAATAACAACAAGATGTGGGTGAAAATGAACATCGAGATTTCCTCCCTCACAATATGAAAATAACTAAAAATATGCCAAAAAGTTCGAAAATGGATATTTGGCCATTTTCATACTTTTTTACACATTTTCCATTAATTGCATATTTTGAAAACGAAAAAGAATCACTTGAATTTTAAGAATTTTTTTAAAAGTTGTGTGTTTGGTAAGTTTGTATAAAAGTAATAAATTGTTGGTCAATTTTCGCCCTAAACCACACTTTTTAAACAATTCTCAAAATTCAGGAAAAAATTTCGAGCATACAACTTTCTTTTGTAAAGTTTTGCACCAAAAAAAATTGTATAACCCCTGCGAAAAAAGTTTGAAAAGTGTGCTTAACGGATTAAAGGGTCCTGCTACTCATTCGAAAGGAATTGAATAGACCTTTCCAATGATATCAATATCCTGTGATCCATTGTGTATTGAAAAGAATATCGATGGTCATACGTTTACACCTCGTAACTAACCTTTTTTGACGTAGATAACTCAAAGAAAAAAAATTATTTTACGTGGTATGAACGTATGACCATGAATATGCAAAATACTTGCTAGTATTTATTTTTTTCTTTTGTTTAACGTGAAAAAATTAACACCATAAATATAATAAAAAAAGAGTAAAACACAAGTTTTTTAAAATATAACCCTTTAAACGACTAAAAAGCGAAAAATAAATTTCCTTTAAATTAATTTCCGCAATTTCGATTTAAAATTAAGGGTTTTTGGCTACTTTGTTCCGAATATCATTGCAGAATTTGAAGTCTCCAAAAACCCTTAATTTTAAATCGAAATTGCGGAAAATAATTTAAAGGAAATTTATTTTTCGCTTTTTAGTCGGTTAAAGGGTTATATTTTAAAAAACTTGTTTTTTACTCTTTTTTAATTTTCTTATTGTTTTTTTAAAATATTTTTTCTCCTCCCTTTTTTCCCCCTTTTTACTCTTTTTCCCGAATGCGAACCTAAGTAAAAAATGTCAGCATTGTAGCTTATTAAATACGAAAGTTAGGACTTTAAATTGGTTTCATCCCGCTCCCCTTTGCCCCTACACCCCCTTTCCAAAGAGTATAAAACTTCATTTTGTCAATAAGAACCCACCTACCAAATCATAATTGTAGCTTGAAGGAATTGGAAGTTATGCCATGTTTAAAAAAAAGGGGTTTGAGTCCCCCCACGGCCCCCTACGCCTCTGATGGACCACAAAATTTAATAGAATGCATTGTCACCGGAGTTCTATCAGTGTTCCAAATTAGCTCTCTAGCTCATGTGTATGAAAAAGCTCGCCGCAGATTGGAGGATATATATATATATATATATATATATATAGTCCACCCAAAGCAAGTTAATATAAGGGTTATACAAAATACAGACTTGTTAATACATTTGTATGGCTTTATATTTTTATTGCAGTATGTGCTTAAATTTTTTTTAAATTTAATTTTTTGTTTTTTTTTGTTGGCAATTTTTTTTTATGCATAGGTTTTTATTTTTAAAGCATATTTTTACTTTTTTAATGCATATTTTATGTGCATATTTTCGATTTTTTAGTGCACGAGTGCACGGGAATCCGCATCCTATACATGAGTAATGCACACTGAAATAAAAAAATCATGTAAAATTGAAATTGCCTGCCTTTCAATTTTAATTTCATGTCAAAATTTGTTAATTTGTTGAGAATTGTATCATTCCATTCGTTTTTCATATCATATTGATACTTTTTTTGTTAAATTGTTATGAAAAACAATAAACTGATAGTATCACGTTTTACACTGCATTATCAATTTACAACATCAAACTTGCAGCACTACTTATCAATTAATATCCTATCAATACTACTTAACTCCCGTAATTTTATAGAAAATAAAGATCAGAATGCACATACTTCCACATGCGACCACAGCCGGCTCAGCCGTGCCACCATAAAAAACGGGCGTTGAATAATTTTAGACGCCTTAGAACTCTGCCAATTTTTCTGTGCCAAAACAATTTCTGTGCGAAAAAACCATTTTGTAATGAAAATAATGCCTTTATGAATGAAAATATGTGATCACTTAGATAAATTATGCATCCGAAAGTGATTATTTAGTTTTTCGATGCTCAATTTCATCAAATTCTAGTGTAGTGACGTAATTGCAGTAAATTAAAGTTCAGTAAATTCTATCAAATATCCAAAATTATTGAAGGGCGTAAATTTTACAAGGGGTAGATTGAAATATTAGCCGGTGAAATGCAATTCGCATCTATTTTCCTTTCTTTTGCGACATTTTCAGGCATCATAATAAGCATCACATATTATATCAATTTTGACATCATACATAAATTGAAACACATTTCATTTTGATGTGTTCGTTTTTTGTCGTTTCTAAAACGAATACATTTCTCATTTTCTTTTTCTCCATTTTCGTAATTATTTTTTTGGAGCGAATTTTCTTATGTAAATTTACGTTGTATCCTTATCAAAATTAAGTTGGTATCCCATCAATTCCCCACTCTTACATATAAATGATAAAGATATAGTATCAAATTTGATATGTATCACTATCGGCCATATTTTGTCAACGAAATTTGAAGATTTTATGGTATTTTTAGCATTTTTTTGGTTCGGTGCATATACAGTGAAAATCCTCTGTATATGCATTACTCATGTCCTTATAACCGGACAAGTTTCTTGGACACCGCTTTTTCATTAACTTTTCCATACAAATATTGTTCCAATTACCGGACACTATATTTCAAGCAATTTTGATCAATAATCCTCTAAACCCAAAAAAATTCCAAACAATATAATGCATATACAAAATCCTCTGTATATGCATTACTCATGTCCTTATAACCGGACAAGTTTCTTGGACACCGCTTTTTCATTAACTTTTCCATACAAATATTATTCCAATTACCGGACACTATATTTCAAGCAATTTTGATCAATAATCCTCTAAACCCAAAAAAATTCCAAACAATATTTTCAAAAATTTATAGTTCTAAAACACAAACTGACTGAAAAAACCGCTCGAATTTGAGAAAATAAAAAGTTAACTAAATATAAATAAATAAAATAATTGCAAACAAACAAAAAAACTAAAACAAAATTTTTTTCTTAAAAAAAATGTTTTTATTTTGAAAAAAATGTTTTAAAATTGAACATGTGCGTTTGAAATTGAACAAATCTGTATAAAGCTCTGTTTTAAAAACCAAATCGTTCAATTTTAAAATATTTTGGTTTAATTTTAAAACATTTTCCTCTCAGTGTATTTTTGTTGATAAAAGCGAAATTGGTGATTCCCCTTTTAACATGTACGCCCACATTAGTGCTGTATGTGTCAAATAGTATGTTAAATAAGTATGTTAAATAAGTTGCATGTGAATTGTACTTTTATAAATCCCCAGTAACATGTCACAAAAAAAAATATGCTGTATATTAAAGAAAAAATGAAAATTATTAATTTTTTTTAGTTTAGTTAGTTTTAAAAAGATTTTATTTTGTTAAAAATAAAAAATTTAGTGAAAAGTGGACGAGTTAAGTTGGAAATTTTTTACTATTGTGTTCAATCCCTATATCCCTATATAAGTATATTATAAAACTGATTGTGTGTCTGTCTGTATGTCTGTCTGTTTGTCCCTCAATGTAGACTATTTTATACAGCTTAAGTTCATAGTGAAAACGGCAAAGTCAAATGTGCCTCAAAGTAAAAGGTGCCCCAGTTTACCGTACTGGTAATTTTTTAAATGCTTTCTTGTGGCGTGAACTTTTTAGTTTATCTTCATGTTAAATTTCAAGGAAATACCCTTTATATAGCAAAACTAACATGTTATAAAACTGATTGAGTGTCTGTCTGTTTGTCCGAGCATCACGGCTAAACGGCTGTACCGATTCTCTTGAAACTTTCAGAATAAATTCTATAGGTGTAACATACGGTATATGCTGTTGGGATTGGACAAAGGGGCGTCGTACCTCCCATACAACACAAAATATGCCTACAAGATAATTGAAGAGTGAAGAAAAAACCAAAATAGTGCGCATTTCGTATGGGAAAATTCGAAACTTTAAAATTAAATATCTCGGAAACTAGACATTTGTTCACCAAAATGTTTGCAGATGCCTAAAAGCCTACTTTGAAAAAAAAAAATCGGGGCGTGGCTTAAACGCTTCACTTGTTCCCAAATTCCTATTAATTTTATACAACCCGTGCAACGCCGGGTATGTAACAGCTAGTTAAATTCATATATTCGTCATATAAAAACACCATCATGTAATGCCGTATATAAAAATATGCGATACGCTGTGCAGAAATTTGTATCATTATATGAATCCCATTAGTATGTATGTATGTATATGTAATATTCTTTATTAAATATGTACATATTAAAAAATTAGTACAAAATATTAAATAAAAAACAATTTATGATCACTTGGATGCAATTCAAACCATTTTTTTTTAAATACACCCTTCACCCCCCCACCTCTCCAATAACCGGACAAAAACACTGCAACGGTGAGTGTTCGGTTATGAGGGATTTCACTGTATACATTATTGTATCGATTATACCAATGACAGTTGACAAACTGTTTGTAAATCTGGTTCTCGTGTAATATCTTGTAAACGGTGGGATGCACGTAGACCAGACACGTTATATAATACAAGCTATCAACTTTTCGAAAAACCCCACACCTGCGCCGCATAGCACATAATCGACCTCAAGCAAGCTTCAAAGAGTTTGTATGACCCACAATATGACCAATATAGAAGTACCTACCAGAGAACTGCGCAATTTGACTTGTTTGTGTTTCAATTATATCTGTCCAAAACAATTGCCTGCATGAAAATGAAGCGAAACGAACAAGTCACTGTAGACAGCAACAGAAAATATCAAGTCATGAAATGTAGCAAAGCAGCAAAGAAGGGTAGGAAATGCAGACAACAGACAATGCAGACTGTAGCCAATGTAGGCAATGTAGGCAATGCAGACAACAGAAAATGCAGGGATTTGAAACGGGATTTGAAACGCAAAAGCAACGCTTTTTCTACTGTAACTTTTTTCATAGGAATGAAAATTTTAATTGGTTGGGCTTTTTATCTTTGGAAAACATGTCACTTTAAATTCTGGTATGTAAGGGATCGAAGTAAACTGTTTATTCAACGAAAGAATTAAAAACATAAAAATATGATTTTGAAGAAATCGAAAAGCACAAAATTCCCTTTTTTTGTGTTCACCTCCATATTTGCTTTATTACAGTCGTCAGCATATTTTTTGCTGTAAATTCCATGCTTCCAATTGACGGTAATGTAAATTTTCAATTTAAAAAAATTTATTAAGTGGCTATTTTAATTTTTACATTTTTTGCGAATGTTTCTTTTTTAGGTTTTTTCACTTTTTTCGTGTGATTTTTGTACCTTTTTTCATAAATTTCTAAGTAAATTAACGTTTTTGATTTGAACAAAATTTTATACTTTCATAGTCCATACTAGACATTAAAATTACATGTTTTCCAAAGATAATAAGCCCAACCAATTCCAAATTGCATTATTATAAATAAAGTTACAGTAGAAAAAGCGTGCACAAGTTTCTAACGACGCACTCCTTATTTGCTTTTTTTCAATTATTATACCCCCACACTCACTGTGGCAGGGTATACTAACTTTGTCACAACGTTTGTAACGCCCATAAGGAGGCGTGTCCGGTATGGAAAAGTATATATATTCTTGATCAGTATCACCTCCTGAGCCGTCCGTCTGTCCGTCTGTCCGTCCGCACGATAGCGGTCGCAGTTTTGGAGATATCGACTTGAAACTTTGGGTACATGTTTTTCTCGTGAATACTGAGATCAAGTTCGAGAATCAGCCAAATCGGACAAAAACTGGGCGTTGCTCCCATACACCGAAAAAAAAGGTAAAAATTTTGTATTGTTGTATTCGATTGGAAATGTTTAGAAACGTATTTTTGACATGGTCCGAGGTTCCGAAGCCACATATATAAGGGTCTAAATGGGGTCTTGAGACCACATTTTTTTATGTTCGAGGTACTTCTTCCTACTGTGTGGGGGTATTTCAGCTTCGGTATAGCCGAAGATAGTCCACTCTCTAGTTTCAATTATTTCGGATTTACAGCGTGTGTTGCTTTAATTGTTGGTCAAAGCTAGAGTTGAAAATTTTGCACATTATTCGAACATTATTCAAGTAATCTTTCCTGTTGTTATGTCGTCAGTGGGTATATAAAAATAATGCAAAATATTTTGTAAAATAATTTGGAAAACTCATATCTTATTTTAATATGACTTTAATAATGGTTTTCCAGTTAAAGTGTTTCATAATTATACTGCAATTACATTTAGTTATATGTTTGCAAGAAAAACTCCTTCAAATACTTATTATCCATAGTTATTATCCAAAAATTGCGTAATATTTTTGCAGTAAAGATCATCTCCTTAAAATAATGTACAACAAACGCACAAGTCAGACCTTCGCTCGCCTTTCGTCATCAACTTGGTCAACTGTGCGCCACCGCAATCAACAATAGAAAAACAACAATACTTTCTTCGTTCTTTTGTTTCCCTTTTTTCTGAATGCGTGCTTTTGTGATCCTTTTTCAGTTCCTGCAACATTTGGCGCCGATCAAGTGAAAATGAGTTTGGCTCCTTGGATGGTGGCTGACTAGCAGCACTAAGCATAAAACATATAGAGGGTTCATCCCGAACAAAAAATTCGGTCACGGTGTTTGTGTGCTGGGAAATCCCGGCTTTATGGTTTCACTTGTCGTGTTCGTAAAGGGGTACGATATTTTCTTTAAACTGTAAAAAATTTCCTACAACAGACTGGCCAACAAATTAAAATTTTGCGAAATATTTTAAAAAATGAAATTAAACCAGATAAGAATAAAATATTGGGATTTTTGAGTTTTTTTATATTAAGGCCTGCGCACACAGAAGCGATATTCGCTATCTGATTTCAGAACCATTTCTATATTTAAAAAATTTTGCTTCGAAAACGCAAAGTGTCTCACACAGGCAGCGATTTCAGGGCAGTAGATTTTGTTTGTTATTTATTATATTGCTATGGAAACAATCAAAAAGTCTGACTGAAAAATGGTTCTGAAACTGACTATTTTGTTTGTTATTTACTAGAGTAATATGGAAACAGTCAAAAAGTTTATTTTCAAACTGATTCGAATTGGTTTTGAAACTGGCTTTTTGTGTTTGTTATTTATTGTATTGCTATGGAAACAGGCTGTATAAAAAACGCTCTATTTTCGAAACTACAATTATTTGTGACAAAATTAATTTCGAAACTGCCTGCGGCACGAATATATTTATTTTTGATACTTTCCATAACGGAGTTTTGTTTGAATTTTCTTTTAAAAAAATTTTTTTTTTTATATTTTGAATATTTTTTTGTTTTTTTTTGAATAATATTTAACTTTTGAACTGAATTTTTTTTATTTTATTTAATTTTTTTTATTGTTTTTTTTATAATATTTTTAATAAAATTTGAATTAAAATCTTAAAAGCAGCATTTTTATTTATACACTGACGACATTACAACAGCAAAGGCAAATTGAATTGCTCTTTGTCTTCGTTTCAAATCCGACATTGGCTGTTGCCTATATTCCCAACATTTTCAACTCTAGCTTTGACGAACAATTAAAGCAATACACGCTGTAAATCCGAAATGAGTTGAAATAATAGAAAAAAGCAAATAGTAGGCAAAAAAATTGCCTTTTGCCTCCTTTTCAAATCTCACTCGCTGCTTTCCTACATTTCTTCTTTTGCGCGACCGCAACAAAATGAGTTGAAATGTAGGCTTTGCCGAACAATTAACACAACTCATGGTTGCGTTAGTTGCTTAAGTTGGTTGTGCCTACCAATTACTGCAACTCATCAGACTTGGGAAATTAAGCGACCAATACCATTACCATTATCATTACAGGTAATGAAATTTTATTTCATTACCATTATCATTACTGCAATGGTAATTGTAATGGCAATGGTAATGAAGTAATGAAAATTTAATTGCAATGGTAATGAAATTACCATTATTTCATTGCGATAGTAATGATAATGAAGTAATGAAATTTCCATTACTTCATTACTTCATTACCTATCTGCCCCAATTGCGTTTTTGCCACTTTTTGGGCAAATCATGCCAAGTTTAATTGTAGCTACCATCAAGTGTGTCCTTGGACATTTTTTGGATGAATCATGTCAGGTGGGATTAGACCAGCTTCTGAGTGCGTCCTTGGACATTTTTTGGGTGAATAACGTCAGGTGGGATTAGGCCAGCTTTTGAGTGCGTCCTTGGACATTTTTTGAATGAATCACGTCAGGTGGGATTAGGACAGCTTCTAAGTGCGTCCTTGGACATTTTTTGGGTGAATCATGTCAGGTGGGATTATAGCAGCTTCTAAATGCGTTCTTGGACATTTTATGGATGCATCATGTCAGGCAATACTTTTAACAGCAATATATCAAATAAAAGTTATACCAAATGTATATGTTGTTATCCTAATCCCACCAAGTCCAAGGACGCACTCAGAAGCTGTTATAATCCCAACTGACATGATTCACCCAAAAAATGTCCAAGGACGCACTCAGAAGCTGGCCTAATCCCAACTGACATGATTCACCCAAAAAATGTCCAAGGACGCACTCCAGGGACGTAACCAGGAAAAAATTTCGGGGGGGGGTTTTCACAAAATTTTTTTTACTTCTACTGAGAAAAAAAACTAGAAAATGCAAACCAAATTAAAACCAACAACAGATCCCAAAAAAAATCTTTTGATTTTTCATAAAAAAAAAGGAGATTAAAAAAATTTGGAAAAACCCGAAGGGGAGTTTATGAAGAAACCCCCCCAAATATTTTTGGGGGTTTCGACACCCTAAAGCCCTCCAAACCCCCCTCCCCTTCATGGGTACGTCCCTGCTTTCATTTTAAAAACACTTTCATTTGATTCACAGCAAAATTTGAATAACTATAAACTTTCATAAGGTGTTTCACTTTGATGTAAATGTAAGCCGGGATGCTTAATTACAATTGCTAGAACTGTAATTTTCCAGTTCTTGGTATACAAAAATAAAATATAAAGGAGTATACGGAAGTTTCTCTTAAATTCTGTTGAATTTCATAACAATTTCATACATTTTTCTATTACTTCATAGATTTCGGGGGGGTTCGAACACCCCAAACCCCCCCCCCCCCCCTGGTTACGTCCCTGACTCACTCAAAAGCTGTCCTAATCGCAACTGACATTAATCATCCATAAAATGACCATGGACACACTTGATGGAAGCTACAATTAAACTTGGCATGATTTGCCCAAAACGTGGCAAAAACCCAATTGGGGCAGATAGGTAATGAAGTAATGAAGTAATGGAAATTTCATTACTTCATTATCATTACTATCGCAATGAAATAATGGTAATTTCATTACCATTGCAATGAAATTTTTATTACTTCATTACCATTACCATTACAATTACCATTGCAGTAATTGAAAAAAAATTTCATTACCTGTAATGATAATGGTAATGGTAATGGTCGCTCAATTTCCCAAGTCTGTATTATACCTTAAAAAAATACCGTTTTTTTGTTTTTCTTGGTTGTTTTTGCACAGAGCACACTTCACGCGACCCATTCTAAAATTTTCGTTTGCCGTTCAACGGCGGTAAAAACCGTTTACGAAAATTAAAATTTTTCATAGCTTTAATTAGAACATCATCTGAGAAATTGGCAACGCTTGCTGTTAAGGTCACTTTATAAACCGGAAAAATTTAAGAAAATAAATTCCACAAATAGGCTGCCTGTAAAATTGTCTAAAATTACTACAAAAGACCGAACTTAAAATCCGGGTTTTTCAAAAATTAAATAAAAATTATATTTAGTAGAATTTTTTGCACAGTCCAAAATACGCTCAGAATAGGTTCGGTCTTTTGTGCGCCGTTTGGCCAATACTGCCGACATTTTAATCCAATTTACAGGTATGATATCTGCCTTATGGCAACTATAAGCTTACCTTTGTCTGTTCTTAAATTTACACATTTTGGTCATAACAGCAAGCATTCTTAATTTCTCAAGGATCCATGTTATGCACAAGAAGTAAAGTTCTTATTATACCCTGCCCACTAGTGTCCAAGGGTATATTGTTTTTGTCACACCGTTTGTAACGTCCATAAGGAGGTGTGTCAGGTATGGAAAAGTATATATATTCTTGATCAGCATCACCTCCTGAGTCCATTAGTCCATGTCCGTCTGTCTGTCATTTCGCACGATAACTGTCGTAGCTTTTGAGCTATCGACCCCAAATTTTGGGATTCCTTTTATTTTGGCGAATGATTGGACGGTATTAAAAATGGGCAACATCGGATAAGAGCCACGCCTACCTCCCATACAAAATGGCCGCCAAAATTTTTATTTTTTTCGTGTATCTTGAGAAATACTGAACCGATTTGGATGCGGTTTTTTGCAATGGGTTGGAAATTAGGCCGCAGAAAAAACTATGTTTTAAAATCCAAATAAAAAAAAATGGTTAATTTTAAAACATGTTCTTTCTTTCAATTAACTTGGTTGCAGTGGTTGCGGTGGTCATCTGCGAATTGTTTCCCAAACGTGCTGCTGTCACCTACCACTTAATTTCTCCACACCCAAACAGTGTTACCATATCTGCGGGTTTAAGCTTCGGTGAAATATCCTTTCTGTTTCAGGGAAAAAATTTGCTTGTGGGATAAGTTTAACAATGCAACTATAAAAGTTTTTTAGGCCCAGCAAAGCGAGGCTTATGGTAATAAAAAAATGTAAGGAATTGTTATGAAATTTAACACAATTAAAGAGAAACTTCCGCATCTCCTTGATATTTTATTTTATTAAAAGCTTCTGGGTACCAAAACAATTTTAAAATTGCAGTTCTGACATCAAAGCGAAAAATCGTGAAAGTTTATAGTTATTCAAAAATAAAAAAGAGCAAAAAAAAGTTTTTTAAAATATAACCCTTTAACCGACCAAAATGCAGAAAATAAATTCCCTTTGAATTAATTTCCGCAATTTCGATTTAAAATTAAGGGTTTTTGGCTGGTTTGTTCCTAATGTCAGATTTTGAAGTGGCCAAAAAACCATTAATTTTAAATCGAAATTTCTGCTTTTTAGTCGGTTATATTTTAAAAAACTTGTTTACTCTTTTTTATTTTCCCTTTTTTTAAAAAAAATGTTTACCCTTTTTTTAAAAAACCCCCCCCCCCCTTTTTTTTAATTTTTTCCCTAATGCGAACCTAAGTACAAAATTTTAGTGCTGTAGCTTAAAAAATACGAACGTTAGTCCATCCCGAACTTTAAAAAGGCTCCATCCCCCTCCCCTTTATTCCCACACCCCCATCAAAGGGTGACAAATTTTATTTTGTCAATAAGAACCCACCTACCAAATTTCATCATTGTAGCCAGGGTTTAAATTGTTGCAGTATTTCGAATACTGTTGCTTACATTGATACAGGGAGCAACAAATTTATTTTTGAAATACTTTGCTTACTGTAAAGCATTTTGGAAAATACCTTGAGCACAGTTTACCGCGTCAAAGTATTCGTCACAATACCGTCAAATTGCTCCCTTTTCAATGCTTTGAATACTTCAAAGCAAAGTATTCAAAACCGGATTTTTTGCTTTTGCTCCCTTTGCTTTTAAACCCTGATTGTAGCTCGATGGAATCGGAAGTTATGCCATGTTTAAGAAAAACGGGTATGAGGCCGTTGGGCCCCCTACTCCTCTGATGAACCCCAAAATTGAATAGAATGCATTGTCAGCGGAGTTCTATCAGTGTTCCAAATTTCAGCTCTCTAGCTCATGGAAGTGTATGAAAAAGGTCGCCGCAGATTTGAGGATATATATACCGACATATATATATATATATATATATATATATAGTCAAGCCAAAGCGAGTTAATATAAGGGTTATAAAAAGAATATCACACCGAATCATTCATGAGGGTTTTTTCTCCATTAGATATCAACTGTCAATAGTTTGAGGTTTATTTAAAAAACCATAAGTAAATACTTTTGTGTAGTTTTTAAAAACTCTTTTTCAGTAATTAGATATGCCTCGATTTTAGAATAAATCATTTTTAAATTAAATTTTGTCCTGGTTACGTCCCTGTCTACAAGGTTTACATCGTTTACGGGGATTTTACAGGTTTAAATGAGCCCCATTAACTTTTACAAAATACTTTACAACCCGTGCAACGGCGGCTATGCAAAAGCTGTCACATTGTAAGCATTTCAAGGCTAACATGTAACTTTTTTATTCACATATATTGCAGATTAAATCAAAGCGGAGCATCGACTTATCAGCTTCACATGCACTTATTCCGGACGCACGTCTTTCTAAAGACGTTATACCCAGGTCATATGAACTCAATCTTCGTCCTAATCTAGATGAAGGGGTATTTGCGGGAAACATTAAAATGAATCTGAGTTGGAAAGATGCTACGAAGAAGATTTCGCTTCATGCACACTACGATTTGCAAATAAATGAACGGACTATCAGTTTGAAAAAATTCGCTTCAAAAACCGGGTAAGACTACTTTTTTTCTCAGCCGTTATTGCACTTACAAATCCCGGATCTGCTTGATTAGAGGAATTGAACAACATATTGAAACCATACCCATACTACGAGCCGATAGGCTGCCAAAGAGAACCGTTTATGTTATCTACTTAAAGAACACGATGGATCAAGGTAGCGAATGCGAATTGGAAATAGAATTTGAGGGGCACATTTGGGAAACTACGGAGGGTCTCTTTAAGGGAACATACTCTGCGGCCGAAAACAAAAAACACGAATATTTAGCAACATATATGAGACCACACAACGCACGGAGGTTATTTCCATGCTTTGATGAGCCAGGATTCAAGGTTCGTACACTGAAAAAAAAGGACGCTTTAAAATTAGATGTAAACACTTTCAAATTGTATTTCAAGTGTAGCTCTCATAAGGTTCCTGCACAAAGCTAAATAAAAATAATTTTTTAAGTGTTTATATTAAGAATTTAAAATCTTAACTTTAAGTTTAAAAGTAAAAATGTTCGCTGTTAATGTAAACTTTTTTAGTTTAATATTGTTAACATTATTTGAAACTCATCTTTACTATTTATAAAATTAAAACGTAAATTTGGAAGTAACAGGTGGTGTAAAAACTAGCCATTTTTTTATTATTGGCTACTAATGCGAAGTGAAGATCTTTTAAATACTCTCGGTTTCATCGAAAATCTTTGTCCAAAAAGTGCCAGATTACCCCACTATGCGTATAATGTGGCACTAATAAAAAATACGCTAAAAAGCCATTATTAGCATTATATTTATGATTTGATTAATATAAATTGATAATGTTAGACAAAAAACCAAATCTGTTTTAAAAAAAGATAAAAACTATTTACATTTGCTTGTTGTTGTAACAACTTATTTTGCCAAAAAATTTTTTTGGCAAAAATGAGCTATAGTCCAAAAATAAATAATCAATTATTTACATTAACTTTAACATTATTGATTGGTTTTAGCAATTTGATCACATCCATATCGCAAATTTCTTCAAAATCAACGCCATAGATACTAATAATGAATAAAATACTTAAAAATGGCAAAATTCAAAAAAATCCAACAAGCCGGCATTAAAGTGCCAAATTACTAAACAGTGGGTAAATTTATTGGTTGAAATATATATATATATTGTTGCTGTTTTCGTTGGAGTAATTGATATCAGTTCAAAAATCTGCCTAGTGTTATTAAAGATATTTCCGATATCTTAAATAACACCACTTTCATCGAAATAAACGCAATAGCTGAATTTAAACTTTTAAAATATTTTTTTTTCACACAATTGTGTCGCACCGGTACAAACACGTGCGATCGGGTAAATTTTTACAGAAAGTAAAGCTTGAGTAAAACAACAACTTTCGTCATTTACAGTTTTCAAAAATTCCAACAACAACATGGAGCTGAAACAAATGATATTTTTCTGAGAAATAGATTCGTATAATAAAATATTAGATAAGATGTTAGGTAAGGAAGCATTAGCATCGATTTTAATTAGAATTGAAAATTTAAATTCTAATTGAAAAGTTTTTAATTGGCATTGAAAATTTAAATTCTAATTAAACAATTTTTGATTTTTAGTGGGATCAATATGATTTTAAATTGGCAATGAATGATTCAATTTGAATTACAAAAATTTCACTAAGAATTGAATTTGGTTCGAAATCAATTAATTGCTTTTTTTTCAAGTAATTTATTTTTTCAATTAATTGAATTATTTTCAATTAGTTGATTTTTTTCAATTAATTGAACATTTCTAATTAATTGAATATTTTAATTAATGGAATATTTGCAAATAATTGAATATTTTTCATTAATTGACCTTTTTTTTCTGGGAGGAATGGTCCTTCTATAATTTCCCTTTTTTTTGACCACTTTTCACCCTTTTTTCTCTTTGTATGAATTGTTTAATAACGAAAATTAAGATATTTAACTTACGAAAATAAAAAAAAGTATCCTATTCACTTCCTTGGCACAAATGTGATGTTTTAAAAAAAAATTGCACTAAAAAATGCACCGTTTAAATCGCATTTTTGCATTTTTCATTGAATATTTTCATCGATATTTTCATTTAAAAAAAATTTTTTTTAGCTAAACATTTTCTGAATTTTCATATAGTGAATTTTTTTCTACAATGAACAAATTTTTTAGCAGAAAATTTAACTCTCATGCGTTTCTGTCTCTATATTATGCATTTTTTTACATCCTATCGTAAAAAGTTCAAATGTTTTTAATGGTATGGTTTTCCTCTATCAAATGCATAATTTAATTTTGGGAACTCTTATGTGCAAGTTATTACCCTACTATACTATATAACGGTACTCCACTTTAGCTTTCAATTCATCCATAGTGGAGTCAGCGAATTACAATATACATAAAGAATCTACATAGAAGGTTCTGGAAAATTCCATATTAATAAAGAAATAAGCAGAAACCTTGAATTTCACAACGTCGTTTCTCTATTTCATCATATTCTTTGTCTTTGGTGAAGAACATAGAAATTGGTGTTGTCAGCAACTTAATACTTATGAATACCACTGTAGCTAGAAGGTACGGTTTAGTCGTCAGCAGATTATATTACTGAGTTATCGTAAAATAATGAATGCATTAACCCATTAGTGCATGAAGTTCCCTGGCCAATTTGTTCCTATATTTTGTGTTTGTATATAATAAAATAAGGCTACTAAAGTATATTTTATCAATCCCTATGCTGTGTGGACATTTAGCTATTGGAAAATTTTGAAGAATTAATTTCGACTTCTTCCCATAATTTGCACATCACCTATCAGTTATGGAGAAGTCCGCTATGCGGTTTCTGCTATCGAATCGAACATCAGTATGGATATTTGTCCAATTTTAACCTTTTATGGACTGCAGTCCACATGTTTCTAGAAAACTGGTTCAATAAGGATCATTCGGTTTAAGTTGACGAATGGGCAGCCTCTCATTTACAACCGATACAACCAATAAGTGTCCAAAAATTGGTTGAAAGGGTATTTATTGGGAAGCACTCAATTAAAAATAATTTGAGCTTGGTCAACTTTTAATGGATTTATGATTTCTTTGATTCGTTGAACGCTGATTTAAAAAAGATTTTCTTTTTTCCGATCCGGTTTATGATCCGATTTTAAAGTATAATCCGATTTTAAAGTATAATATATCAAAATTTTTGTCTCCAGGAGACCTACAATCATACGTCATTGCCCTCTAGTACACCCTTCTAGTACTTACCTACCAGATCTCAGTTAGTACAACCATAACGTTTTTTTTCCCCCTATAAGGTGATACGGTCTAGTGTCCACACGACATTGCGTTCGTGAGAAGGAACCAGAGCCACTTACTTACAAATATATTCACACATATATTTTATCTTATAAATGTTAGCCGCCCTGGTGAGGTATCGAACCCACAACGCTGCGATTGTAAGTAAGATGAAGTAGCGAACTAAGCGCCTTCTCACCAGAGCCACTAATGTTCATACAATACCTTCACCTAATATCGATTAACTTCGGCAAGCTGTATGCAAAACGCTTTCAGGTATATACACACACAAAAAATCATTTCACATATAAAAAAAAAAGCTTCGACCTAAAGCTGCCACCTTTAAGAAAATAACACTGCCACAAGACTACCGTTGCCACCTAACACTATTTTCACCTATTACGGTGGTGTATTAGATTTTCATATTACACTTTCATATTACACTTTCCTATACACTGCATATATTCCCAGTACAACATTAAGGTCCGCACACATCAACGCGAAGTACCGCAGCTGCAGCGAAACTTACTCAAAAATGTTTCTTGCAAATGCGAAAATATATTTGTTTAACCCATTCACGACGAGTGTTACCATATGGTAACGCTGATAGCGTTCCACGGTATATTCAATTAAAAAAATATTTGAACAAATATCACTAATCTGTTTTTTGATTTTAATAAAGCATGCTTAGATCTTTATTTTGATATATAACTCTAAGCAATCGCATCTCAGTAGCGACCGTGGCGGATGATTGAAAAGTAGTATTTTAAAAAAGTGGGAAAAAACAGCGAAATGGCGCGACCTTTCCGCTAAGAATATTTTTCAGTGTTACAAAAAGTTATATAATACGGATGTTTGTTTTCTATCATTTGAGGAGAATATCAATGTATAATAAAACGTATTTCAAAAAATCTTTTATTACTTCGGTGTTACTTTTTTATCACTTTACATTTTGTTGTTACCATATGGGCACGCTCGTCACAACCCTAGTAAATTTAAATTTGTACTAAGAAATATTTTATTTTTGCTTTTTTCATAAAAAATTCTATATGTTTTATCTACAAATTGGTTTTAAAGTAAGAAAAATTAGCATAGCTTCTTGAGTGGATTTAGCCATATCCGTATGTCTGAATGTCATGCCACGCCTACCTTCCATTCAAGTGAAAATCGTCTTTAGTAAAAAATATAACCCAATTTCATGGCAATACCCCGATTACGACATGACATCATGATAGCTAGGTCATGCCGAGCTTATGAATGTAAAAATTCTACATCTAAAAAATGGAGCACATAGTGCTGTGAGTACCGTCGGTGGAATGAGCGGAAAGGTGTACGGCATATATAGATTCACTTCGACAGGCTGAAACTTACTCACTTGTTTTTTTTAGCAAATTTACATTACGATGAAGACATTTTGGCGAGCACAATTTTCCTCTATTTATCCGGCTGGAGAAGAAGATTAGGATTAAGATGACGGAGGTACTGCCGATGGTCTTCATCGAACACCTCTTTTACAGCCATGTAAATTGTGTATGTCAAATGATGACGAGGACCTTTCTAATTTCAGTCCATATGAAGACATTTCTAATGTTATTGAAAACCTGAGCAGTATTATTGGTACCCGGAATTATACATATTATATACAATGGCGGAGTGGCTCCAGGACACTTATCAAGAAAATCCTAGTTAAAAACTGACCTACTTTTCTAACTTTTTTCCTGGGTTCTATAAAGTTTTTTTTTTGTATGCAAAAATGCGTGTTTTTTAAAAACAAACTACTTTGCTGAAGAATCTTTTCCAATCAAAACTTATCCTAAATTAATACAAATTTTTTAAAAAAAAATTTTTTTGAAAAAAAATTTAAAATTAAAAAAAATGGTTGATTTAAATTTTTTTTACAAAATAAATGTTTACACATTGCCAAACTTTCAAAAATTAAAAAAAAAATAGTTATAAACAAAAATATCTTTAATTAGGTAATTTTGCTAGGGTTGTGACGAGCGTTACCATATGGTAACGGGCAGATGTGGGCAAACAGCAAGTGGCCCAAAAAAAAAAAGTTTGGAATTCGTTTCTTAGGTCTTTTCTGGGTAATCCTGAAAAAATCTTGAAAAAATTCCTATTATTTCGCTCTCGTAATTAATGGGTTAAGGTGAGAAATTTCATAAAAACAAATAAAAATGTGAATCATTTATAAATTAAAATTGCCGAAAAAAAATACTACAAAATGAACACATTTCTTAGAAGTCACTCAAGAAATTTAAAAAGGGGAAATCAAAACTTAAAAAAATTTATTTCTCGGAAAGCAGATTCTTGCTACAATAAAAGATTCAGATTCGGTTTTAGTACGTCAAAATACATAATACGAAAATAAAAATTGAAAAAATCCAACGCTTTGCAATAAAAATAATCGACAATCGGAAATAATGTTTAGCCGTAACAGGTGAAAACATTGTTAGGTGGCAACGCTAGCCTTTTGGTAGTATTATTTCCTTAAAGGTGGCAATGGTAAATCAAAGCTATATTTTTGTGTGTATATACACATTCACCATACAGCTTGATGAACTATATCGCCATTAGCTCAATTTATTTTATAGCTGGCTGTGGTCTGTTGGTTAGAGCTTCTGCACAAAGTATACAGAGGCGACACTCTGCTTGAGCGAGATGGAATATGAGTGAAGTGACAGCAAATTTGTTTATTGGCATGCGTGAATACATTGATATTTTGTGGTTTTTACTCACCACCAGACCCTAACAGCTGATAGAAACCTACCACCGGTACTCGGTCCTTTTGTTTTGATTCTTGTTCGTATTCACCACCAGTTTCATATAATTTTTACATAATTTTGAGCGCCAACACATTTGTAAAGTAAAATTCGGAATGTTTTTAGAGATAAAATAAATAACATAAATTATAACGTGGACTAATATTTTCAATATTGGCACAATTTCTTCGTTGGAAATTCTACAATCAGCGTGAATACAAATTTTCTTTACCCCCCTTGCAAAAGTGAGTGAAAATATCGGCGTGCAATAATTTTATTTTATTAATTGTATTTTAAAACCAATTAGCAGATATGAAATTACTTGGCGTTCCATAAGGACCACGCGGAGCTGCTCTTCTGCACACTGACAATCGATAAATTGGAATACATAAGCTGCAAGGATGGACTCACTGTCACCCATGTCGAAATCATGGAACGTGGCCTAATCGAGCGTGTTAAGCAATTGGACACCTACAACTTGAGACGTGTGGCATATAAAATAATATTGGCATCCAAATCGGACCTCGTGATTACTAATGTTCGACGACTAATGTCAAGAGTCCACCGCCTGTGGCTGTGCTGCGTTTTCTACTACTGGACGATGATATACGCGTTGAGTGCAGCTGATGATTGCTAATGAGATGATTTTATCTGACAAAGACGGTGGGCGGTGGGTGTACTTGTGTATTTTTGGAGTTATAACTTTAGAAATTACAAATTTTGTAATTTGCAATTTCAGATTATGAAGATTTGCTACGTTGAGTATGGTTTGTCCGAGAAAACTTATGTTATCCGAATTGGTACTGGAATTTAATAAAAAATAAAATACAAATAAAAAAAAGCATTTCCTTTTGATTTTCAATTTACCGATTGCACAATTCGAAGCAATGATCTTCGCATAAATATGTCCTCGACTGACTATGTGGCAATTCTCTCAATACATACTTACACTTACTGTATTTCAATGACCATTTAAAAGTAATTCAAAAAAACCATGAGATTAGTTGCATAAATTTAAATTTTATTGCAAACTTGACTGTTTAAATCAAAAAATGTCTAGCAATTACAGAATATACTTATTGCCGGTGCATAACAAGTTGACTAATTTTCGCCAAAAATTCAAAAGGACCTGTGCCACCGGCATTTTAAAAAATTGCAGACAAGATTCAGAGGACATTTGATGCAGTGACGAATACTCCATTTGCGTTACAATGTCTGGAATGTGCCATTGAACGTCATGTAATTCACGATCCACACAAATGCCGTTGCCTTTGTACACATTATACTTTCTTGCTGATAATGATGGTCGCCGCTTCAATTCCATATGTACGGGCAATGACATGTATGTTGTAAGAGTACAGATTCTGTTCCAGCACTTTGAAATGATTTCAGTTTCGTCTTGTTTTCGGGATTTCAACTTGATCAACGTCCAATTTGTCCAGCAGTGCCACCCTGGCATTCACGGTACAATTCGATTGTATTAAAGGTGGACCGCAAGTATAACAGCATTTTGTGCAATGTTAAATTGCCGGCACTGCACTCCGTTTCCAGTTGGGCCTGGAGCATCTGCAAGTATTCATTTGTATTAATTTTTTTTTCTAATGTTACCATCACTTAGTTCTTCAGAGCCTTACTGAGCGCGCTTCTGCCTAGTGCGATTCCAACGGCGGGATTTCCTGTGGATTTGACTGGATACCTAGAATTATAGACCGTAACTGGTTTCGTCCTCTGACGTTTCGTACGAACCATGCAGCTGTCGATAATGTGAAAATCCCAAATCCTCTTAGGTGCGTGAATTGATTGCATAGAGCCGACCCGAAACTGACCTGCGACCTGCCCACAATTGTGTCGCTCAGTTCGATTTTATTCCCTGTCCTCGACTTTAAATAATTGAACTGCATAAATGTTATATGCGCAAGAGCCATTAACTCTTTTGAGCCGTAGAAATTCACATTTTCAAAAAATAATTTCCAATTTACAAATTGTTTACATTTTTTTACTTCACCACCATTTTAACATTTTTACCACATTTTTTACACTTTTTTATTCGTTTTGTCTCATTCTTCTTCGTATTGCACGCGAAACAACAACAATTCGTGATGAACTCACATATACAGTGCGAAGCAAACACGAAAAATCAAAAAAAATGGTCGGCCATATTGGATTTCAGTCGATTTACAGAGAGTGTCGCCTTTGTGTATTCTGTGGCTTCGGTCTATGACTGCGGCAGTCATAGGTTCAAGCCCGCCACCGGTCGTATTTTTTTTTTGAATCCATTGCTTGATATTTTTTTTTCTTTTTTTAATTTTTTTTTTTTTATGTAACAGTTCAACTTTACACAATTACATCATCAAACAAAATTTCTTTCTATTCTTTACAAAATTTAATAAAAGTTCACATATTTCACAAATGATTTTCATATGTATATATAAATTATGGAGTTCACCATACGGCTTGGTTTACCTAACTTTCTTTCTATTCTTTACAAAATTTAATAAAATATTACATATTTCACAAATTTCTATAAAAAAAAATTACATCTAAATTTTAAAAACATAGAAAATATTTTTGCATCTAAAATATATTTAGTAAACATTTAATTTTTTCAAATTAGTGTGTTTTTTTCCTGTGCATGGCACGGGCAAATTTACTAGTTCTAAAATAGTTATACAAAATGTTGCTACTAGAATTGGTTATTTATACATATTTCAATGAAGTTCTATTAAAAAAAGTTATATTATAATACAAAATATTATTTTTTTTAAAATGTACTAACCCGTCAGTTTTACGTAGTTTGTGAAATTATTTTTCATTTTTTACACATTATCAACCACACACCGTACAAATTTTGGAACGAATGCGCTGGCATAGCGCAAACGGGTTGTGAACAAAGTCATACCTTATAGTCGTGAGGTGAAAAAAGGCAACGCCCCTTTAAAGGGACCACATGCACTAATTAATCGAATTAAATCGGCTTATTTTTGAAAACCCGAAAATACCCAGGAATACAAAATTTTTGCATAGGAAAAATGCAACATGCAAATATGCGATTTAAACTGTTTTAAAAATTGATCCAAAAAAACTGGGAGACACGGGTACTCTTTTTTAACCCCCTCTAACAGAATCTATTCGTCCCGATCATGTGCATTACCAAAAGTTGATATTTGTCGAGCAACATACAATATTTTGGACGATTTCATGACAATTACAGTACATAACCTTATTTTCAAGGTTGAATTTGATGATTTGAAATTTTTATGAACAAGACGTTTTAATTCAAATATGAAATAAATATTTAAGAATTGAAGGCATCTGTTCAAATCAAAAATTGTTTTATTACACAAAAAATGGCCCACACTGTGTGGTCTTAGATTTTAAATACATTTTTTGATTTGAAATCGAATCAAAAAATGACTTGTAGTTTGATACAAAAATTGATTTTTTAGATTTGAAAATGGAACTCTTGCAAGAAGGGCAAATATAGCCATGTCAATACTTTTTATAATTTTCGGATCAAAAGACTAATAAAGGCCTATACTAAAATGTTGTTATTATCGTAGTTTATAAGGATTTTGACTATTTTTGAATGCAATATAGTGAAAAATACATGAAAACTCATCATCATTTGTCCATTTTAAACTTTTGCGGATTTTTTAGCTGTTTTTGTTTCATTAATATATTTTTACCAATCAAATTAAAAAACATTTATCTGCAGTTTGGTTTGGTAATGCGAAATAATTTCGAAGGGGGTTCAAAACACCTCCTTGGGCGCGCCTTTGGACTTTATGTCCATATGAAGTGGACATAAGGTCAAACCCGAATTGGACACTGAAAATGTGGGCGGCAGGAATAATTTCCTTCTCGCTGCCGAAAACTTTGTTGGGATGGGCGGTTAGAGGACTAAACTCTTCCGAAAAAATCAAAATTTAGAAAAATTAGGTTTGGTTCTCCTCAGGCGGCGGAGAAAGTATAATATAAATTCAAATTTTCAAATTAGTATTTATTTCTCGACAATGGAGTGTATTTATATATAGAGTGGAGTAATATATATAATTCTGAATATAAAGAGTTGGAGGGAGTTACCATTGATGGCGTTGGCGAGTAGCTGCTGATTTTCCTTTCGAGTAGAGATCGACAATTAAAAACCATATAAACAATTTTGCCCGGAAAAAGACATTTCCTCTCTTTTTAGAACTACTACCAGCTACTACGCTAACGCCCTCTACAATTCACCAAATTAAGTACACTTGAAACTAAACAGTGCTACTCAAACTGCATTTGGCCTAAACAGACACACTGTCAATTATATTGAGTTTGTGTCCATTTAGTTTTTCCCAAATGGTCATATCCGCAATACTTTTTTTCAGAAATGGACATAAAGTCAAAATACGTTTTTCGGAGCTATCCAATGCTTTCCAACGATTGAATAGTTAGTTTTGCATTGAATAGTTAGTTCTGCCATTTTCGTATTAGTAGGCTGAAATCGACTATTTTAATTTCAGATCATGAATTAGATGAATTTAGAATTTACTACGACGCGAGCAGGGGAGTAGATTTGAAGAAAGGTGAGTACTTTTAATTTGTTTGCGAGAGTAGAAATTCTTGGGAGTACTAGAGATTACTGTCAGGGTAGTAGAGAGGAGTAGATATGGTTTTCTGCGTAGAGCAGTAGAAATTCTACGATGTAGAAATTTTTGTCGCGGTAGTAGATTTGTGAAATAGTAGTAGTTTTGCATTGTATGAAACTCATATAAAATTTTGAGGAGTAGATAGAAGTAGAAAATATTTTAAGGGAAGTAGAAAAATCTACTACGGTAGTAGAGGAGTAGAAATTTAAAAATCATCGCGAGAGTAGTAGATCTACTCCGATAGTAGTATATGGGATTAAAAAATACTTGACAAGAGTTGCAATTATGTACTTAAAAAAACTGATCGACAGTAGTTTTGTTAAATGATAAAACGTGGTTGTTCTTTTGTATTTTGCCACGCTAAATTTCATTATTATTTTCGTATTGAGCGTGGCATAAGAATTTGTCTATCAAGTCTAGTTAACACACGAAAAGTTCAGTTTTGTCAATCAGTGTAATCTTTACTATTTTTATTAAATTTTTCGTATCAAGCCGAAATTTTTCTGCAGAAATATCGAAATTTCGGCCGAAAACGAAATTTGGCCGAAAACGATATTTTGTTTTTCGGACGAATCCGAAACAAGGTCGAAACAGCTTTTTTTGGCCGAAAAACCGAATTTCGGTCGGTCTCTACTTTAAAGTTATAACAAGAGTCCTCCTTTTTTCCACTACTTTTCCAAATCTATATACTCGGACGCTCACATGCGCGGTGTTTGTTGCGTGTTTGCAATACTATCAGCATATATAAAATGGGACATTTTACATTTCTGAATTAAGCCACTTCCCTTTTGGAAGATTTTTCATAATAGGATTTAAAATTATCTTACAAATTTAATGCATTGTTTTAAATTTGTGTCTGAGTTTCTTCAGAAAGATGTCTCAGTGAATTTAGCCAATGGAATCCCATAAATTCATCCGATATTCTTTGCTTTTTTTTATTCCTCAAACCATTTAAAATATTGTATACACCAAAAAAATGCACCATCAAATCTTCAAATTTCGTTGCAAAATGTGGCCGATAGTGATACATATCAAATTTGATACTACATCTTTATCATTTATATGAAAGAGTGGGGAATTGATGGGATACCAACTTAATTTTGATCCAAAGTAAATTTACATGAGAAAACGTGAAGAAAGAAAATCCCAAAAAATAATTACGAAAATTTTCCATTTTCGTAGAAAATAAGAAATGTATTCGTTTTAGAAACGCCAAAAAATCGAAGACAAAAAAATTAAAGAGGTATCAATTTATGTATGATGTCAAAACTGATAAATATATGATGTATGATGTATGAAAATCTCAAAAAAGAAAGGGAAATATCTACCCCCTGTAAAATTTACGCCCTTCAATAATTTTGGAAATTTAATAGAATTTACAGAACTTCAATTCACTAAAATTACGTCACTACACTAGAATCTGATAAAATTGAGCATCGAAAAACTAAATAATCACTTTCACATGTATAATTTATCTTGGAGATCATACCTTAAAGCACAACCAACTCTAGAAAATTAAAAACAAGTTTTCAAATTGGTATGTTTTGTATAGAAATTGATTTTCATTTTCTTATTTTTCAATTACTTTCATCACGATTCCAACAAGCCAATATAGCCTGTCTGATGCAGCTTCTTCTCAGGAATCCAAAAATGCAAAAAAAATCGATTTTTCATGAAAAGGGAATAGAACTGAACGGAATGGAAATGAACCGGAACGAAGTGGAATCGGAACAAAATTTTGTAATGGATCGGGAATGAAGTGGAAGTGAAACAGGAATGGGAACACAATGGAAATGGAGAGGAACAAAATAAAAATTGAATATGGAAAAAAAATTTTAAAATTAACGAAAATTTTATTTTTTTCGGTCCATTTCTATTTTGTTCCGTTCCATTCCCATTTCATTCTAGACATCATTTATAACCAAATACAAAAAAACGGGTCCAAATTGGTTCAGTATTGCTAAAGATAAAGGAATAAAAAGAATTTTTGGCGGTCATTTTGTATGGGAGTTAGGCGTGATTTTTGTCCGATGTTGTCCATTTTCAATACCATCCAAATAAAAGCAAACAGAAGAGGATTTCCAAAATATGGAGCCGATAGCTCAAAAACTACGGCATTTTAATATTGCTATGAGTGAGTGGGCGGTGCCACGCCTACTTGTCCAATCAAAAATTATAATAACGATGCTTATTTATGCTTAAAAAGTAGAAAACAACCATTTAATGTCATAAAACTATTTTGTCCAGCTAGCTTCTACTAAACGAAATACTGTGCACTGGTTCAAACCATAAATACAAGTTATTTTTCGAGTACTTTATTTGCTCGCTGCAGAAGTTAATCTGTCTCTTTATTCTCCAAAGTCATTTTCGACAAGCTACCAATTCAGCAAAGTGCTGACATTACAGAATACAAATAAGACTTAAATTACGTAGACTTAAATTAGGTGCAAGCAACTGGCAACAGGTGTGGGAACTGCGATGTCAGCTATTTCCCTTAACTCGTCCTTTCCTTAAATTTGAACGTCCTCGTTCATAATCTGGGAAATTCGAGTTCGAATAGCCTCTTTACGAGTTTCTGTCATTTTCATCGGTATTTCCTCTGTTTTGATTTGCACCACCTTAGGCTTGAGTTTAATGTATTGAATTATAATGATAGTCAGCGAAAGTATTGCTATGACACTGTACCAGATCCATCTACTAGTTTCCAATGTTACTTTAACCTCTTCTATTTTTTCCATGTTGCTGATGTGTAGCTTGTGTAAGTGTGGCAACGATATAGTTGATTTATTTCGTATTTTTTTCCGTTAACGATGATTGAATTTGAGTAAGTTATAAGGTAGGACCCATTTAAATGAATAATTTGCCCATCTTCTTCTACCGTTGCATTCCCATCTCGTAGTATGATCAGGCCATCTCTAAGTTGTTCTATCTCCGATGCTTGATATGCTGAAGTTGTTGGACAGTTCGCAGTGTGGTTATTTAGCAGTTCGAGCAGGCACTCATCGTCTCTATTTATGTTGCAGTAATTATATTCAATAGCTTTTTTACAATTTTTCAATGCAAAATAAATTTCATTACAATTTGCGGTTTTGTTGTTTTTTTAAATTTAATATTCTATTGTTTTGAATGATTGGAATTATTTCATTAAGTTTACAAATTTGCTTTACCAGCGGTATTTTTATAAGATAAATAAGTGAATCTTTTTGATAATATATTTTAACATCAGCAATACTAAGTAAATCGCTCATATACGTTACAACGTTTTCGGTATTTTCAACTAATCTTATTTCCTCAGGATCAAGTACCAGTGGATTTACTATATTTAGATGAGCGAGCATTATGCTATATAAATTATTTTTTAGATTATCAATAACAATTTTATTCTTACGTGCTATTAACATTGTTAGTATTTCCGAATTTATTGTGTTTTTCTTGTCCATATTATTAATTTGGTCAGTAAGTTCGTTCATTTTGAATTCAATTTCTTTATTAATTTCAATTTGCCTATTGTTTGCTCTAATGAGCTCATTTTCCATTGCTTGTAAAATTTCAAAATCTTGGTGATCAGGCACACCTGCAATAAATTTTATTGCTGATCCAATAAATTCAATTGCTCTTCGCGATCTAACTGGCACTTTCAACATGCGTACTAGTCGTTCTATTTCATCTACGTCCTGCTGTAATAGTTGCACTTCCTTCTCATTATCTAGTAGCGTCATCAAATTTATATTATCAATAATGACCTTTTCTACCATTGAAAAATTAGTTACGTGTTTTAAATATATAAAGTTTTCGAAAATCGCAGTTTCTCCTACGGGGAGCGGAATGTAAAGGGCTGAAGAGTAGTCCATTATCTTTGCCGACCCTAGTGTGCCAAGTAGCAACCTGTAATTGCAGAATTATTTTACATTATTTTTGTGAACCTGTTTTCCATCAATCACTACAGCTGTTCCCAGATCTGCCTGAACAGTTTTTTCGTTATTAAGTTTTCCCAATTTATTTCCCAATCTCTTGTTTGTTTTCACATATACTTTATCGCCCCGTTGCAATTCTTTTGGTTGCGTCCCTTTATTGTGGTAGTTTAGGTCTCGTTCCTGTTTATCTTTTAATCTCTGTTCGACTTCTATTTTAATTTTTTCAGTTCCGTTATGCAGCAGTTCTATTGGTTTGTAACCGGTTACAGAATGAATAGCATTATTGTATTTATATGTCGATAATAAAATTAGTTCAACTATGTCAGTGGTGCTACCCTTGGTACATCTTGCTATTTCCGCTAGTGTTGAATGGAATCGTTCCACTTGCCCATTACTTTGACTATGAAGGGCTGGAACAGTAAATAATGAAATGTTGAATTGGTCTCTTAACAATGACTGAATTACATTGGATGTAAATGCACCTTCATTGTCAGTAACGATTTGTTTGATATTGTTGAATTGAGATATGGTTTCTATTAGTGCGTATTTAACATCAGCTGTGTTTCTTGACAAAATATTTTTCACCACAGCAAATTTAGAAAATTTGTCGACGCATGTTAGAAAATACTTTCCTGCGGTAAAATATATGTCAATATGCAATATTTCCCCTGGAGCTTTTGGTATTGGTGTTTTTCCTATCCGGTGCCTGGTTGGTCTACGCATGTATTTGTTTTCTCTACAAATTTTACAGTTACTGATGAAGTGTTTTAACATTTTTTTCATGTCATGGAAATAGTACTCGGAAATTATCTGCTTGAAATTTTCGTTGATTTCCCTATGCGCCCTATTATGTTCATTAGCTATAATGTCTGCTTCATCGTCTTTGTTTACTACATCTTGTACAAATTTGCTTGTGTACTTAAATTTAATGTTCGGAAAAGCGGTAATTAAATCATTTTGTATCTTGCCTAATGTTTCTATTAGAGACCGACCGAAATTCGGTTTCGGTTTTTCGGCTTTTCGGCCAAAAAAAGCTGTTTCGGCCGTGTTTCGGATTCGGCCGAAAAATAAAATATCGCTTTCGGCCAAATTTCGTTTTCGGCCGAAATTTCTATATTTCCGCCGAAAATTTCGGTTTCATATAGAAATATAACAAATAAATAACAAAGATTACACTGATCGACAAAACTGAACTTTTTGTGTGTTAAATATACTTGATAGACAAATTCTTATGTATTTTGCACGCTGGATACGAAAATAATAATACTGAAATTTATACAGCACAAAAAATGCAATTTTTGTGGCGTTTGCAGGAAAATTGTGCGTGCTGGAAAAATTTAATTAAATATTTTCGGATTTAGCGTATCAAAATACATAAGGAACAACCAAGTGGATAAAAGCGGTATGCAACACAAATTTAAGCATTGATCATAGTTTCGAAGAATCAGAAGCGACAAAGAAGACATGTCCTATCGGAGTAGATCTACTACTCTCGCGATGATTTATAAATTTCTACTCCTCTACTTCGGTAGCAGATTTTTCTACTTTCCTCAAGATATTTTCTACTACTATGGTAAGAAATCTACTCCTCAAAATATTATGTGAGTTTCATACAATGCAAAACAGACAGAAATTTCTAATACTCTCGTAGAATTTCTAGTACTCTACGCATAAACCCATATCTATTCCCCTCTCTTGAAATCTACTACCCTGAAAGTAATTTCTACTACTCTTGATTTCCACGCATTTGATAGTTTGCTTCTAAATTCATCTAATTCATGATCTGGACTTAAAATGATCGGCCCATATTCATAGTCAAATTAAGCTTCAACTTAATTTTAGTAATCTACTAAGTTGACAGATAATACACTGAGCTGGCAGCTACTAAGCTGGTTCTAAAGTTTAGCAGCTACTAAATTTGACTATGAATATGCGCCATCGATTTCAACCTACTGATAAGCTTAATTATGTACCACTTTATTATATTAAAACTCACAATTGTTTCTTTTATTTTTTCGGTTTCGGCTTCGGTTTCGGCCGAAATTAACAAAATGAAAATTCGGCCATTTCGGTTTCGGCCGAAAAAAAAAATAAAAAATTTCGGCCATTTCGGTTTCGGCCGAAATTAAAAAAAGCGATTTCGGTCGGTCTCTAGTTTCTATATTGCAATGAATTCCGTTATTAATGTCTGGTTTGATTACTTCTTTCATAATTTTGATAAGGTCAGGTATGGTGGAAAACTTAACTGTATGTCTCATTTTGTTTTGGAAAAGAGTTTTAATTTTTTTACTATTTTCAGAGGCTGACTCAATAAGAATTTGATTTCTAAAACTATTAATAAGGTTTATAACTGAGGGGATAACGTTTGTTAATGACTCTTCACTATGAATAGTTCCTTCTGAATTTGTCACAACATTTATAAACTGCCGGGATAACGCATCTGCAACCTTGTTCTCCTTACCAGGTTTGTAATGAAAAGTCGGGGAGTATAGCCCATCTTTTTAATTTCATGTTTGGATTTTTGTCCGACATTGCGAAAGTTAAACGTTGGTGGTCGGTATAAATGTGAATTTTGGGTACACCGTACATGTAATTTTTCAAAGTTTGCAATGCCCATACTATCGCTAACATTTCCCTTTCATTTGTGGCATACTCTTCCTCTGCTTTACTAAGAGTTCGGGAAACCATTGTGATGGGACGGCCTTGCTGTGCTAGTACAGCACCAATTGTTTTAGAAGAAGCGTCTGTTGTCAATTCAAAAGGTTTTAGATAGTCCGGATTCAGAAGCGAAACGTCTTCCGAAGCTAAAATATTTTTAATTTTATTAAAAGCTTGAACTGCCTCTTGGTCAAAATGAATCGGTACATTTTTTGATTGTTTAGAGCTGATATCGCTATTTTCTCTCAGAAATTTGGTTAGGGGTATCTGGGTAATCTTTAATAAACCTTCGATAATACCCAGATAGTCCCAGGAATGACCTTAGACCTCGTAGTGATTTTGGAGTTTCGAAGTTTACAATATTACTTTTCCAGGACATGTTTTAATACCGTCACAGGATACCCTAAAACCTAAAAATTCTACGTCTTGTTTGAAAAATTTACATTTTTCTAATGCAACCCTCATATTGGCTTCGTAGAGCTTGGATAATATCTTGGCGATGTCTCGTAAATGTTGTTGTTCGTTCTTAGAGAAAATTATAACATCGTCCATGTAGACATGGCAACATTTACCAATTTCTGGTCGCAGCACATCATCTATGGCTCGCTGAAATATGCTTGGCGCGTTTTTCAGACCGAATGGCAGTCTGCAAAACTCGTATTTTCCATTGTTTACTGAGAAAGCTGTTTTTTCTCTGTCTTTTTCTTCCAGTAGGATCTGATGGAAGCCTGCCTTCAAGTCTATAGTGGTGTAAAATTTTCCCTGACCTAAATTTGAAAATCATTGAAATTTCCGGAATTAGATAGCAATCCGCAATTGTTTTTTCATTCAACTTTCTGTAATCAAAAACTAAGCGATATTTCAAGGTGCCGTCATCGTTTGAAACTTTTTTTCCAACGACGAGTATGGGAGTGTTGTAAGGCGACCTCGATGGTCTAATTATTCCCTCATCTAACATTCTCTTTATTTCTTTATTAACAAATGGCATTGCTGCCATATTGTAAGGTCTAGGTTTGCTATAAATGGGTTCTGAGTTATCTGTTTTAATATATGGTTTTATTTGTGTGGCGTATGGCAGTTTTTGCTTTTCGTTCGCAAATACCTCTATATGTTTGTTGATAAATTCTTGGAATTCACTTTGAAATTTTTTTGGAACTGATTCGTCATTGATTTGAATGTTATTGACATCTTTGCATGTGATGAATTTTAAAGGTTCAATACCCGATTTATGAATAAGTACCGCTTTGTTAGTATCAATTTTAGCTTTCATTGTTTTCAAAAAATCGTAACCTACTATTGCGTCGAAAGTTTTGAGTTGAGGGAGTAAAAAAAAATTAGTTGTAATACCAAATAGATGTATTTTACATTTCTTTGAACTTTTATTTTCCCCGTTCAGAGTTTTAGCTATGAAAGGTTTATCACTCATTGTGATATTTCTCAAGTGTGGCAAATTTTTTATGTAGTTCTTGGCAGTATCGGTGTCAATTAAGATTTTTAACGTAACATTGTCGTTAAGTCTCTTTTCCACATACGGTAGTGCCGACCTTACTCTAAAAAATTAATCTCATCTACATAATCGGTTAAGTTACTTTCACTATCATAATCATACTCTTCATCAACGTCTTCAGCTGGGTCGGGATCCTGCTGCAGCGCTAAATCAATGTGATTGACTCGCTGTTGTTTATTTAAGTTTGCCTTGTCGTGCTCATGTGCTCTTTTGAAGTTGTTTTGGTTTTGAACCAGATTATTTATATTTGGTTGCCGATGGAACGGCGCGTAAGCTTGTTGTCTAGCATTATGGCGATATTTAGAAGATGAAGGATCTACTTCCATAGGTATTGGCTTTTGTAACTTTTTATCGTTGCCTTTTTCATATTCATTTTCTACTCTTTTGAAATGGGTATTATTTCGTGGAGGTTTATCATATCTGTTTTCGAAAGCTCTTGCAAAAGCATATCGATGCTGATTGGCTTCTAGCTCTTGTGCTTTGGCAAGTGCTGATGTTAAATCCTGACAATCTGCCGAAAAAAGGATGTGGCAGAGAGGTTTATTTAACCCAGAAATGAATATGCGCAAAGCATCTGAGTGATACTTTGTTGACATGGAACTGATTAAATCATTGTTCCCAGAATATTCCATAGTAATTTTATTCATTATGAACGTAAGGACTTTCTCAATTTCGTCATAAAATTCTGAAATAGACATTCGTCCCTGACAAAGAATGCTCATTTGGTTCTCCAAGATGTGTAAAAGTCTATGGTCTGAATATGTATGGTCTAGCCTGGCTATTATCGCTTCAAAATTCCAAACGGTGTTGAATGAAGAAAGGTTAAGATCCGCGGCTCCTATTATTTTATTCAGTCCCTTTATACTTTTTATAAAGATACATGGCCGTATTAGCCGCCTGTCGCCATGAAACATACCTAGCTGCTTCCCCTGAAAATTCTGGCAGGGATTTAACCAGGTCCAGCGATATAGGACATGTTACGACCGACCGCACTGTAATTGGAACGTAAGGCTCAATAGAGGGAGACAATTTAACCGCTTGAACCTGTCGTGTTAATTCGTCAATTTTTACTTGAGCAGTCTCGTTGATTCTCTTATTTTCCTCTATTAACTTTGCCATCTTTGACACTATTGTCCCACAAGCAGTTTCTACTGCAATCTCTACAGTTGGTCCTACGAATTTCATAAACTCCTCCATTTTTTTCAAATTAATTTACGGCAGGCAAATTTATAAGTCACTTAGGTCAATTTGGAAATGTTTTTTTCACGTTTGATTCAAAAAATTTGTTAATAATATTCTGTCACAAGAAAAATTTGTCTATTATTCTCACTTTTGATTCACTCTTAAGTATAATTTTTAATTTATAAACTAATATTAAGTATACTTATTTCACTAAATTAAATTAATTTAAAAATTTTCTTTTTTCCTTACAATGTAACTGCATACATGATGATTTAAAAAATGATGATTTTTGTTGTTTTTGTTGGTGGGTACGTTTTAGGTGCACTTATTATGTCCTAGTGGAAAGAAATCCAACGACGAGGTGCTCCAACGAATGCTTTTTTTCTGCCGTATAGATGCACCGCTGACTTGTGTCCCAGTATCAGGACGTAGCTAGAAGTCGAAAAGTGCTCCAACTAATGTTTTTTTTTTGTTTTTCTGCCGTATAGATGCACCGCTGACTTGTGTCCTTGTATCAGGACGTGGCTAGAAGTCGAGAAGTGCTCCAACGAACAGTTTTTTATTTTTTATTTGGTTCTAACCACGTTTGGGCGCCAGTTATTTTTCGAGTACTTTACTTGCTCGCTGCAGAAGTTAATCTGTCTCTCTATTCTTCAAAGTCATTTTCGACAAGCTACCAAGTCAGCAAAGTGCTGACATTACAGAATACAAATAAGACTTAAATTACGTAGACTTAAATTAGGTGCAAGCAACTGGCAACAGGTGTGGGAACTGCGATCTCAGCTATTTCCCTTTTTGTGGGAACTGCGATGTCAGCTATTTCCCTTAACTTACATACCATCAAGTTAGAAAATGCATTATAGAAACAAATACTCATGATATGTATCCAGATAAAAAAAAATAAATAATTATTCAATAATCATATTTCGTATATACAAAGTATTTTTAACTTTAAAGTAATTCTAATTTATTACATTTTTCCATTTTCAAATAAGAAAAACCGTAATTTTTAAACAAAAAACGTCAAAAAGTCTTGAAAACGTAATTTTTGAGCAAAAAAAACGTGAAAATGTCGAAAAACGTCAAAATAACGTCAAAATAACGTCAAAGATGTCCACCTGGCATCACTGGTCACGAGCAAAAATTTGCTTAGCGATATCATAAAAAATAAATTTTCTGACTAAAGAAAATTAAAAATCTTTGAAAAAAGCGTGGCGATTGCTTCCCCTACCCTATCTAATAAATTATTCCAAAACTTTTTAGTGTAATAGTAATTATGTATAAAAAAATGGAAAAAAAATAAAATTTGCTATTCAATTTCAGGTTCCGTATACAGTGACAATCTCAAGGCCCAAACACTTTCACACATTATTCAATACACCATTAAAAAAAACAGATCCACTGTAAGATATCTTTCTTTAAGCCCGATACGCAGTTGAAAATAAATTTCGTTTTGGAGATATTATCTATTTTTAGTTTCGTTGCTCATAAAATATTAAAAAATTTTGAATTTTTTAAGTAAAATGTTTTATATTTGAAAAAATTATTGTGGTACTGAGAGTAATATTACTGTGCCAATTTAAAATACTTAGAAAGTCAAATTGCTTTCCTTTCATCTGCGTACGAAAAACGAAAATAAACTTATTTTGTATTTTTCTATTAGTTACTTTCATAGGAATTTATTTTCATCTGCGCACCGAACTCTAGATTCTAGATGGGCAAGCTTTGCTCCAAGCTTAAATGTATTTGTAAACGGTGTTCAAATATACGCAGCGACAAAAGCTCCAGCGCGTGTGCCGGAATTTGTTTTGCATTACTCACGAAAGCCCTCTAATACTAATGCGAACCTGGGAGCATAACTTGCCCATCAATGCTCTAGAAACAAAGTACTGCGATTTATTAAATTTTTTAAGGCAAACATCTGATCATTATGTTGTCGATCATTTCGAGACAACTCCTCCAATGTCTTCGTTTACTTTTGGATTTGTTACTTCGCAATTGCAGAAATTTACACCTGAGAAAAAAAGGCCTGAGACTACATCTACATCAATAAATATATGGGCGAATGGTGATGTGCACGGCGAACTCGAGGTTGTGGTTTCTTCAAATATTGGTAACGGTATACATTTTTATATTTTCTTTACAATTAGGATATTTACCTAAAACTGATAAAAGTTTATGGATATTTGGAAAACTATTTCAACGTGTCGATTCCTTTATCAAAAATTGATGTGCTGGCAATACCAGGCCTTGCATCGGTACGTCCTGCTGACAACTGGGGTATGCTGGTATTCAAGTAAGCTACTATAATTCTCATTAATTACACAATCATAATCATATTTTTTAGAGAGAGTGAATTATTAAAAAAGGGTTACTATGGATTGACACAGGAGCTTATTTATCAATGGCTAGGTTCATGGGTAACGCCATACTGGTGGAGCGATGCGCATGTAAATAAGGCTTTAGCCAGTTTCCTTGCAGCGAAAATAGTTATTGAGGTAAAATCTGCTATGACCTGATATAAAAGCCACTGTATAAACTTCATAAAGTCATTCATTTATACACGGTTTCCGTGTTTAAAATAGCATTATACCATACTCCTTAAGAGTTATGGGTATATTCACTTTGGTCGGAACTAATTGCCTCATATGGACCAAATCTCCATGGTGTTACCACTTCTCTCTGTGCACTCAAAATGTATAGTCCTGCCTTCGTGATCTGTATCCAATATGAAAGTTTCGAGAGATTTTGAGATTTTTAGTTTGGACACCTCCCTTGTCGAGTTAAAGAATGCCTCTCCTTAATGAATGAAACCTGACAGATTCTTCAATTGCGTTTTTACTGTTCGGCTTTAACAAATTACATTGAAATCATTACGGCGTGAAGCTTGAAATAACGTATACGTAACTGTAGTTACATTTTTTGTTGTTGTTGAAGGCTCTGCGCCAATTGATATACCTTTGGTAGCGAAAATGTTACATGTTAAAATTAAATTTTTGCTGCACCAAATGAAAATTAAATCTTGACAGAGGAAATTTTTGGCAAATATGCAAATGTAATTTTTTAACTTTCGTGTTTTTATTTACTGTTTTGTTCCTTTTTATCAAAATTCACAAAATTAAACATTTTACGACAAAGATATCAAACTGTTCTGAAAAATGTTTGAAGACTTAGGAATGCCCAATTCAATTCTCTCAATATGTAAATCAGGTTATTGAATAAATAAGTACTACAAAATTTTAAATTCAATCATTTTATAATTTAATCAATTTGAATGTCATTAGTATTTTATTTATGATTCGATTTTGTTTATGAAATAAAGTTCAAAGATATTTAAATTTAGTTTTCACAAAAAATAAATGACAACTTGCCGAATGCGAAAAGTTCATAATTTCCACTTGTTTAAATATGTAGTAGAGCCAGAAGAAATTTTGGCATTTGATTGGCCATACATTCATATAAAATTTTTAATTTTTTTGATTCTCCAATCGATTTTTATCTTTTGGACTATATCGACTGTTACACCCTATATATATTCTTGATCAGCATCATCTTCTGAGTTGGTTTAGACACGTCTCGCTGTCCGTCTTCTTCATTTGAAATTTCAACATCATATTCAAAATCAGCTACCCCGAAATACCCACTACACCAATTGTCATACTATTTCGGTAAAATTTCATATTTGATCTGCAGTCAAATTGGAAATCAGCGACACCAAAAAAATCCTTATACAAAGTTTGGCTCTATTTACAAATAAAGAGGACAAACAGGAGGTTATTCTGATTTAGAATATATATATGTACCCTTTCATATATACAACGCCTTCTTATTGTCACTTTAAACTTCCGACCAAAGTGAATATACCCATAACAGAGGTGACAATTTTTATTGCGTCAATGCGGGACAAACAAAATTTTTTTTTAGTATTAATCGCTACGTTTTTGTGGCAGTTGATTTGGATCTAGAACAGCCACGGGAACACGTGTTTGTTTATATTTGATTTGGTAGCACAAAGTAAGAAGTATATTTAGACGGAGTCCTCGAATTTTATAATTTTTAGAAATTTTCATTGGCTCGAAATTTTATTTTTTACTTTTTTATTCGAAGAATTAACATGTTTTTAGCACGTTTGCTGCAAATATACTTTTTTGAAATACAAACTTAAACAAAACAATCAAATGTACCACAAATTATTTTCGAAATAGGCATTGTTTTTATCAATCTGAACGAAAGATACTCAGTGGTACGGCGTGTAGATTTATTATTATTATTAAACGGCATGTGCACTGCGTCCCAAAGAACTATTGTGCCCCGTCAAGGACTTATAGCAACTCTATAGGTCCTATTCCAGTGAGAAATTGTAGTATCGGGCCTACTTCTAGGAATTTCAGTATATGTTCTGGTATTTGGTAGTCGCCCATATATTTTTGACGATTTAGCATGAGCACTCTTCTAAGATATATTTTGAAGTTTCGGTTTCTTCCTTGCAAAACCTGCATGTATCGTCCGATACTATTTTCTGTTTTGATAGGTGCACAGAAAAAAAAAAGATAGGTTAATCTAACCAAAAAACGTTGTAAAAAAACAATTTTTTATTTTATATGGAAAACACAAACAACAATTACAATTGTTGTGGTTAATCTAATCGTCAAAAAATTGTTAAATGATTTGCCAGCATGGTCGTATTTCGGCATATGATTCGCAATGTCATCGCTCGATGCAGAAATGCAACCATGCCGCAAATATTTCATAATTCTGAAACAGCATGACATTTAATACAAGAGAGAAAAATTATTATATATGGCTGTCTCGTTTTCGCTCTCAAAGCAACAAGTGCTGCATAATATATGAATAATTTATATTCGACACTTGACTCATGAAGTACTTGGTTCCATTAGTATGCGATACTATTATTGGTATTTTAGGGAAGTTTGTATGAAAATTGTTGGGTCGTAATAATAAAAACGTCTTAGAGCAATTGCTACGTGCATTTACTTTACTCAGAGATTTTATTTCAATTCAAAATTGAATGAAAATTATCGTAAAAATTATTAAGTATTCACAAGAAAGTATCCGGTTGTATGGAATACAAAAAAATCGAATTTTCGCAGCACTAGAAGATGGCGTCCAATTTGTTTACATTTTACATTTTTTATATTTCGAAAACAATTTTTAAAATCAAATTATGACTATGTTATAATTCATTATTAACAAATATTGTGATATTACGATTTTAAAAATTGTGCAGAATGTTTTTCAGCTCGTTTTTTCCAGGGAAAACATTAATTTCAATATTGCAATATTATTGTAAACTTAATGAAATATTAAAATATTGCGTTTTGTGGAAGCGCGTTAGTTCTAAGTAATGAATATTATATATATTCGCAGTAGAAATGATGTTGCCCGTCAAATTTGTGTACGAAACGTAAATTATCTCGTTTTTAAAGTCTTGGGCTTACATTAAATTAATTTAAGCTTCATAAATATATTTCAATACAACACATCTACAGAAATACCAAACACATCAGCTATCTTTTTTTTGCATTCTTTTTCTAATATGTATCTATTTATTTTTTCGCTCAATTGGATAATTGCTTTCTCTGTCTTCCATAAAGTAATATACAAACAATTTTTAATTGTACGCCAACAAAATTTGATTGTACGCCAACAACTTTGAGTCGGTTCCATTTACAACGTTTCTTGGTTGCTGCATTTTTAATCGTCTTTTTTGGTTAGATTTACCTACTTTTTTTTTTGTGTGTGGTAGTTAAACCTATAATGTCTTCTCAAGATACCAGTTATTATTTTTATGCTCATTTTTGTTAACTTCATCCTACAAAGGGAGTTTCCACTCCTTTCATTGCTAGTTCTTCAGCCATTTCATTACCTTCTATCCCTCTGTGACCCGGCACCCAGTAGATACAAACCCGACTATGAAGACCAAGCGTATTCAGTTTATCAAGGTTAGAGCTTACCAGGTATGACTGTAATGCGTTGATTGCCGCTTGACTGTCGGATAGGATCGCAATGGTTTGTGATGAGCTAGGGGCAGTGTGACCAGAAGCATAACGAAAAAATATTCCACTTTTGTTTGAAAATGGAATATTTATACTCCACTTTAAAATTTTTATATTCCACTATTTTATTCCACTTGGAAAATTAAATATTCCATTGTTATTCCGCTTTGTACAATATATATACCATTTTTTTTTTAAACCTTTTTTTTGTATGACATTTGAGAAAAACAATGTTTTAAGCAGGAACTTTATGTATGGGTGAAATCTAAAAAAAAAAAACTGTTATTTTAAAGTTGAAACTAATTTTGACTGTGAATATGTGCCTTAAATGTTCTGAAGCATTGTTATGGTTTAAGCAAAAGTTTAAGAACTAAACCACGCACTGGTAAGAAAAATAACACTTATAAAAAATCTTACATATAATGTCTTAAATTCAGTCGTTTGAAAAAAGTTACTAATTCAATCAAAAATGTCTGCTTATTTAAAAGCAGTAACAGGAACCGAAATATCGGTTCCGGTTACCAGACTTTCCAAAATTTCGGTTTCGATTTCATAAAGTCAAAAAGTTTAAATTTTAAAGTGAAAGTGAAACAGACTAAAGTTAACTAGCAAAAACTGGATACATTTTTTTTCTAAATTATATTTTTGACTGGAACCAACAAAATTAAACGGCTTCGTTTCTTACATTTAAAAAAATCGATTCTGGTTCCGGTTTCCAGACTTTCCAACATATCGGTTACAGAACCGGTTTTTGGCGTTCCCTGCTTAAAAATAATCAGTAAATTCGTTATAACGGAATCTCTGTCGGATTTGGCTTAGCAGTCTTAAGCAAAGTAAAATAGATTATCAAAATTGTATATTTAGCATTTAAACAAATTACTTCTTAGGAAAGCGATCCATTCTACATTTTATTGTGACGAAAACTTAACGAAAACAGAAAAGAAAATGTCCACACATTGTAGCACCGCCAGACTTAATTTTATTTATGCAGATGTGCAGTGTTACCTGAGATATTTTATTGGAAATACACCAACAAAATTAATAAAATTGGCTCTAAAACACAAAACAAAGAATATTTTTTTCCCAAAATATTCCTTTTTAAAAAATAAATATTCAAATATTTTTTGAAAAAAACATATTCCACTTAGCTCAAAAATTTTCCAGAAATGGAATATTATATTCCACTCTGGTCACGCTGCCTGGGGTAGATTCCAATTTCACGAAAGAAATTTCCAACAGAATCCCAAGTCCCACAACAGGTGGCGAGAGTGGCTCGGAAAATATAAAACAAAAGAAAATATAAAAATGATTAGCAGAATCCAAAAATTTCAGCTTTATTCTTTATATGTTTATAGGTTTTCCTCTTCGGCTCCAGAATTCGAGTATAAACCAAAAAATCAAAGAAACAACTAGAGAGCCAACTTCAACTCGTCATTTCATATAAAAGTACTAAAAATCCTAATGTGTTCAGAGCCATCTACAGCTTAAAACTAACAAATTTGAAACTAAAACTATCAGGGTTGGAGTAAACAGTTTGGTTCCAGTATTTCTGATGTAAGGTAGGGTTGCTTGATTTTAAATAGGGAAAAACTGTACATTGAGAAAAAAAAATAGAACAATTCTAAAAAATCAGTACACTTATTTTCATTTTGTTTAGTACATATCAATACAAAAAAAATAAAAAAACGATTACACTACCGAGAAAATGCCCCCTGAAAATGTTGTTCGAATTTTTATTCACCCTGGCAGTCATTTTATCTTTTTAAACATTTGCGAGTTGGGAATATTTTCTGTCCGAAAAACTCCAAAAAGACACTTTTTTTTTCGCTTTCTCTGCATATGCCAGGCGAAATAAAATTGTTGTATGTTTTCTCTTAATTTTTTTACAATGAGTGGCACTTCTAATAAATGGATATATATTTATAGTTTCCTTTTATAGGTTTTATGCTGTAGATATTGTTATCATTGAAAACGTCAAACTAATACCTTCCCTGAATTTTGAGAATTTTTCTAACAACTGCGTTTTTGGTAAATTTGTATTCAAATTATGAAATTTTTTTGTATTTTGTCATTTTTGGCCGATATTTAAATTTTGAAAAAATTCTCCAAATTCCGCGAAAATTTCTTTTGCAAAGATTTTTTATTATTTTTTTAAATGAAAATATGAGACAGAATATTCTTTCAGTGGCAACATTTGAATGCACTATGAAAAAAATGAAGTTGCATACTTTCGCAATGTACCACTTTTTGTAAACTCTTCAACTGGTTTTTCTTTTTGAACGATTTCAGAAAAAGGTTTTACCGAAACAGACGCATCAAAAAGTAAATCCATATCACTATTTTTAATAATATTTTAGCTAGTTGTTTTCAGAATGGCTCAAGCAAAAATTTGTTTGTCTATACAAAAAAAACAAAAAATATATTCAAAGAATAGAAAAACAGTACATTTTAGAAAAAACAGTACTTTTGCGTACAGATGTGAAGACGCAGGGACGTAACCAATTCATAAAAATTTGTTTACGAATACTGAATAAAAAAACTATAAAATGCAAAAAAAATGAAAATCAACAACGACAAATCGATTTTTAACCCTTATATTAACTTGCTTTGGGTGGACTATACACAGAGGGGAAAAAATTCAGAAATGCATGGTTATGATTTGAAACGGGTATCGTTACAAAAAATTCAACACCGCACAGTTCTAAAACACAACTGAAACAGTTTCACTTTTTGAAGATGGTGTGAGTTACTGGAGCGTGGGTTCAAAGCTCAGTCGGACCAAATTTAAAAAAATTTTTTTTTTTATTTTCAGTCGTGAAACAACAACATTTGCGTCTCAATTCATCAATGTGCCATTTTAATTCGTCAATGGGCAGTCTGAAAAAAAATTTAACGTTTTGTTGTCAAAATTAGAACATTCAGTTTTGGCTGGAAATTGACAACGATTCGGAACGTTTTGACAACGTTTCGTTTTGATTTTTTTTCTCAGTGTATATATATCATCAAATCTGCGACGAGCGTTTTTATACACATCCACATAGGCTAGAGAGCTGAAATTCGGTACACAGATAGAACTCCGGAGAAAATGCATTCTATTAAATTCTATTTTGCGGTCCATCTGAGGCATAGAGGGCCGTGGGGGGACTCGAACCCCTTCTTCTTAAACATGGCATAACTTCCGATTCCTTCAGACTACAATGATGGTAGTGGGTTCTGATTGACGAAATTAAATTTTATGAAAGAGGGTCTTTTGTCAGTTTTTCAAAATTCTGTATTGCCATTTTGTAAAGCAGCTTTTTGGAAAAACAGTCTTTTGAAATGCAGTATTTTGTAATACAAAATTTTGAATACAGCATTTTATACATACCGACAACTAGACCCAACCCAAACTTTATACCCTTTGGAATGGGTAAAGGCGAGGGGGATACAGCAAATTTAAAGTTCTAACTTTCGTATTTTTTACAGGGCCTAAAGTTTGTGCATAGGTTCGCAGTAAAGTTAAGGGTTTTGGCTACTTTGTTCCTAATATTTTGAAGTGCCATTTTTAGTCGGTTTAAGGATTATATTTTAAAAAACTTATTTTTTACACTTTTTTATTTTAAAAATAAATCTTACAATTTTTAATAAAAAAAAATAGTTTAAAAAAAATGTTGCAAAGGAACCCCGAAGAGGAGTTTATGAAATAATGATTTATTCTAAAATTGACGTATTGTGTTCATATATTTTGGTTTTTATTGCATATCTAATTACTAAAAAAAACAGTTTTTAAAAACTAAACAAAAGTATTTACTTAGGGTTTTTCAAATAAACCTCAAACTGTGTTGAAATATATTATTGAAATACATGTCTTTTTTGATTTGAGAATGATAGTTGATATCTAATTGAGAAAAAACTTGTATGAGTGATATGGCGTCATATTCTTTTTTTTGCTACTTACTGAAGTTTCTTTCCAGTTCTGTTAAATTTCATAATTTGTTTGTATTTGAACACACCAAATCCCCACCGAATGCTAGCCGTTTGCTGATTGGTTCTACACATCCATGTTATCGCTCCATATACGATCATCGATGGTACGAATGCAGTATATATCCATCGTAGTATTTTTGGTGTACAGCCCATCCCAACATTTCCATAGTAGTTTCTGATCCAGGGTAATGCCCAGGAATTTTACCTATTTTTGAAGCTTCAATTCCGTTCCATCTAACATAATGGGTTAAGGTGCTTAAGTTTATATTTGCTTGTAAATGATACAAAATTTACCACTACAGATTATTACTATATCATCGGCGTAACCTTGAAATGTAAATCCAATGTTCGCTACTTCTTCTAATAGTTCGTCCACATCGATGCTCCACATCAGTTGATATATAACCCCCCTTGTGGACATCCTCTCGTCGTAGTTGATATTAGGGAATCGGTGCTCTAGTTTTAAACTTATTTGCCATCCAGAATGTTAGAGTATTATTAATCCTTCTACGGCTAAGAGCATCTCTTATGGCCTCGTGTGAAGTATTGTCGAAGGGACCTTCAATATCGAGGAATGCATATATTGCTTCACTGAAAAAAAAATATACTCCAGATAAGGAAAAATGCCTTAATCCAAAGAAAAAAGGGGAATGAAATAGCACTAAAGTCATGATAGCTTTGAAATTAGGGAACACTATTACTTAAGATGAGTATATATTTTGACTTTAAATTTAATACTTATTTCTTTCATATCAGGAATATTTCTTTGAAATTAGTAAAAAGTTCTTTAATTCTAAGAAGTTTTTCTTCGTTTTTAAGACAAAAATTTCTCCAACATTTTTTTTTTATTGTATTTGTTAATTTTTTTTTTATTTTTTCTTTTCAATTTGTATTTTTTAAATTCATATTTCATTTTGTTGACTTAAATTGAATTTACAATTTATAGTGATAGCAAATATGTACTTGCGATTTCACTTCGGTGGGATTCGAACCTGCGACCTTTGGCGTTATGACGAGACCAATCAATACACTGTGCTATAGACAGCAGCGGCGTCTAATTTTCACTACGTTTCACACCAGCGGCGGGCGTGGTGCAGTGAATATAAGCTTTGCTTCACGATCAAAAGATATCAGGTTCGACTCTCGCCTGGGACAACCAGAAATTTATATTCATGCCAAATATTTTTTATTTATTTATACCAATTCTATTTCTAGAAATTTCTAAAAATTTTGGAAAACTACTTCAGACGTATACAAAACAATTTTTTTTCCTTATATTAAAAACGAATTTCTTGAAATAAAGTTAAAATTTACTAAAACTAGAGAGTGGATTATCTTCGGCTATACCGAAGCTGAAATACCCACACACAGTAGGAAGAAGTACATTGAACATAAAATTATGTGGTCTCAAGACCCCATTTTGAGCCACCTATAAATAGTTTTGGAGCCCGGACAATGTCCAAAATCCGTTTCTAAAAATTTCCAATCAAATCGACCAAAAAAAAAAAACTTGGTCTCAAGACCCCATTTTGACCCTTATATATGTGGTTTTGGAACCTCGGACCATGTCAAAAATACGTTTCTAAACATTTCCAATCGAATGCAGCAATAAAAAAGACTTGAAAAATTGTAACCTTTTTTTTCAGTGTATGGGAGCCACGCCCAGTTATTGTCCGATTTGGCTGATTCTCGAACTTGATCTCAGTATTCACGAGAAAAACATGTACCCAAAGTTTCAAGTCGATATCTCCAAAACTGCGACCGCTATCGTGCGGACGGACAGACGGACAGACAGACGGACATCGCTAAATCGACTCCGGCGGTAATGCTGATCAAGAATATATATACTTTTCCATACCGGACACGCCTCCTTCTGAGCGTTACAAACGTTGCGTTACAAAAGTGAGTATACCCGGCCACAGTGAGTGTGGGGGTATAATTAGACATATCAGCAGCTGCTGTGGTGCAGTTGTTAAGACCTCCGCTTCACTATCAAAAGGTATCCGGTTCAACTCCCGCACGGGGTATTCAAAAATTTATATTTATGCGAAATATTTGTTTTTTTATTATTTAAATCAATTCTATTTTTAGCAATTTCTATTTTGAAATACTCACTTTTAAAAAAAAAAATGAATTATACTTTCAATTTATAAAAATATCTTTTTTAAAAACAAAGAATTTTACTAAAATTAAGTATAATTTTCTTTGAATTTAAAATAGGAAAATGTTTTTTAAAATTGAGGAATTGAGGACACGTATACTAAAAAAAATATATTTTCCATATATTAAAAATGAATTTCTTTAAATAACGTTCAAATTTACTCACAATTAACAAAACAACTGTCTTTAAAATAAAGAAAAATGTAAATTTGTTTTAAAGAGGCGGTGACTTCCGTTTTAAGGCACTGTTACTTAAATTCAAGAATAATTCCTTAAAATTAGGAAAAATTCCTTAAATTAAGGAAAAAATTTGTCTTTTAATCAAGGACCAAATTTACTTGGTTTTAAAGTTGTCTTTTTTTTCAGTGTTTGTTTCAAAAGTATCTTGTATTACGTTTGCCAGTTGGTACAAAGCAGTTTCCGTTGATCTACCTGCCCTATATGCATGCTGACTGTTATGCAGCGGGATGTTTTCCAGAATGGTTGTCCTTACAGAATTGTCTACATCTTTCTCTAGATTTTTCAGTACAAAGGAAGCTAAGCAGATTGGTCTGAAGGATTTCGGGGGAAGGGGATCCTTCTTCCCTACCTTCGGAATAAAGACCACTCCTGCTCACATCCATATCCTTGGTACATAACTAAGGTGACCATTTATTTTTTCTGACAAAACGGTACAAAAAGTTTTTTTTATATATTGTTAATTTTTTGCAATAACGACACCACTTTAAGTTTGGAGCTATGAATGTCCTCATGTCCTGAATGTGCAGACAAAAAACTGAATTCATATCTTTAATTTTTTATGAGGGTAACTCTTTTTTTTAATACTTAAGTGTATTCCAAGGTGACGTCTTTGGCCCGCTTCTAAATATATTCTTTACAGCTGATGTGCCCACCAATTATCTCAACATTGGCCGACGACACTACCACATTGTGCTCATAATCAGATTCAAAATTGGCATCTCAACACGTGCAACAAAATTTAAAAACTTTTCAAAATGTGTTATGAGCATTGCTGATTTTTATAAAGGTGGCAACCATTTACAATTCGATGTAAAAAATTCGAAAATGAAGCATAAACACAAGTTTATTAATTTTTATGTGTTGTTAATTCTTTCGGTGGTCCCCACTAAGGCATTAAATCCTGAGGCGTTTTTGAAAATATCGGGATTTCGGGATTCGAAATTACAATCCCGGGATCCCGGGATTTGTTCGGTGTTTTTGGGATTTTCCAATTGAATACAATAGCTAATATAAAATTAAAGAAAAAACTTTTGCAACAATATTTAAAGTTTAATTTCATTTTAATTCAACAAAGAAATAATATTTAATAAATATTATTTGTTTTGTTTAATACAAATAATATGTAAGACAAATAAAGTCAAACAAAAAGTTATTACTTTTAGATTACATTGATCTTTTATTTTGCAACACTGATTCCAAATATAATCATAAAATTCAACCAGCTCCATTTCATGCTAAACACGAAAAACTCATTTTTAGTAGTTTTAGTGCTATAACGGATACACCTATCTTAAAAGTTTTTCAAAACTTTAGAAATTGGTGTCCATTCAAAAGCTAAATACACGCAAAATCATTAATCCAATTGATAAAATTTTTGTCAATATACGGTCAACAAAAAAAATGTTATCAATTAAATCGATCTTTTTTGTCGAACAAAAAAAATTCCTCAAATTGGAAAAATTGTATTCAGATTAAGACAAGAATGTTGCTAATTTTTATGTGTGTTTACCACTAAATCTCTAAAAGTGGGCTTTTTGTATTTACCAATTAGATTGAAAGTACTGCTGTATTTTTGTGGAAAAATGCCGAAAATAATAAATTTTTTTAATCCCGGGATTCCGGACTCAAAATCCCGGGTTTCCGGGATTTAGAAAACGCGCGGGATCCCGGGATTTTGTGATTCGGGATCCCGGGATTGAATGCCTTAGTCCCCACTGACCATTGCAATGATGTATTTAAATTTTTATAAAAATTTTTCGATTATGCCTAAAAATGTTAAAAATATGGATTTAAATATTTTATATTTAAACTAGCTGGGTCCGAACCGCTTAGCTGGGCCTAAAAAACTTGTATAATTCCATTGGTAAACTTATCCCATAAGCAAATTTTTTCCCTGAAACCGAAAGGTACAAATTTCACCGAAGTTGAAACCCGTTGATATGCTAACATTGTTTGGGCAACACTTCCTAGATGAGCAACCGAGTAAATTGTTGATCATATGGTATTGCCGAAAGTAAATATTGACTGCTGCACGTAGTAAAATATGTGAATATCTGCCGTTGAAAGTTCGCAATTGAACTTAATGTCAGAAAATGCCCGATTAAAATTGAAAAGTGTATTAAATAGTTGCGCCTCCGCAATACATTATCGGGAACGAATTGGAAGAAGTAGAATGTGTAACCTTACTTATTGTGGAAATGTTTTCTGGAACTCACTGAAGTTGGAAAAATCACAGAATTTCACTATAGAATATCACTGAAATTTAATGTTAGGAAAAGCTGAAAATGTAATTAAACCTCTTCACCTGCTCTGTTGTTCAGTCACAGAAAACAAATGAAAAGCAAAAAAATGAAACGGCAGTTAGCGCAATGGTGAAAGTTTTATAATGTAATAAATATAATAAATATTTATGACAAATATTTATAATAAATTATTATGACAAAAATGCTTATCTGTGCGTTGCAATCACTACCGTGGTGATTGGCCCTTGGCCCTCAGCTACTGGTGGATTAGCTGAATTAGCAGCTGTTAAACATGAATTAGCAGCAGTGAAGCTGTGATCTTTTCACCACGGCGGTGCCAGAAACATCTCACCGCGGTGTCACGTGTTGTGTATGCAACAAACATCTCACCACGGCGCCACGTATAATCTATGTATCTGATCTATGCTAACTGAAACATAAATTATGGTAACCCCAGAAAGTATGCAACCACGGCGGTGCAACAAACATCTCACCACTGCGCCACGTATAATCTATGGATCTGATGTAGGGTTGCCACACGGTCTGGATTCGTCTGGATTGTCCAGAGTCCAGTTTTCCAATAAATTGTCCAGATAAAATTTTCTCTGATATTTCTTAGTAAAAAAACTAAAATAAGTCAGAAAACCCAATGGACTAAAAACGTTTTGTATTTATTATAAAGATAAAGTTTTCTGTCAAATATTTTTATTTTTTCAATTACTGCGAATGAGTTTTTAGCCATTTAAATAACTTTTACCCTAAGGAAAGATGTAGAATGATGGCTGATTTCATAAAATCTGAAATATATCTGCGGCCAAAGACAATAAATATCCTTAAGTAATTAAGCATGAATTGAATAAGACTATATACGTCACTCGAAACAGTTTTCGAAGAGTCTTCTGAAATATTTATGAAACTACACCACACCACACAACCTTTTTTTAAAAAGTAGACCATTTTGAAATTTTGTTTTGACTTAAGTCCTTCTTGCTTTTGACCATATAATTATAAAACTATAATGAAAACTCTCAAGAGTTCTACACACTTTTAAAAATAGAAAATGCCAGGAAATTGTTACAAGCGGTCCTTTACTACAAAATATTTGTGGAAAGTATAGCATTGTACTGTTTTTAAACTGAAGTTGTAAAGCTTTCAACATCTTTCAAAACTGAGGAAAGACAAATTTACAGGTCTATTCTGGTGAGTGACAAAAGTTAAAATTTGTCTTGCATGTCAATTAGAAGGTAATAAAGGCGGTTAATAACTTCTAACAGCGCCAGAATAGATCTGTAAAGGGTTTTTTTCAGGGACATAACTATTATAAGTTTCATCACAAAAAAGTTGCACTATAACTATTAAACTACTAATATTTTTAAACCATAGTAGTTATCGGCAATGGAAAAAATATAAATTGTAGTTTAATAGTTATAGTGCAACTTTTAAAATAATTCCTTAAATCATGGCAATTTTTTGGTTGTAAAAAATATGAATAATATTTTTTTTTTTGGGTCCCTGGTTTTTTTTAATAAAAAGCTATCTAATTTAATTGTTTTTTTTTTAATGTAAGGATTTACCAATGTATATCCTTGGATATTGCTATTCAATTCCTACTTTACTATTTCTTACAAGCAGAGCTGTGCGTGTACGATTACGATTACTTTTTGAGTACGATTACAGTAATCGTACTCAAAATATTTTGAGTACGATTACAAGTAATGGTACCATTACTTTTAATCGTAATAAAAAAATTTAAATACGATTACTTTAATCGTACTCAAAAAAGTTTGAGTACCATTACAGTAATCGTACTCGAAATTTTGAGTACGATTACAAGTAATCGGACTCAAACTTTTTTGAATATTTTGAGTACGATTACTTGTAATCGTACTAAAAATATTACAAAGTAATCGTACTTTTTGTGTAATTGATTACAAAAGTAATCGATACAGCACAGCTCTGCTTAAAAGTATGTCATTAAAAGAAAAGTCCAGATATTTTTTTTCAAAATCCAGACCAAGATCATTTTGCATGTGGCAACCCTAATCTGATCTATTCTAACTGAAAAATAAATTATGGCAACTTCAGACAGAATGCAATTAATAACGGTGATCCCGAAAGCACGCAAGCCTTTCCCTTACAAATATAGGCTATTTTCACGATTTTCACAATTTTCTGGGTGAATTTTACGGGTTTTCTTGACCGACATAGAAGCGTACCACCAAGACGAAGGCAACAAAAAACTAGAGAGTGGACTATCTTCGGCTATACCGAAGCTGAAATACCCCCACACAGTAGGAAGAAGTACCTCGCACTTAAAAAAAATGTGGTCTCAAGACCCTATTTTGAGTCAATTATAGGTGGTATTGAAGCCCAAACCATGTCCAAAATCCATTTCTAAAAATTTCCAATCAAATCCACCAAAAAAAAAAAAAATTGGTCTCAAGACCCCATTTAGACCCTTATATGTGGCTTCGGAACCTCGGATCATGTCAAAAATACGTTTCTAAACATTTCCAATCAAATACAACAATAAAAAATGTTTACCTTTTTTTTCGGTGTATGGGAGCCACGCCCAGTTTTTATCCGATTCGGCTGATTCTCGAACTTGAACTCAGTATTCACGAGAAAAACTTGTACCCAAAGTTTCAAGTCGATATCTCCAAAACTGCGACCGCTATCGTGCGGACGGAAAGAAGGACGGACAGACAGACGGACATCGCTAAATCAACTCAGGAGGTGATGCTGATCAAGAATATATATACAAACGTTACAAACGTTGTGACAAAGTTAGTATACCCTGCCACAGTGAGTGTGGGGGTATTATTATCCAAATCGGGTGCTCCGTTGATTTTTGATGCGATGAGTAATACATTTCGCGACTTTGTTTTATATATATAGATAAATATAAAACAAGTGAGTAAGTTTCAGTCGGGCAAGCCGACTTATATATACCCTACACCTACTGAGCCATATTGAATCCACCATCTTGAATTTTGAAAATGCGACATCAAATTCGAAATCAGCGACCCCAAAAACTCACGGAACCGGAAGCCAAAAATTTCGAAAAATTTTTTTTTGCTTTTGACGGAAATTTATTAAAGTCAATGAGTCCTTATCCTTCCTTATCCTTACTATTTATAAAATAAAAACGATAATTTGGTTCTAACGGGTAGGAACAAAGTGCTTTTCATAATTTGTGCCAAAAAAGCGAAATGGATACTTTTTTTTTTTTTCGAAGGGTAAATATCATAATTTTCGGTATTAAGTTTTTTTTCAAATTTTATCCTATGCTTACAGATTTCCGTCTCTTTCCTGCGTTTAGGTCGCTGAGAATGGAGAGTTTTTTTATATTCAGTGTATAGGTTTTTGAAAAGGACTATCTTTCCATAGCACGTTTAAAATTAAAATTCGATGAAACATTACCAAAGTTATTTGAAAAATAGTATGGGACCTCTGAAAATCGGTTTTTTGGTCAAAAGTCCAGATGTTAGAGGTGTATTTGAAATTCCTGGTATGCAACTTTTTCTAATTTGACAAGACCTACAACATGCACTATGTCTCCTTTTTCACTGCAACGGAGAGTAAGACAAAACCCCAAAAACCCCCTTATACAACATTTCATACTGTTTTGATGAAATCTTAAAATTTCGGCAACCATATTAGTTCCGCCATCTTGAATTTTTAAATTCCGACATCAAATTTGAAATCAGCGACCCCGAAAACCCCACTTTACAAAATTTCATACTGGTTTGATTAAATCTTAAAATTACGGTAAAACCACGATTTTCACTTATATGGGAGGTAGGCGTGGCAGTCGACCGATTCCGCCCATTTTCAATACCAACTCCTTCTAGGGCCTAAAAAGGATAAATCCAAAATTTGGGATCCCTAGCTTTCTTCTAGCTCCTACAGTCGTGTTTACAAGAAAAAGGACGGACAGAAATCAACTCAGGAGGTGACGCTGATCAAGAATATATATACTTTTCCATACCGGACACGTCTCCTTCTTGGTGTTACAAACATCAGACCAAAGTTAATATACCCATCCATACCTCATGAGGAGTAGGGTATAAAAATATAGGTTTCATAAAAAACATAATTTTTCAAAATTCCCCAAAAAATACTATCGAAATCTATGTCAAATTTCCGAAATTTGGAGCCCTTATTTAGAGTAGGAAATTTTTCTTTGGCGAAGTTATGTCAAATAAAAAAGAGTAAAAAACTAGAGAGTGGACTATATCCGGCTATGCCGAAGCTGAAATACCCACACACAGTAGGAAGAAGTACCTCGAACATAAAATGGTCTCAAGACCCCATTTTGATCCACCTATAAATAGTATTGGAGCCCGGACCATGTCCAAAATCCGTTTCTAAAAATTTCCAATCAATTCGACCAAAATAAAATCAAGACCCCATTTTGACCTTTATATATGTGGTTTCTGAACATCGGAACATCGGACTCCCACGCTGAATCCGAATATGAAGTCGCACAGTTTTAAGTAGGACAGTTTTGGAGATATTGCACTATTTGCATATTTTGCATTTTGAAACACATTATATATCTCCGGTTTTGATTGTCCAATCACAAAAAGTTTAATATCGAATTAAAGGTAATTGTATTTACTACTTATATCTATTACAAAACTTCAAAACTAGAATTTCGGTTTAGACAACAATTATGGATTTAACGACAATTTTTCAAAATTTTAAAAATAAATTCTGCTGTTATCGTTAGTTTTAAGTAGAACACAAATTTTTCATCAAAGTTTCATTTTTGGATGTTGAAAGCCCATCTATTTCAAAGAAAAAGAGCACTTATTTATTAAAATCGGTTGGAAAAAATGGAAGTTATAAGCATTTGAGTAAAATACCCAAAATTAAATTTTTTCTATTTTTCACGATTTTTTCAGTTTTGTTGCAAATTCTAGTTACTAAACATTACGTAAGTTACATTTATCATTATTTTGTGTATAATATGAATTTCTGGAGTGAGAAATCCACAATCGTGCCCAACATCATTTCGTTCCAATATCCTTGGGTGCGACGGTCCCCAGCCCTGGATTTGCTAGTGAAAAAGTTCACCAATCTCGCCAAGGTGGCCATGGGAAGAAATTCAAGGTAGAATGATAGTATATTGATTGGCGACTTGATTGAATTTGACATTTGCTTGGCAAACAAAGAAGTTGTTCGGTCCGACCAATATTTTCAGGCATATTGATCTGACGTGCTGGAAGATGCCTTTAAGGATTCATTTTCATCTCATTTAGATTTCTTCCCAGAGCAATTTTACTATTGAAATGATGAGCCAGGTGAAGTTTCCAGCAACAAATGCTGGCAAGGGAACGTCGCATATTGGAATCAAAATAATGTTGAGCACTTTTTTGGATTTCTCACTCCAGAAACTGACAATATACACAAAACAATGATAAATGTAACTTATGTAATGAATAGTAGTTACAATTTGCAAAAAAACTGAAAAAATCGTCAAAAAGAAAAGTTTTTGTACTAAAATGCTTATAACTCCCATTTTTTCCAACCGATTTAAAAAAATAGTGCTCTTTTTCTTTGAAATAGATGGGCTTTGAACATCCAAAAATGAAACTCTGATGAAAAATTTTTTTTCTACTTAAAATTAACGATAACAGCAGAATTTATTTTTAAAATTTTGAAAAATTGTCGTTAAATCCATAATTGTTGTTTAAACCGAAATTCTAGTTTTAAAGTTTTGTATTAGAGATAAGTAGTCAATACCTTTAATTCGATATTAAACTTTTTGTGATTGGACAATCAAAACCGGAGATATTTCCAATAATGGAAAATATGCAAATAGTGCAATATCTCAAAAACTGTAACAGGAGCACATGAAAGAAATGAACGGAATGCTATTATTGTTGTTCTTTCAAATGCTAAACTGAAACATACGTGGGAGGGGCTAGTGAAAGCGACTGAGATTTGTTAATGTAATGTCAAACATTTACAATTTGACATTCATTGGAAAGAAAAGTCTGCAATTCTCTAGTAATCGTATATATAGTATGTTTGAAAATAACATTGTCTACGCCAAAATAATTTGAATTTATATATTGCATGTAGACAATCATAGTTTTATCTACTCGCCACTTACGGCGCTCTTGTATTAATTCGAATTAGAAAGCTTACGATCCACCTCTCAAAAATGTTACTTCCGTTCTAAGCTCTAGATATTAAGTCTCTTTTCTATTATACACTACAGCGAAGGTAACACCTACTTATCTCCTAATAAAATATATTGTGTTACAAACTTATATTTTGTGTTCCATTTTCTTTTCCTTTATTCCAATAATTTCTGAATCTCAAAACTTCTACGAGTTTTGAGAGCGAGTTTCATGACGACGTTTTTCTAGATCCAAGAGTTCCTACCCCTTTGCATCACCCTAGACCGATTTGGAGAATTCCCCTTCATCAGACACATATTCATGGTCCAATCGAACCGGATTCCATCATCCAAGGAATAATTCCAAATCAAAATCCAGACTCCACTCATCAAAGTTGGAGAGTTTAGCAGAGAACAAACGGCGTCATCTCATTTCTGACAGGTTCGTTTGCATATTCATTTCTTTATACTCAGTAGTTAGTGCACACGCGGTCTGTCGATATATCGGTCGAGAAAAAGGTTACAAAGAAAACCTTCCGCGATTTCCCCCTTAAAGTGATTAATTTACTGTCCAAAATACACTAAAATTCATAAAATCCTACTTAAAAGTAAAAGTGAAAATTCTATTTAAAAGAGGTTAAAAAATTAGCTCAAAATAAAGTGTAAAAAGTCCTAAGGTAGCTAAAAATTGCCTTACTTATTAAAAACCTCACAAAATCACTTTTTATTAAAAAATTTCTACCCTAAAAAATATTTATTTTCAAAAAAAAGTGTTTATTAATTTAAATAAAATCAAAAATTCAAATTTTGAAGCCTAAAAGTGAAAAATTTCCTAAAATTAAAAAATTATTCATTTGGTTAATGATCATTAAATTCATCATTAAATTCCGCTAAGGGTACCGTTTCCCATATCCAAATCAAAGTACCATCAAAACCAAAAACAATTCTCAAGAGAGAAGCTGGTGAGTCGAGATTACTGTATTCCTTTTGTACATTTCAATTTTACAACAACAACAACAACTTGCAGTATGAATCTTATTTTCACCACACTTTGTTTTAGTGTGTTCCCATACGGTTTATGTTTCAGCAACACAAAATTTGTGGCTAAATGAGTCTAAATAAATTCTTGAATTGCAGAACTTATTTCCAATATACATTTTGTTTTCCTATTCCACAACTAACTACTTTCCAAACAACATTTCAAAATAAAAATTCGTCAAAAATATATTTATATAAATATTTTGAAAAATAATAATTTTTTGGCCCATTCTCATTTCGCATTTTCTTGGAGTAATCCGAATTGTCTAAAAAACTACATAAATAAATAAATAATAATTTATATATCAAAATTAAAACTGCATTTAATTGGGATATTGTCAACAAACTTTTAAATTTATTTTCAAACGCATTTTTTAATGAAATAAATCTATTCATGCGCTAACTTTCAACAAATACAAAAATTCTCTAGTACCTACAATTCTGATAGTTCTTTTCAGAAATCATACCACCGTTAAGCTCTTGTTATTTGTGTTATTTCTCCATTGTTTTAATTCCGACCTGTTCAAAATGACCTCATTGGAAGCTTTTATCCGAGCTACCGACATTTTAGTCGAATTTGAAGCAGATTTTAATGCAATCCCAATTGCTCAACACACCCTCTATTCATTAGAAATCCATAGAGAAGAAATAAAGTCCATTTGGTTTGAAGTTAAATTAGCTTATGATAAATGCTTGCATGACCAAGGTGATGCAGCAAATCTCGAATCCCTTAAGCAGCGATATCGCACTTCATATCAAACTCATGTCCGTTGCTCATCCAGAATTGGTGAGTTTGTACAGCTTTCAATAGAGGTTGAGCCTCCAACTCCGATTGTAGAAGACGGAGCCAGGTCCTTGAATTCAAATTTTAATCTACCGCCTTGCGACACAGAAGTGTTCAATGGCGACTATCTTTCATGGCCCTCATTCCGCGATTTATTCACGGCAATTTATATCAATAATTCAAGACTCAGTCCAGTGGAGAAATTATTTCATTTAATTCAAAAAACCAAAGGTGAAGCGCGAGACATTGTCAAAAAATGTCCATTGACAAACGAGGGTTTTCCAATAGCGTGGAAAAATTTACAGGATCGCTTCGAAAATAAGCGCATTCTTGTTAATAGTCAACTAAGGCTCCTATTCAATCTCCAGCCTGTACTTTCCGAATCAGGTTCAGCGATCAAGCTGTTGCAGCGAGAGATAAACGGTTGTATCTCTGCGCTTCTGCTATATAATATAGATATCACCAATTGGGATGCTATATTTATATTTCAGTGCTCCTCAAGGTTACCAGACGCTACCCTAGCACTTTGGGAGCAATCTCTGAGTAACAAATCCCAAATCCCATTGTGGAAGGATCTTGACTCCTTCCTCACTAGTCGATATCAAACACTCGAAACCGTGTCTGATATCAAATTCACATCTAATTCAAAAAAACCCACTCCAAAACCCCTTTCTAATCCAAATAATCGTGCAGATTATAAGAAACTCAATGCATATTCCGCTCAGATGTCTATGCCTACATGTAAGCTTTGTCCAAATGAAACTCATACCATTCGCTCTTGCACCCGCTTCCTACGAATGGATGCTGGTCAGCGAATGTCGGCAGTTAAAAAGTACGGCTTATGTCTCAATTGTCTGGGAAACACTCATTCAATCAAGGATTGCAAAAGTAAGCACAACTGCTACAAATGCAATAAACGTCATAATACCCTTCTTCATTATGATACTCCAGTTCCAGCAAGTCCTGTTCAATCATCCAGTAATTCCAATTCGAATTGTAACCAGGCAAATCAATCTCCGCCACAAGAATCTCAAATACAGTCCGCTAATACCTCATCTGGTGTTCATAATGTACATTCCTGTTTTACTTCCAAGACAAAAAATGTTCTTCTAGGTACCGCCGTAGTACAAATCAACCATTGTGGCGTCACGTATAAAGCTCGTGCGCTCATCGATTCCGGCTCAGAAGCGACTTTCATTACGGAAAGACTTTTCCGACTTCTGAGAATTCCATATCAGCGAACATCAGCCAAAATATATGTCCTGAACAATTCAGTTTCAGCTCATATTCAAAAAATATGTTCTTTCTATTTGGCTTCTTCTTCCAATGCTAGCCACTCAATAGCAGTAGAAGCACTTGTGGTCCCACACCTAACTGAATCTCTTCCTGCAAGTCCTGTTGATTTATCGAGTTTATCAACTCTTCCTAATATTCAGCTCGCCGATCCAGAATTTTACAAAAGCTCACACATAGATATTTTGATCGGTGCAGATTTGTTTCCACACATTCTTTTAAATGGCATCCAACGCAATATCTGTGGTTCACTGCTCGCTCAGGAAACCATTTTTGGTTGGATCCTTACAGGCACTATTTCACAAAATTCCATTTCTTCATTTTCTACACAAGTCTGTTTTTTCTCAGAAGCATCTCTAGATAAGCAGATTTCACATTTTTGGGAGGTGGAGGACCTTCCAAAAAATCGTATAATGTCTTCATCCGATAAGTTTTGTGAAGAAAATTTCATTCGTACAACCAAGAGAAACGAGGATGGTAGATATACCGTCACTTTTCCATTTAAAGAGGATTATCCTGAAACTTTAAAACTAGGGCATTCACGTTCCATTGCTAATGCTCAGTTTCTGAGAAATGAACTTCGACTTAGCAAAACTCCAGATTTTAAAATACATTACGATGCTGTTGTTCAGGAGTATATTGATTTGAATCATATGCACCCAATTCCTGCTCCTCCTTTTGAAACTTTTCCAAAACATTTTTACTTGCCACACCATGCAGTAATAAAACCTGAGAGTACTACGACAAAGGTCCGTGTAGTATTCAACGCCTCTAGCTCATCTGCTAATGGTAAAAGTCTAAACGACATTTTGTATGCTGGTCCAGTACTTCAATCAGATTTAACTTTGTTAATTTTAAAATGGCGATTCTTCCAATTCGTATTCAATGGTGACATCCAAAAGATGTACCGCCAAATACTAGTTCATCCTGATCATTCGAAATTCCAACGTATTCTATTCCGAAAAACTCCTAGCGATAATATCCAAGATTATGAACTTAAAACAGTTACTTTTGGAGTAAATTGCGCTCCTTTCCTTGCAATCCGTACGCTACTCCAACTTGCAGATGACATTGCTGAGATGTATCCTCTCGCAAGCGATATTCTTAAAAATTCTATGTATGTTGATGATGCACTCGCTGGTGCGCACGACATATCTACTGCAATTAAAGCAAGAGAGGAACTTACTTCTGCACTTTCATCTGCTGGTTTTTCTCTTCGAAAGTGGACTTCCAATTCGAAGCAGATTTTAGCTGGAATTCCTGTTGGCCATCTGTTAAATGAAGACTTCCTTTCGCTGGAAGACAGCAGTACTGCAAAAACGTTAGGTATCCGTTGGAATGCGATCACTGATTCATTTTTCTTTTCCGCTAAGCCTTTAGAGTACAAGGCTACATTCACAAAACGAGAGGTTCTTTCCCAAATTTCAAAATTATTCGACCCTGCTGGCTGGTTAGCTCCATGTATCGTCATGGCTAAAATTCTAATACAACAGATATGGCTAGAGGGTATAGGTTGGGACGAGAACATTCCTGAAAACTGCTTACAATCCTGGCATTATTTCCTTTTAAGCTACACACACCTGAATGAGATACAAATTCCAAGGTGGCTGCACTATTCTCCAAATTCCAAAGTTGAGTTCCATGCATTCTGCGATGCATCGGAAAAAGCTTATGCAGCAGCCATATACATACGCGTAAATAATTCCAATTTGATTACAACTACTTTACTTGTGGCTAAAACAAAAGTAGCACCGGTAAAAACTGTATCCTTGCCGAGGCTCGAACTGTGCGGGGCTGCTCTTTTATCCGATATGGTCGACTCTATTTTGCCTCCACTGGGAATCCAAACTCAAAATGTGTATTTTTGGACAGATTCTACTATAGTCCTCGCCTGGCTTCGAAAACCACCGTGCCAATGGGCAACTTTTGTAGCAAACCGAGTGTCCAAAATTGCCCAAACTGTTGGCTGTTCAAACTGGTTTCATGTCGACTCGAAATCAAATCCAGCAGATCTGGCTACCCGTGGTGTTCAACCACAAGAACTTTCCGAAAATTCTCTCTGGTGGCATGGGCCTAAATGGCTACAAACGCCACACTCGTTATGGCCAAAATCCACTCAAGAAAATATTTCTGATACAGATATTGAGAAAAAGTCTAAAAAATGTTTATTTTCATATTTTCAAGATTACGAAGACGTATTAGAACGCTTTTCATCGTATCCTAAAGCAATTCGCATAGCTTCGTATATATTTCGTTTCTTTTTACGAACCCATCCAACCCATCGATTAAATTTCTCCTATAATTCGGCAATTATTTCAAGTGCTGAAGTTGTAAATACTAGAAACCGACTAATTACTATATGCCAAAGATTTTCGTATCCTAACGAATGTCACAGCTTGACGTTAAAGGAACCATTAGCAAATTCTAGCTCCATTCTAAATTTAAATCCATTCATAGACGATTCTGGTATACTTAGAGTGTGTGGCAGGCTTGTCTCTTCTCCTACAATGTCGTATAACGAACGACATCCAATCATTTTACCGTACAATTGCCAGTTCTCCAGACTGCTTGTAAGGTTTACACATCAGATTTCGCTCCACGGTGGCAATCAGTTGGTGCTTCGCCTAATCCGATCGCAATTTTGGATACCAAAAGCGAAAAACCTAATTAAGTCAACAATCAATAATTGCAAGGTTTGCGTCATTCATAAGCAAAAGGTCCTAACACAGCTAATGAGTGCTTTGCCGCCAGCAAAGCACTCATTAGCGTCCATTTGCCCACACTGGCCTGGACTTTGCTGGGCCATTCGATATCAAAAATTACACAGGAAGAGCCTGTCTCATTACGAAAGGATATGTTTGTGTCTTTGTTTGTTTCGCCACAAGGGCCATACACCTTGAGGCTACTTCCAGCCTCTCTACTCCTGCATTTCTTGCTGCCTTCCAACGCTTTGTTTCCAGGCGTGGTTGTCCTCTCCATATGTATTCCGATAATGGAACCACTTTTGTTGGTGCATCCAAGATATTGACCAAAGAATTCCTACAGCTTACCCATTCTGCAATCATTTCCGATTACAACTATCAAGGCTTAAGCTGGCATTAGTGGTCAGTAACTTATTTTTTCGTTTCTTATGTTCCTGAACCCCACAACACTTTTACAACTAGATCTATCCTTCCAGTTCAATATGGCTAGCAAAAATAATCAGTCGAGACGTTATCTCAAAAATTCGTTCGTTCAGAAACGCTTCAAATGTCATGTGTGCAGTCGTTTTCATGCTCTTCAATCATGTTGGAAATTCCGTTCAATGAACACCGAGCAAAGAATGCGCATCGTTCTCCTCTACAAATATTGTTCCAACTGTTTAGCACACGTACATTCCAATGCGACCTGTTTCAGCAAGACTGGATGTCATTACTGCCAGGAAAAACACCACACGCTTCTTCACATGCACGAACGCCTGCGTCGCTCGAACACCAAGAATCAATTTCCAATATCACGGAAATCGCCGTCGCATGAAGAAGCTCCAACTTACTTATCCATCCTATCACATCACGTTATCACTCTTATGCCAACAGCGATAATTCAACTCGAAGTGCGTAAAAAATCACTATCAGTACGCGCTATTATTGATCCATGTACGCTAGTGAGCCGTGTATCTGATACGTTGGCTAAGAAACTGCAGTTAGCCACTACATCCATTGGCAACGAATCTTACGGCACTGTTATCATCTACAGTGACGCAAGTTCTACAACAAAAATCGACGCTACTCTACAAATTGATAACCGAATCACGATGCTGACTCCTTCGAAATCACTCGATGCATCAATTAAGGACAAATTTCCTAATTTAGTTTTAGCAGATCCGAAATTTTATAAATCAGCCCCCATTTCTGTGGTCCTGGGTGTCGATTTATACCCCAAAATTATCCAATCAGGCGTCATACCAAGCAACGGTGCTCTCCCCGTTGCACAACAAACCATATTTGGTTGGATTCTTTCCGGATCCGTCTCCCAATAAAAAGTTCCGCTTTTCGACAAATTTCGAAACCGCTTTTTTTCGACCCTTAAAAAGTGCACTATCAAACTGAAGTATTGTAGAATTATGCAAACACCTATACTTTATCATATCACCTTATATAGTATATATCATATTAAGCATTATGTATATTGAATTTATAAACAAAAATTGAATTTTTAACGTATCTAATGTATCGAAATGGAATTCATATAAGATATTGTTTGCAGCCGTACTGCAAGGCGGGCGGCATGTCTACGCCAAAATAATTTGAATTTATATATTGCATGTAGACAATCATAGTTTTATCTACTCGCCACTTACGGCGCTCTTGTATTAATTCGAATTAGAAAGCTTACGATCCACCTCTCAAAAATGTTACTTCCGTTCTAAGCTCTAGATATTAAGTCTCTTTTCTATTATACACTACAGCGAAGGAAACACCTACTTATCTCCTAATAAAATATATTGTGTTACAAACTTATATTTTGTGTTCCATTTTCTTTTCCTTTATTCCAATAATTTCTGAATCTCAAAACTTCTACGAGTTTTGAGAGTGAGTTTCATGACGACGTTTTTCTAGATCCAAGAGTTGCTACCCCTTTGCATCACCCTACACCGATTTGGAGAATTCCCCTTCATCAGACACATATTCAAACATAATTGGCAGTCAACTAAATGAGTCGCTGATGATAAATCTGGCAAATTTTGAAATAGCTATACGACTGAAGCCATGCTTGGACTGTTTCCTTTTTCATGTTGCTACTTTCCTATTTGCTTGTTCAAGTGATCTTTTCATTGCATACAACAAAATTATATACTAAAAACAGCCTGACACTCAAAATGTTCTACTTATATTTTCGACTTCATATTCGGATTCAGCGTGGCTTTTTACATAGGAAATGACTATCAAAAGTTGAAGATAACGAAATTTTTAATATTTCACAACTAGTAAATTTGCCCGTGCCATGCACGGGAAAAAAACACACTAATTTGAAAAAATTAAATGTTTACTAAATATATTTTAGATGCACAAATATTTTCATTGTTTTTAAAATTTAAATGTAATTTCTTTTTATAGAAATTTGTGAAATATGTAACTTTTTATTAAATTTTGTAAAGAATAGAAAGAAATTTTGTTTGATGATGTAATTGTGTAAAGTTGAACTGTTACATTAAAAAAGAAAGTTTAAAAAAAGAAAAAAGAATATCAAGCAATGGAATAAAAAAAAAAAAAATACGACGGTGACGGGCTTCAACCCAAGACTGCCGCAGACAAAGCGGAAGCTCTACCCAACTGACCACAGCCAGCTATAAAATATTTTCAGCTAATGGCGGTTAGGTAAACCAAGCCGTATGGTGAACTCCATAATTTATATATACATATGAAAATCATATGTGAAATATGTGAACTTTTATTAAATTTTGTAAAGAATAGAAAGAAATTTTGTTTGATGATGTAATTGTGTAAAGTTGAACTGTTACATTAAAAAAGAAAGATTAAAAAAAGAAAAAAAAATATCAAGCAATGGATTCAAAAAAAAAATACGACCGGTGACGGGCTTGAACCTATGACTGCCGCAGTCATAGGCCGAAGCTCTAACCAACAGACCACAGCCAGCTATAAAATAAATTGAGCTAATGGCGATATAGTTCATCAAGCTGTATGGTGAATGTGTATATACACACAAAAATGTAGCTTTGATTTACCATTGCCACCTTTAAGGAAATAATACTACCAAAAGGCTAGCGTTGCCACCTAACAATGCTTTCACCTGTTACGGCTAAACATTATTTCCGATTGTCGATTATTTTTATTGCAAAGCGTTTTATTCATTGGATTTTTTCAATTTTTATTTTCGTATTATGTATTTTGACGTACTAAAACCGAATCTGAATCTTTTATTGTAGCAAGAATCTGCTTTCCGAGAAATAAATTTGTTTAAGTTTTGATTTCCCCTTTTTCAATTTCTCGAGTGACTTCTAAGAAAGGTGTTCATTTTGTAGTATTTTTTTTCGGGAATTTTAATTTATAAATGATTCACATTTTTTTTGTTTTTATGAAATTTCTCACCTTAAACAAATATATTTTCGCATTTGCAAGAAACATTTTTGAGTAAGTTTCGCTGCGGCTGCGGTACTTCGCGTTGTTGTGTGCGGACCTTAATGTTGTACTGGGAATATATGCAGTGTATAGGAAAGTGTAATATGAAAGTGTAATATGAAAATCTAATACACCACCGTAATAGGTGAAAATAGTGTTAGGTGGCAACGGTAGTCTTGTGGCAGTGTTATTTTCTTAAAGGTGGCAGCTTTAGGTCGAAGCTATTTTTGTTTATATGTGAAATGATTTTTTGTGTGCGTATATACATGAAAGCGTTTTGCATACAGCTTGCCGAAGTTAATCGATATTAGGTAAAGGTATTGTATGAGCATTAGTGGTTCTGGTGAGAAGGCGCTTAGTTCGCTACTTCATCTTACTTACAATCGCTGCGTTGTGGGTTCGATACCTGACCAGGGCAGGGCGGCTAACATTTATAAGAAAAAATATATGTGTGAATATATTTGTAAGTGGCTCTGGTTCCTTCTCACGAACGCAATGTCGTGTGGACAAACCACCAGAATGGCTAACATTAAAAAAAAAAGAAGGTTAACAACTTAAAAAAATTTTTAAGTGAAGTTGTAAATTTTGAATCGGTTAGTGTTACGGAGAGACAGACAGACAGACAGACAGACAGATTCAATATGAAAAGAAAAAAAATGTTGTTTGTTCCATAGCATCAAAATTTGGACGGTCAAAAAAATAGTAGTATTTCACATTCATAATAAAAAAACAAATAAAAAAAGCCATATTAATTTTAAAATTAATTTCACAATTACAATTTTGTTATTTTACATCATTTAATATTTAGTGGCATGTCCTTTGTTAGATATAACTGCCTTACAACGTCGCTGCATGGAGTTTATAAGTTTCTGGCACCTTTCTTGAGATATAGCACTCCAAGATTGTTCCACCACTGTCCACAGTTCATTAATGTTTGTTGGTTTCCTACCGAACACCGCCTTTTTGACGTCGCACCAAAGATTTTCAATTGGGTTGAGATCTGGAGATTGTGCAGGCCACTCCATGACCTCAACTCGATTGTCTTGAAAACACTTTTTTCAAGTTTGCTTGTATGTTTTGGGTCCTTGTCCTGCTGGAATACCCATATCAGTGGCATTTGTTCGCGAGCATACGGCAGCATAATTTCCTTTAAAATTTTGACATAAATATTTTGATCCATAATTTCTCTGATCCAGTGTATGGGACCAACACCATAAAAACAAAAGCATGCCCAAACCATTACACTGGAACCTCCATGTTTTATTGTTTTGGTGGTGAATTTTGGGTTGTATTCCAAATTAGGTGGACGCCTTACATAGAGTCGATACACTTTTCCGCCATATAGCACAATTTTATTCTCATCCGTCCACAATATGTTTCTCCATTTCTCTTCTGGCCAATCAACATGTTCCTTAGCAAATTTAATTCTTTTTGCCACATGTTTTTCCGTTAGAAGAGGTACTTTTCTTGGGCTTCTAGCAAGAAGATTACATTCTCTGAGGCGCCTGCGAACAGTTTCGACACTTGCTTTTAATTTAAGCTCATTTTTTTTTTGTGTTGCTAGTGTAAACGGGTTATTTTTAGAATGTCGTAATACCTTTTCGATCAACTTCGGTGACATTACAGCCTTCCTCCCACGTGCTTCAGGCTTAAAATCGTACTTTAGTGCATTGCAGATCATTGTCGGAGAGCACCCAATAATTTCCTGTACTTCAGCATACGTTTTACCATTCAAAATTAACTTTGTTATAAGGCTGCGCTTTTCAGGCGTGCAATGCTTACCTCGTCCCATTTCATAAATTACGATTTTTTAAAAGTAAACATCAAATATAACAGTATATGACAGAGAGGGCTACAAAAAAAGGAAATCAAAAGGAAATATAATAATTTATTAAGGTATACTTTATATCCAACTGCATATCCACCCAAAGCAAGTTAATATAAGGGTTATAATAAAAAACGAATCCTCTATCACAAATTTTATTTTTATACCCACTACTAACTTTAACAAAACATTTGTAACGCGCATCAGGAGGCGTGTCCGTTATGGAAAAGTATATATATTCATGATCGACCTCTTGAGTCGATCCGTCTGTCCGTCCTTCCGCACGATAGCTGTAGCAGTTTTGGAGATATCGACTTGAAACTTTGGGTACATGTTTTTCTCGTGAATACTGAGATCAAGTTCGGAAATTAGCCAAATCGGACAAAACCTGGGCGTGGCTCCCATATAACGAAAAAAATGGTCAACATTTTCCAAGTCGCTTTTTATTGCTGTATTCGATTAGAAATGTTTTTTTAACATGGTCCGAGCTTCCAAGCCCACATATAAATAGGTCGAAATGGGTATTGAGATACAAATTTTTTTTTTTGGTTGATTGGATTGGAAATTTTTAGAAACGGATTTTGAACGTGGTTCGAGTCTCCGCAACCACCAATAAATGGCTAATAACACCTTTCGACACTAAAAAACGCACATGATCGGGACTGATAGATTCTGTTAGAGGGGTTTAAAAAAGATCAATTCTTAACAAGATCAATTCTTAAAACCGTTTACAAAAAAACTTATGTTAAAGAAAAAAAAGTAAATAAAAATTAAAATTTCTGAATTGTTTCTAGTCTAGCGTGATGAGTTTACATCCGATTGTAAAAAGTTTACAAGTTTTTTAAAGGTATATTTTTCCCCTATCAAATGCATAATTAATATTTAAAATCCAATCAAAACTGTATGCACTGACGAGACTTATTACCCATCTTGTAGTTAATAAAATTCTATACAATTTGTACCCAGAACATTTAGTTATGGGGTAATTGGTTTGAAAGTTATAACTCGACAAACACGTAATTTTTATACTTTTTCACTTTAATAGCCAAAATGATAATTTTGACAATTTGCAGAAAAGTGAAAAAAATTCTGAAAAATACTAAAAATTACATGTTTGTCGAGCTATACATTTCAAACCAATAATCAAACAACAAAATGTGCTTGGTACAAATTGTAGAGAATTTTATTACCTACAAGAATTGGATAGTATTTTTTTCGGAATTTTTTAAAAATGGGTATTTTTTATGAAACCTATATTTATACCCTTGTAATGGTTCCTGCTCGGAATAGTTCGAATCTTCATCAGGTGAGAGGTAGCGGGCAGCACGTACTGGCAATTCGGCCTTGCTCGTCGGACGGGGGGGTTTGTTGCTACACCACACTGAAACACCACACAGAGAAATATCTACGTGCTTAGAGAGAGAGAGAGATAGATAGACAGACAGACAGACAGACATACTATTTATTTAAAGGAACGAATGCTAAAGACCTGAAATGCAAAACGAAGGATTAGATGTTTTAATCCCGATCGCCCATATCCCAACCATGCTACCAAATCCTGCCATAGACTTTTATTTGATAGCCCGAAAATAAATTCAAGTAGATTTGTTACATTAGGCTAATTAACAAAATTTATTTGCAATTCATATTTATTTACATCATTTCTCAAATGTTTCAAATTTATACATATTTTTTTTTTATTTTATAAAAAAAATGACTGGTCACCTTAACCATCTTTAGAAATTACAACCGAACATTAATATAGTTATGCACAAGAGCAATTGATACGATCAACGGTAGTAAGGGTTCTATAGGAACATTACTAATGTAAGCGATAGTAATGCCTTTATGTAGTTTTTTTTTTTTGTTTGTTTTATAGTTTAAGTACATTTTAAGTTTTAATTTCCGTGGAATATTTATGATACATTACTAATGTAAGCGATAGTAATGCCTTTATGTAGTTTTTTTTTTTTGTTTGTTTTATAGTTTAAGTACATTTTAAGTTTTAATTTCCGTGGAATATTTAATAAGTTTTACATTTTAACTTTGGATCTGTTGATTCATATATAGCAAATTTTTTTATTTATTTATTTATTTTTTTTTTGTTTTTAAATAAAGCAAGGAAATGTCAAAATCTTTTTATTTTATAATTTTGTTTTTAACATATTTAAGTGTACAAATAAAGTAGGTATTCACAAAAATAGAATTTGAAATAGACAATATTAAAAACTCACGTGGTCTCCATCCGATGCATCAGGCCTGTTGCAGGAATACGCCGTTACTCTTGCTACACACTACACTACAAATTTGGATTTGTTGGCTTTATATTTTTCAATATATATCTTGGCTCTATACGAGCAGAATTTAGCACGACGATGCTGACCGTTCAAGAGTAGGATTGAGAAGACCGTCCAAGCTTCATATTCGCAAAAAGGTTAGCTCACTCTCCCAACATTTCCACGCGTTATTCAACTACCTGATACCCACATTTTATCCGTTTCTGCGGTTAATTCATATCGACAATTGCCAAATGTAGGTGATGTTACATGTATCGAAAATATTCATTACGAAAGGGTAAATTTTGAGATTTTGGAAATGGCAAGTTAAGGGAAATGAGTAATTTATTTATTTAAATTATCTTTATGTTAAAAAAAAATAAAATTTATAATTCATATGGTGACTGACTCTAACATTTTGGTCAAAATCAACCGTCACACCCTACACTTTATGAGGTATGGGTATATTCACTTTGGTCTGATGTTTGTAACACCAAAAAGGAGACGTGTCGGGTATGGAAAAGTATATATATTCTTGATCCGCGTCACCTCCGGAGTTGATTTAGCCCTATCCGTCCGTCCTCTTTTTTGTAAACACGATTGCAGGAGCTAGGAGAAAAATAGGGATCCCAAATTTTGGATTTATCCTTTTTAGGCCGTAGAAGGAGTTGGTATTGCAAATGGGCGGAATCCGTCGACTGCCACGCCTACCTCCCATATAAGTGAAAATCGTGTTTTACCGTAATTTTAAGATTTCATCAAAACAGTATGAAATTTAGCATAGTGGGGTTTTTGGGGTCGGTGATTTTGAATTGATGTCGCATTTTCAAAATTCAAGATGGCGGATTCAATATGGCCCAGTAGGTGTAGGGTATATATAAGTCGGCTTGCCCGACTGAAGCTTACTCACTTGTTTTATCTTAAAGTTCGTGTAAAAACTCTCTTTCGCAGTCCAGATATTCAAACAGATATCGTTGCGATATACCTCCATTCAATTTGAAGAAATGTCCCCTACATAATTTTTCAATAGGAATGACCCTTTTTCAAGTATTTTGAGATTTAAAAAAGCCATTTTTGGAAATTTACACTTTTGGCAATGGTCATTCCCCCAAAAATACTAAATGTAAAACCAAACCAAAAAAATATATTTTTATGAGTATATTTTGAAGGGAATGAGGTTAAAAAGAGGTAAATTTCATATGGAATGCCGCATATATGGGGCAGAAAAAAACAAAATTATTTTTTGAATTTCTATTTTAGAGAAAAAAAACGAACGCTTGCTGAGCAATATGCAAATGTTTAGACGCTTGTCAATAATGCCGGAAATAGACGAGTTAGTGGTCACTTCAAACTCCAGAGGATGTCGGCTCGAATTCCGGGAAAACTAAAAGTTGTTACAAATGATTCTAAGCAAATTGGCAAATAAAAAAATTAAATAAAGCAAAAAATAAATAACTTAAAAAGGTGCAAATAAAAAGAGATTAATAAAAAATCTAATATTTCCATATTTAATACCATTTTAAATACTGCGCGTATTGATGTAAATAAAAACAGCTTAGGAGCACTATCAAATACGTTTTTGTTTGATTTAAATACGTTTTCATTTGATTTCACTATCTTTTTCGATCAGTGTAGGTAAGTTTTGAAATATGAAAAGGTCTATTCAATTCCTTTCGAGTGGAACCAAAGTGATATTTATGTTGACTCTTGTTCATCCGATTCATCTGGCGAAGCGGAAATAGTTATAATTTAGATATAATTTATTTTTAACAATACTGATTCTGATTATGTAATATTTCTCTACTCTCGACCGAAAATGGCAATTTCTTAGAAGTTTCATACATTTATACTGTCTGTACTTATCTCAATAAGTTGAACAAAGAAATAACAAACAAAAATCAGTATTATAGACTACAATTCGGTAAAGAATAAGACTGAAAGAATTGAACTTTATTAATTCTAATTCAAATTTATACTTATAATAAAAAAAGAGTAAAAAACAAGTTTTTTAAAATATAACCCTTTAACCGACTAAAAAGCAGAAAATAAATTTTCTTTAAATTAATTTCTGCAATTTCGATTTAAAATTAAGGGTTTTTGCTACTTTGTTCCTAATATCATTGCAAATTTTGAAGTAGCCAAAAACCCTTAATTTTAAATCGAAATTGCAGAAATTAATTTAAAGAAAATTTATTTTCTGCTTTTTAGTCGGTTAAAGGGTTATATTTTAAAAAACTTGTTTTTTACTCTTTTTTTATTTTCCCCTTTTTTTAAAAAAAAATTTTTTTTTCGGTGTATTTCTTTCCCATTTATATTTTGCCCGAATAGTTTTTCTTCTTAAATTTTTACATTTAAAAAATTTTTTTTGGTTTAAAAAAAAAAATTGCTCCCCCCTTTTTTCCCCCCTTTTCCCCCCCTTTTTTTTCCTTTTTTACTCTTTTTCCCCAATGCTAGCCTAAGTGAAAAATTTCAGCCCTGTAGCTTAAAAAATGCGAAAGTTAGAACTTTAAATTGGCTCCATTCCGCTCCCCTTTGCCCACACACCCCCCTTTCCAAAGGGTATAAAAAATCATTTTGTCAATAAGAACCCACCTACCAAATTTCATCATTGTAGCTTGAAGGAATCGGAAGTTATGTCATGTTTAAAAAAAAAAAGTTTGAGTCCCCCCACGGCCCCCTACGCCTCTGATGGACCCCAAAATTTAATAGAATGCATTGTCACCGGAGTTCTATCAGTGTTCCAAATTTCAGCTCTCTAGCTCATGTGGAAGTGTATGAAAAAGCTCGCCGCAGATTTGAGGATATATATATATATATATATATATATATATATATATATATATATATATAGTCCGCCCAAAGCAAGTTAATATAAGGGTTATAAAAAATATAAATTATTTAGGGGGAGGATGTACGGTTCCGGACCCCCACCGAAATGGTTGACCTTAAAAAATATATGGAGAAAAATTCAAAAAATATTGTTTTAAAAAAACCCAAAAAATCTAATCAATTTGTTTGCTGCCAAAATAAAAACCAAAAGAAAAAATTATTGGAAATTCGAAAAAAATTTTTAATTGTAAATTTGTAAAATGTAGAAGACGCTCTTTCAGGACTGGAGTCTACATCAAATTTTCCTTATAAAAATAATGTTAACGTACGAGTAGGATCCCAAAAGAGTGGAGACAATTGGGCATCATACACAGAAAAAAAAGGTCGGTAAAATTAACCGAAAAAAGTGGTTGACGTGCAGCATTTCAAAATGTATGAAAATTGTAAATTTTTTTACCGAGATGGTCGGTAGATTTAACCGACAAAAAATGGTAAAAAAAAATAGTTGAAATAACCGAAAAAAATTGGTGTTGTGCAGACATTTTAGGTTCTTTTACAGCAATTGTCGGTTAAATTTGAATTTTCACTAAGTTGTGCAATTTACCATTCGCGCATCTTCAGTTGAATCGTTGGGATTCAAAGAAAGAAGAATTCCCAATCGTGTTATGAATGTCGTCCGTGTATAGCGGCAGCTTGAGCAGAGCCAAATAGAGTTTTTTGCTTGTAATACTACTTTTGGAAAATAAGTGCTTGTGTCAGTTATGCGCTCAAGCTAATATTTATTTTTTTAAACATGCAATCTTGCATTTTCGAAATATATTTTTGTGTTTAATATGTTTTTTTTGGTTGTAGGGGTTTGTTTTCAAATAAAGAAAAAAAATAATTCATCGAAAAAAGTTTTCTTACTAAAAAAATATGTATCGAAACAAATTTTTGCTGTATGTTTACAATTAAAAATTGTAAGCCAACAAAGCATTAAAGTAAATCAACCACTTCTCGTCGGTTAGATTAACCGACGAAGAGGGGTTGGAGCGTTTTTAACCGTCTTTTTCGGTTAAATCTACCGACTTTTTTTTTTTGTGTGTAACATTATGATTAAGCATGCAATGTAAAAATGCCTCCCAAGAACATGCAATATAAAAATGTATGAATATCAGGGTAATTCTGTGTCAAATCAAAACAATTTTTGAAAAAATCAACCTCGACCTTTTCGATTTTGATGAAATTTGGAAAGTAGATAAATAACAGCAAAAAAAACAATATATTTATGAGTTTTTGTTTTCAAAATTCAAAATTTTGTAACGAAGCTTAGCGTCAATTTGTAATTTATTTTTTTGTAGATTCATTTTACATACTCTATGGATTTTCAAACTTAAAAAAGCACAGAAAAATACATATTTTTTGAAAATTTTTTTAATGTACCAAAAAAAACCACTGTGCTTGCATCTGCAAGCTTCAGCTTTAAACAGCTCTCCCTACTGACATCACCTTCTTATTGCATCATGGTTCAGAATAAAACAGATAGACAGACGTCTGTCCGTCTATCCGTCTGTCCGTCTATCCGTCAACGTCGGACAGTCCGTCTGTCCTCCCTCTTTTCTTGTAAACACGATTGCAGGAGCTAGAAGAAAGCTAGGGATCCCAAATTTTGCATTTATCCTTCTTAGGCCCTAGAAGGAGTTGGTATTGAAAATCAGCGGAATCGGTCAACTGCCACGCCTACCTCCCTGTCTGTCCGTCCTCTTTTCTTGTAAACACGATTGCAGGAGCTAGAAGAAAGCTAGGGATCCCAAATTATGGATTTATCCTTTTTAGGAGTTGGTATTGAAAATGGGCGGAATCGGTCGACTGCCACGCCTACCTCCCATATAAGTGAAAATCGTGTTTTACCGAAATTTTAAGATTTCATCAAAACAGTATGAAATTTTGTAAGGGAGGTTTTTGGGGCCGCTGATTTCGAATAAAAAATCTTGTTAAATTAACCAAATTCAACCAATTTTGTAGGTACCATTTGTTTAAAATGTTCGGTTGTCGTTAATTTTATTTCGTAATTTACTCACCATTCTATCGCTAAAGTGTTGGAGATTTGCCCCCTTTCGTTTATTCTTTGTGGTTATCGAATCCGAAAATGTTGGGTCATCCTGGCAGGCCTAAGCTATTGGCACCATACACATTATCCACCATAGCAACAAATTGAGGGTTTATTGCCCGGTTTAACATAATTTTAACACATGGACATTATGACCGTCTAAAGCGGACGTAATGTCCAAACCCCAAAAATTTTTTAACAAATTTCCAAATCTGTGCCTTTTACGAAAAGGCACAGATAAAAGTAATTTATTTAACAATTTTTTTTTTATTTGAGAAAGGTTTAAATGTATTTAATATAATAATAATAAACTTGAGAAAAATAAATTCAAATAAAAGTATTGTAATCTTTGATAACGCTAGGATCGAATTGCTCGTAGACTGTTTGCTCGTAGACGGTTCGTAGGCTGTTCGCGGCGCGTCGCGGCGGTTTCCAAAAAACTTGCCGCCGCAAACCATCCAGTTGGACTTTATGTCCATTTTAAAAGACATAATGTCCATGGACATTACACCGAGAGAAAAAAATAACAGTTTCGCTGTTAAAAACCATCCGACAGTCGAAAAACTGTTAAGTTGACAGCGAAAACTGTTAAAATAAAAGCGAAAACTGATCATTGTACCAGTTTTTGCTGTCAATTCAACAATTTTGAGACTGTTGGATGGTTTTTAACAGTTTTCCTAACAGTTTTTTCTCTCGGTGTATGTCCGCTTCGCAAACGGACATAATGTCCATGGACATTATGTCTGTTTGGAACGGTCATAATGTCCATGGACATTATGTCCGTAAATATATGAAAACTTGTGAAACCAGGAGAAAGTTCTGCTAAACACGGACCCGGAGATTTATTTCCAAACCCGGAGTCTCCAGATCAAAATGACTCTGTTGGCAAGCCTGCGTCAGCTTGCGTGATCGTGATCTAAATCCCAGCGCCCATCTCTACTTTCAATACTTTTCGAATGACGAATGACACACATTAATCCATTGAGTAATTAAAAGAACCTTTTCATTGAAACCAATATTTGTCAATATGATATTACGAACACCTGTTTTGGCCTAAAATGCAACTTTCCTTTAATTGAATTACGAAGTAGAAATCAGGGATGATATTTGAATTGTTCCATTTTGTGCGAAAAGAGCAAAAAAATAGTATCAAATCTCTCGAAAAAGTAAGAAACCTTTAATGTCCATATTTTGTAATTAAAATAATGAACAGAAAAGTTTACTAATATTCAAAATCGTAAACAAGTTATATATTATTTATACTTATGCATACTTTAATTAATAAAGCTTTTAACAAAGGAGTTTAAATAAAAAATATCACATTTTATGAAGTTAATTTTAACGTTACATTAAATGCAACTATATTTGTGTAGTTGCATTTAATGTAATTTTCAGTCTTTAACAATAACAAAATATTTTAGAATCAAAAAATTAAAATAAAATAAAATACTTAGCTTGTAAACTCTATAGCATTGTTTAATAAGTCTTTTGAAATATTCAGTACATGTGCTGTTAAAATATTATTAAAAATAGTGATATCTATTTACTTTTTAATGCGTCTGTTTCGGTTATATATTTTTTTTTTCAAAAGTACAAAAAGAAAAACCAGTTGAAGAGTTTCCAAAAAGTGGTGCATTGAGAAAGTATGCAACTTAATTTTTTCCATAGCGCACTCAAATGTCGCCACTGAAGGAATATTCAGTCTCATTTAAAAAACTAGAGAGTGGACTATCTTCGGCTATACCGAAGTTGAAATACCCCCACACAGTAGAAAGAAGTACCTCGAACATAAAAAAATGTGGTCTCAAGACCCTATTTTGAGTCAATTATAGGTGGTTTTGGAGCCCAAACCATGTCCAAAATCCATTTCTAAAAATTTCCAATCAAATCCGAAAAAAAAAAAAAATTGGTCTCAGGACCCCATTTAGACCCTTATATATGTGGCTTCGGAACCTCGGACCATGTCAAAAATACGTTTCTAAACATTTCCAATGGAATACAACAATAAAAAAGACTTGAAAAATTTTTACTTTTTTTTCGGTGTATGGGAGCCACGCCCAGTTTTTGTCCGATTAGGCTGATTCTCGAACTTGATCTCAGTATTCACGAGAAAAACATGTAAAAAAAGTTTCAAGTCGATATCTCCAAAACTGCGACCGCTATCGTGCGGACGGACAGACGGACAGACGGACAGACGGACGGACAGACAGACGGACATCGCTAAATCGACTCAGGAGGTGATACTGATCAAGAATATATATACTTTTCCATACCGGACACGCCTCCTTATGGGCGTTACAAACGTTGTGACAAAGTGAGTATACCCTGCCACAGTGAGTGTGGGGGTATAATTAATAAAATTTTGTAAGCTACAAGGCTGAAATTTTTTACTTAGGTTCGCATTCGGGAAAAAGAGTAAAAAAGGGAAAAAAGGGGGGTAAAAGGGGGGAGAAAAAATATTTAAAAAAATAAAAGAGGAAAATAAAAAAAGAGTAAAAAAAAAGTTTTTAAAAAATATAACCCTTTAACCGACTAAAAAGCAGAAAATAAATTTTCTTTAAATTAATTTCAACAATTTCGATTTAAAATTACGGGTTTTTGGCTACTTTGCAGATTTTGAAGTCGTTAAGTGTATGAAAAAGCTCGCCGCAGATTTGAGGATATATATATATATATATACAGTCCACCCAAAGCAAGTTAATATAAGGGTTATAAAAAAACGAACTTATGTGGTTTTTTCACCATTATTTACCTACCTTCCAAATTTCATCAAAATCGGAGAGGTCGAGTGAAAACACCCTTGAAAAAATGCAGTTATCGGTTTGAAATTTCGCAGTAAGGTATAATTCACTTAGAAACACACAGAACACTAAAACTCTAACCTCCGCATCGCTTTTTTTTCAATTGCATACGAAAATTTAAAAGCGTTCCCTAGTGTTGAAAAATTTAGTTTTAATATTATCGTAAATACTAATCTTAAAAAAAGTCCTTAATTTCGCTAACCCAGCAAAACCCCGAATGTATATGTACTCTATGTACTCTATCCATTCCACTTGAAAAACCTCATACCCGAAAAGTATTGTCGCACAGTGTAAGATTTATATTTTACTAGCTTATACCCACAGCTTCGCTCGCAATAATTTTGTAATTTCATGTTAACGTAGAAATGTTATATGTATTATTTAAGCAACTGAACTAAAAATAGATTTTGCAAGTCATCCCTCTGCTCATTCACCTCCCAGCAAATTTCAGCGAAATCCCTTGAATAAGACCCGAGTTACAGAGCTTTAAAAATGTAAGTGCGTTGCAGTGGGCGGATCTTAAATTTCCATAGTCAACCCTCAGCCCATTATTTTTTAAATTTTTTTAAAAATTCTGTTATTGGTTTGAAATTTTGCAGTGAGGCATAATTTACTTAGAAACACACTGAACACTAATAAAGTGGATTTGCACAGAAACCGTTGGTCTTTTGTGGGCCCCACTACGGGTCCATGTTGTGTGACGATGCCCCAGGTACCACTTTCTTAGTGCAGTCATTCTGGGATTTGATCCATACAAAAATTACAAAAATTAGCAGCTGCCATAACGATAAACGCGTTTCCACGAATATCTCGTAAACGACGCATCTTACAAGAAATAGTCTGGTATCAATTTTTCGTAAAGTTGATAGTTTTTAGGAAAAATAATAATTTTGACAATTTTCAGCAAAAAGAAAAAGATCTTGAAAGCCTACCTTTGGACAAAGTGAATATTATACCTACTACTAAATAAAAAAGATTAAAAAAATTTTTTTTCAAAAATAACCCTTTAACCGACTAAAAAGCAGAAAATAAATTTCCTTTAAATTAATTTCCCAATTTCGATTAAAAATTAAGGTTTTTTGGCTACTTTGTTTCTAATATCATTGCAGATTTTGAAGTCGCCAGAAACCCTTAATTTTAAATCGAAATTGCGGAAATTAATTTAAAGGAAATTTATTTTCTGCTTTTTTGTCGGTTAAAGGGTTATATTTAAAAAAACTGGTTTTTTACTCCTTTTTCCTCTTTTTTTTCCCCCTTTTTTCCTTTTGCCTTTTTTTATGTGGAAGTGTATGAAAAAGCTCGCCGCAGATTTGAGGATATATATATATATATATATGTAGTTCACCCAAAGTAAGTTAACATAAGGGTTATAAAAAGCGATAAGCTAATAATTTATTAAATCTGGATGAAATTATTCAGCTAGCACAATATGCTGTAATACAACAACAGGCGAATTGACAGTTTACTCCTTCCAGGGACGTAACCAGGGGGGAGGTTTGGGACTTTGGACTTTGTATGTGAGATTTAGTTTTGACACTTTTGAGATTAGCCGATTTAATTCCAATTGTTTTAATTTAAGTGATTTTAGATTGAATGTGCTTGTTCCATGTGAGTCGGCGATCGAGGTGCATACCAAGGTATTTGATTTCGGTGCTTTCAGGAACAGCTTGGCCGTTTATTAACAGAGCAGGGCACGTGTCCCTTCTTAGGGTGAAGATTAAGTGACAGCTTTTGGATTCATTGACCTTGATTTTCCATCGAGATAACCAACTACTTAGAGTGTCCAAGTATTTCTGCACGTATAGAGTTGCCATGTCTGGGTTTGAGTGAGAGCACAGGATAGCGTTCTATAACTTTTGGGCATATCTGCAGTATAGAGAATATATAGCAGGGGTGCACGGACACTTCCTTGAGGAACTCCGGCCAGTATTTCGTATTTTCGGGAGACAAAGCTTTTATATTTTACTACAAATTTTCTATTCGTGAGATAGTTTTTGAGTAGGCAATGCATATTAGCGGGAAGAATATGCTGTAGTTTGTAGATTAGTCCTTGCTGAAAAGAGAGCAACAAATACAGGAGTTGCATTTTAGCATTAAAAAGAACTACAAGAAGTTTTCATTTATTTAACATTGGAGCATCTGGTTTTCGAACCGTGGTCACCATCCGTGGTGACCAAGCAGTGAACGTTCTACGAGTCAAGAAGACAATTTTTCAAATATTCACAAATATTCAAGTAACGTGAAAAAATAATGACCATAAAAATCAAAACTTTCAAAAATATATTAACGTGGAAAGTGTCGAAATCTCTTCAGCAAAATTTGAAAGACTAAAGTCAAGAATAACTTTATCAAATATTAGTTAAAATGGTGTAGCGAATAGCAGTTGTTTTATTTTAAAAACAAACCAAGAATTTAGTTGCCGCTGCTTTTCCGTTTGGAATACGAGGCATGCAGATCTACTAACAAAAAAACACCATCATGTTTCACATATAAAAGAAGATGCGGACTCAAGGGAGATCCGTCGATAGGTTCGGAAGAAAGGGAAAAAACAAAATGGAATTGAGGTGGCGAGCAGCTAAGGTTGAAGAAGTGCCTTACACCTTTAAGACGCCTGATCAACGTATATCCTCTAGATCCTCCACCAGCGTGGGAACGTGTTTTTATAAGTATATAAAAACACCGAAGAGAGTTTGTAGAAGACGGACGTGTTTGTGTGGCTCCGCTAAAAATATCCAATAAGAAGCGATAAGGCTATCACGGTTCGAACGGACTTTTTGCGGACTGGGAGCCTGTTTCACGACTCAGGTTGCTGACTGCTGTGCATGGTTTTTCACAATAAATTTGCAAAATCCTTTGATGAAAATTTTTGGGATTGTGGTGTTGGAGAATACGCCTAAGGTTTTAAATTCAAGTCTTGGGCATATATAATAGATATTCACGATTATATGAAAAGGATAAATCAGACCCTAAACCCAAGACGTCAAAGTCGCCGCCAATTTATCTCAGGGAAAAAAAACTCGAATTCCCTTTTTACTCTGATGACAAAAATTGCAGGTTACAGCAGTTTTCATGTGATGCCTATTCTCAAGGGCGCCATCCATGAAACAAAAATACAAATTTATAATGAGGCAGATTTTCGCAAAGTAGTGGATCAATTCGACAAATTTAAAAAGAGCTATTACACATACCAGCTCAAGAGTAGCAAAGACGTATCGGTTGTTCTAAGAGGTGTAGACTCATTTGTCGAATGTGCATTAATTGCATTAAAATTCCAGGTTAGATCTGTGTCTTCACTGAAAGAAAAATTTAGTGCATTGTTTTTTAAAATAGAGCTTACAACAATTTTGTTTAATTTTAAAACACGTGCGTTTAAAACAAATTTTAAAACGCAATCATTAAATTTTAGAACTTTGTGCTAAAAACCAATTTAAAAGTAAATTTATCAAATTTTAAAACAATTTCATTCAACTTTAAAATTTTTGTTTTCAATTTAAAAAAAAACTAGAGAGTGGACTATCTTCGGCTATACCGAAGATGAAATACCCCCACACAGTAGGAAGAAGTGCCTCAAACATAAAAAAAATGTGGTCTGAAGACCCTATTTTGAGCCAATTATAGGTGGTTTTGGAGCCCGGACCATGTCCAAAATCCATTTCTAAACATTTCCAATCAAATCCACAAAAAAAATTGGTCTCAAGACCCCACTTAGAGCCTTATATATGTGGCTCCGGAACCTCGGACCATGTCAAAAATACGTTTCTAAACATTTCCAATCGAATCCAACAATAAAAAAGACTTGAAAAATGTTTACCTTTTTTTTCGGCGTTTTTATCCGATTTGGCTGATTCTCGAACTTGATCTCAGTATTCACGAGAAAAACATGTACCCAAGTCGATATCTCCAAAACTGCTACCGCTATCGTGCGGACGGACAGACGGACATCGCTAAATCGATTCAAGAGGTGATGCTGATCAAGAATATATATACTTTTCCATACCGGACACGCCTCCTTATGGGCGTTACAAACGTTGTGACAAAGTTACTATACCCCTGCCACAGTGAGTGTGGGGGTATAAAAATTTCAATTTAAACGAGTTTGTTTTAAAATAAGATTTTAGTACATTGCTTTAAAATTTAAAAACAACGTTTTAAAATTGGTTTTTAGAGCACGTGTTTTGAAATTGAACAAATCTGTAAAAAGCTCTATTTTAAAAACCAAATCGTGCAATTTTAAAACATATTCCTCTCAGTGTAACATTCGATCATAAGACCCTGCAAAAAGGTTAACCCCACCCTATATACAATCTTTATTACACCTTAGAGTTAGTGTTGAGGAACGGCATAAACGTCGAGGCCCAATACCATGCCAAAACTGACAAAAATTTGGTCATTCGAAAAAATATTGTACACTTCCCAGTGTTTGTGTTATTTGTGGTGACCCAATTGTGCCCAAAATCGAGAGAAGAGGTAAATGTTAGACATTGCAGTAACTGCGATGGAAATCACACTGCCAACTGCAGAGGGTGCTTAGTCTACAAAACTCTTAAAAATATGCCCTGAAGAGCTACTGCTACAACGAGGTCAAACTCTACTCCAGCCAATTTTGCCCAGATGAAATCATATCCACCACCCCAAGGAAATGGTGCTAATGCAAATGCACTCAAAGGCAATACCCATGACCCTCCAGTTACTCAACCTGCTCAACAGAATATTGGTCTTGAACAAATACTCCCGATGTTTATGCAAAATATGTCACAGTTCATGAACGGCAGGCAAACTATGATGCAGGAGATGATACACAATCAAAACATGCTAATCCAGACCCTTATAAAAAATAAGCCATGAATGCGATAAAAATATCCTTCTGGAACACGAACGGCTTATGCCAAAATAAATTGGAACTTATTCAATTCCTCAACTCACACTGCATAGATGGAATGCTAATTTCAGAGACCCATGACCCAAAAACATTTTTATACCCCACACTCACTGTGGCAGGGTATACTAACTTTGTCACAACGTTTGTAACGCCCATAAGGAGGCGTGTCCGGTATGGAAAAGTATATATATTCTTGATCAGCATTACCGCCGGAGTCGATTTAGCGATGTCCGTCTGTCCGTCCGTCCGTCCGCACGATAGCGGTTGCAGTTTTGGAGATATCGACTTGAAACTTTGGGTACATGTTTTTCTCGTGAATACTGAGATCAAGTTCGAGAATCAGCCAAATCGGATAAAAACTGGGCGTGGCTCCCATACACCGAAAAAAGCTAAACATTTTTCAAGTCTTTTTTATTGTTGTATTCGATTGGAAATGTTTAGAAACGTATTTTTGACATGGTCCGAGGTTCCGAAGCCACATATATAAGGGTCTAAATGGGGTCTTGAGACCAACTTTTTTTTTTGGTGGATTTGATTGGAAATGTTTAGAAATGGATTTTGGACATGATCCGGGCTCCAAAACCACCTATAATTGGCTCAAGATAGGGTCTTGAGACCACTTTTTTTTATGTTCGAGGTACTTCTTCCTACTGTGTGGGGGTATTTCAGTTTCGGTATAGACGAAGATAGTCCACTCTCTAGTTTTAATATACCCGGATACAAGCTCTATGGCACCAAACACCCAGGCGGAAAAGTACGAGGCGGATCAGCGATTCTATTTACGAATAGAATCAAACACTATGATCTGCAAAATTTTTGCACCGAATATTTGCAAACCACCAGTATTTGTCTGGATGAGTACAGAAAAGGATTGGCAATATCTGCAATTTGCAGTCCACGCTGCTCCAAAATAACTGAACAGGAGTTTCAAACATTTTTTGCGACGAGCTCAACAAATTACTCTCTTTGGCTTGCCACAAAAAATTTAAATCGACCCATTAGGGCAGAATCTCCAATTCGTTTAGCCAACGGAGACTGGGCAAGAAGTGAAGCCGAAAAAGGTATGGCTTTTGCAAATCATTTAAAGAATGTATTAACTCCAAACTCTCCAGCCGCAAATTGCTCGTTACCACATTTCAAAAATAAGGCCAAACTCTTACCCTCTACTCATTAGAAGAAGAGCACTTTTGGATACAATTGCCAAACTTAACCCAAAAAAAAAGCACAGGTCCGGATTTAATAACGGCTAAAATGTTGAAAGAGCTACCATCAAATGCTTTTACCCACTTATTCCACATATATAATGCCATTTTAAGAACCAGTCGGAATTGAAGCTGTCGCCGATCACGATTCCGTGAGTTTATACCGCCCAATAATTTTACTCTCTATGTCGAAGCTTTTCGAGAAACTCATGACAAAAATTATGTTACCCACAATACTCGATAAAGGTAAAATATCCAATCACCAAATTTGGATTTAGAGAAAAACACGGCACAATTGAACAGGTTCACCGCATTGTTGACACAATCAAAAAAAACCTTCGAAAAAAAGCAATACTGCTGAGCTGTATTCCTGGATGTTACCCAAGCTTTTGATAAACTACAGAAACTATTACCCGCAAGCATGCACATTTTGCTTGAAAACTACTTGACCCGCAGAAAATTTGTAGTTAAACATAAAAGTTTCGTTTCCCGTAGATTTGATATTCTTGTCGGTGTACCCCAAGGCAGCGTCCTCGGACCACTGCTGTATATACTCTATACAGCTGATATGCCCATTTATGATCAGACCCTCATCTCAACATTTGCCGACGACACCGCAATATTGTGCTCACACTCAGGCCCCAAAATGGCATCACAACACGTGCAACAGCTTTTAAACGCACTGCAAAACTGGTTAAAGTCACTGAGTCTAAGAGCGCCCATCTAAGCTTCACCCTAAGGAAAGATACTTGCCCCACACTTAAAATAAATGGTAATGTAATACCACAGTGTCATGAAACCAAATACCTTGGTGTGCATCTCGATCGTAGAAGCCAAACTTACACAAATCAAACTGAAAAAACTCGAACTAAATTGGCTCCTCTCGAAGCAATCAAAACTCAATACCACAATAAAATCCTTTTATACAATAGTGTAATTAAACCCATATGGACATATCTCAGCATCTCTGTCAAATGTTGAGAAACTGCAACGAACGCAGTCGAAAATTCTGCGACATATAAAATGCACACATCCACAGAGACTTGCAAATACCGAAAATACAGATAAGCTGAAATTGCATCCAAATATTCTAGCTAGCAATTTGGTCAGATCCACCCGACCCCTACGTCTAAAACGTAACTATTCTATTGCATTTGATTAGATAGCCCCGGAACCCTCGTCGCTTCCGACTTCCCGATTATGCCGGCATGCAGTCGATGATATCATCGTACAATATCAACATCACCTTGATGCCGCCATAACCATCGAGTACTGCATAAAGTTGTCCATATCGTTGGACAAGGGCGGATCAAACGTCGTCTGATAACAACGTGGGAAATATGTCTGTTGCCGACCTGAAATTCATTGAAAGCAGTATGGCAAATCAATTAGATAGCAAACTAAAAAACCTAGCATCGAAAGCGGACTTGGAAGGCATTCATCAAAATATACACGCACATCAAACAAACACGACACTGGAGACTCGCTGTGTATTTTGTGTGGGATTAATTTTGGTAATGTTATATCACCAGTTATAGGTGGTTGGCAAAAGCTGCACACTCAAAGAATTAATATGTTTGGAGAACGTTTGCTTCAAATATACTACTTTTGAATACCAACTTTAACGAAAAAACAAAAAAATACCTTTGCTCCAAAAAAAAATAAGTCGTTTTGCCGCAAATAATAAATAAATTTGCAACAATTTAAATAAGTTTCCAATAAAAGTATTACATTTTACTTTTATTGGAAACGTTCTTTTAAATTGCTGCAAATTAAAAACTAATTTCTAATAAACGTTTACATTGTTAAATCGAATACGATATAAGCTTTGTTTTTATCGACCAGAACGAAAGCAGTTCAGTGGCACAGCGTGTATGTGCGGAACTTATAAACCTTACGTCCCGCGTTGGAATCCTGTCTGGGCTGAAAATTCTTTTCTTTTTTCGTTTACCAAACGTTGGTCGCAAACGAAAAATCAAACGAATGTATGTTTGTTTAATTTTTCGTTTCTTAGGAACGAAAAAATTCTTTAAGTGCACCTTTTTTGCAAAGCTTCTGGCCCAGTTTTCGTTTGACAACCGTATGGGAAGTTCTGCCAATACCAGGGTTTTCAGCTCGCCAGAGAGAGTAGTTTGTGGATTTTGTAGGTGCGAGATATTCAACATGTACTTGAAAGTCTCTTTCGGATTTCCACTTCAGCTGTTTTTGTAGATTTTGAGTGATATCTTTTAGCTGTTGTTTAAAAGTGGGCGATCTGTGATTTTGCCATTCGCGACGTATTTTTCTTTTATTTTTTAGCAGATGCTCTATATGTTTTGGAGTCAGGCCCGTGAATAAAAATTCCCCGTGGGGGGGGTTTTATACAAAATTAATTTTTGAAAGTTCAGCTAAATCGGACAAACATATGTATACAACAAAAAAGTGATGTTTTCGGACCAAAATTGTGTTTTCGGACCAAATCTTTTTTTTTTTTTTGCATTGCATTGCATTGCCGTTTGGCGTGGCTTGGTGTGAGGACGTGTTTCGGTCGAGACGAGTTGTTTTTGTAAAAATTTCTCGTCTATACCGTAACTCGTACTTAGGACAGCCTCGTCAAAAGGTGGTCGTAAAATAACCAAAAATTACGGATCTTTCGAGATCTCATATCCTTTCCGTTGCGAAAGGGGAATGGAGTAACTTAAATATAAAAAAAAAAATCATTTTTATGGTGGATTCGATTGGAAATTTTTAGAAACGGATTTTGGACTTAGCTCCAAAATAACCTATAAATTGCACAAAATGTTAGTTAGATAGTTCACTCTCTAGATTATTATAATTCATTTAAGTTATAAAAGACATTTTCGTTACGCTACTTTTAGAGAAATAGTCAAATAATGGAAATTAATTACATGGCAACACCCCACCAAATTTGAACATTTTGAATTTGAATTTTATAACGCTGAACAAGATCTTGGAATTTTTCTATCACGTTTTTGAGAAATGAAGGATCAGGAAGTTAAAGAATGGTCGAATAGGCAAAATCCAATAATTTATCAAAACAAAACGAATCTTTTGAAAACTGTATACGTTTAGTGCTAATACTTTTTGTTTTGAACATATGAACGATTTAGTTAAGAGCCATTAATTGTTTCGGTAAAAATTACTAAACTTTGTATTCAAATAAAAATAAAAAAAGAGTAAAAAACAAGTTTTTTAAAATATAACCCTTTAACCGACTAAAAAGCTGAAAATAAATTTCCTTGAAATTAATTTCAGCAATTTCGATTTAAAATTAAGGGTTTTTGGCTACTTTATTCCTAATATCATTGCAGATTTTGAAGTCGCCAAAAACCCTTAATTTTAAATCGAAATTGCTGAAATTAATTTCAAGGAAATTTATTTTCAGCTTTTTAGTCGGTTAAAGGGTTATATTTTAAAAAACTTGTTTTTTACTCTTTTTTTATTTTCCCCTTTTTTTAAAAAAAATTTTTTTTTTCGGTATATTTCTTTTTCATTTATATTTTGCCCGTATAGTTTTTCTTCTTAAATTTTTACATTTAAAAAATTTTTTGGGGTTTAAAAAAAAAAAATTTTCCCCCCCTTTTTCCCCCTTTTTTTTTCCTTTTTTACTCTTTTTCCCAATGCTAGCCTATGTGAAAAATTTCAGCCCTGTAGCTTAAAAAATACGAAAGTTAGAACTTTAAATTGGCTCCATTTCGCTCCCCTTTGCCCCCACACCCCGTTTCCAAAGGGTATAAAAAATTATTTTGTCAATAAGAACCCACCTACCAAATTTCATCATTGTAGCTTGAAGGAATCGGAAGTTATGTCATGTTTAAAAAAAAAAGCATTGTCACCGGAGTTCTATCAGTGTTCCAAATTTCAGCTCTCTAGCTCATGTGGAAGTGTATGAAAAAGCTCGCCGCAGATTTGAGGATATATATATATATATATATATATATATATATATATAGTCCGCCCAAAGCAAGTTAATATAAGGGTTATAAAAAACTAGCTCAATTCAACATAAAAACATACATATTTTTGTTCGAGATATTCATAATACTCAATACCTAAGAAAATTTTTTTCTATGGCTAATTTAATCAAAAACAAAAAAAAATTAAAAAATTACCAAATAAACGGTCTTGCGTTGTACAGATATTGCTTTTAAAATTTTTCATAATGTTTATTTGGCTATAACAAAAAACTGTATTTTAAGAAATTTTTTCAAAATATTTGCTTTGCGAAATTTCAATTCCATAAAACCTTAAAATCAATAAAATTTGAGTATCGTTTCAATAATTTTGTACTGAAAAATTAATCTCTGGGGGGGGGGATATTGGAACCCCCAAAACACCCCCTTGTGCACGGGACTGTTTGGAGTACATTTGGTTTAGCTGCGAGTTGGGCTGTTTTGGATTGAGACGGGAGTGGCCGCTGCAGTTTCTTTGTTTATTTCGTCGTTCGTTTTTAGTGACACATTGGGGATAATGTGGGTGGTTATATTCTGCCGATATTTGAGCCAGTTTGTGAGTTTACTGGTCAATTTAATTGGTGGATTAGCTACAGAACTTGGGGTATATTTTATTGCGATAATAGTATGGTCTGACGAGTGATCTAGTGATGATTAATGGTCAATTGGCTCATTTTTAAAGTTTTGAATACTGCAAAGTCAATAACGTCGGGAGTTTTTCGAATGTCAGTTGGCCAGTATGTTGATATGTCCGAAGAGATCACGTCAAGGTCAGTGAAGTTTGTTGACTGTGTTCAGCAGGAGGATGACATTTGTATTATTATCGTTTAACTTAAGAAATACTGAACCGATTTGGACGCGGTTTATATTATTTGGTTGGAAATTATGTCGGGAACAACAAGGCTAGTTGTCGTCTGCTGACTATTGACCAATATGATTTTTCTACTTATAAACAAAAATTTAAGTAAATCTAACCAAAAAAGACGATTAAAAATGCAGCAACCCAAAAACGTGGTAAGTGGAACCAACTCAAAGTTGTTCGCGACCCGTGAAAATTTGGTAGCGTACTATTAAAAAATATATATATTTGTCCAGGTCTGTCTATCTTTCTGTCTGTCTTTCTGTCTGTATTTCTGTCTGTCTTTCTGTCAGTCTTTCTGTCTGTCTTTCTGTCTTTCTGTCTTTGTGTCTGTCTGTCTTTCTGTCTGTCGAGAGAAGACGTAAATGTTAGACATTGCAGTAACTGCGATGGAAATCACACTGCCAACTGCAGAGGGTGCTCAGTCTACAAAACTCTTAAAAATAAGCCCTGAAGAGCTACAGCTATAACGAGGTCAAATTCTACTCCAGCCAATTTTGCCCAGATGAAATCATATCCACCACCCCAAGGAAATGGTGCTAATGCAAATGCACTCAAAGGCAATACCCATGACCCTCCAGTTACTCAACCTGCTCAACAGAATATTGGTCTTGAACAAATACTCCCGATGTTTATGCAAAATATGTCACAGTTCATGAACGGCAGGCAAACTATGATGCAGGAGATGATACACAATCAAAACATGCTAATCCAGACCCTTATAAAAAATAAGCCATGAATGCGATAAAAATATCCTTCTGGAACACGAACGGCTTATGCCAAAATAAATTGGAACTTATTCAATTCCTCAACTCACACTGCATAGATGGAATGCTAATTTCAGAGACCCATGACCCAAAAACATTTTTATACCCCACACTCACTGTGGCAGGGTATACTAACTTTGTCACAACGTTTGTAACGCCCATAAGGAGGCGTGTCCGGTATGGAAAAGTATATATATTCTTGATCAGCATTACCGCCGGAGTCGATTTAGCGATGTCCGTCTGTCCGTCCGTCCGTCCGCACGATAGCGGTCGCAGTTTTGGAGATATCGACTTGAAACTTTGGGTACATGTTTTTCTCGTGAATACTGAGATCAAGTTCGAGAATCAGCCAAATCGGATAAAAACTGGGCGTGGCTCCCATACACCGAAAAAAGCTAAACATTTTTCAAGTCTTTTTTATTGTTGTATTCGTATTTGGAAATGTTTAGAAACGTATTTTTGACATGGTCCGAGGTTCCGAAGCCACATATATAAGGGTGTAAATGGGGTCTTGAGACCAACTTTTTTTTTTGGTGGATTTGATTGGAAATATTTAGAAATGGATTTTGGACATGATCCGGGCTCCAAAACCACCTATAATTGGCTCAAAATAGGGTCTTGAGACCACATTTTTTTATGTTCGAGGTACTTCTGCCTACTGTGTGGGGGTATTTCAGCTTCGGTATAGCCGAAGATAGTCCACTCTCTAGTTTTAATATACCCGGATACAAGCTCTATGGCACCAAACACCCAGGCGGAAAAGTACGAGGCGGATCAGCGATTCTATTTACGAATAGAATCAAACACTATGTTCTGCAAAATTTTTGTACCGAATATTTGCAAACCACCAGTATTTGTCTGGATGAGTACAGAAAAGAATTGGCAATATCTGCAATTTACAGTCCACCCTGCTCCAAAATAACTGAACAGGAGTTTCAAACATTTTTTGCGACGAGCTCAACAAATTACTCTCTTTGGCTTGCCACAAAAAATTTAAATCGACCCATTAGGGCAGAATCTCCAATTCGTTTAGCCAACGGAGACTGGGCAAGAAGTGAAGCCGAAAAAGGTATGGCTTTTGCAAATCATTTAAAGAATGTATTAACTCCAAACTCTCCAGCCGCAAATTGCTCGTTACCACATTTCAAAAATAAGGCCAAACTCTTACCCACATGACAAAAATTATGTTACCCACAATACTCGATAAAGGTAAAATATCCAATCACCAAATTTGGATTTAGAGAAAAACACGGCACAATTGAACAGGTTCACCGCATTGTTGACACAATCAAAAAAAACCTTCGAAAAAAAGCAATACTGCTGAGCTGTATTCCTGGATGTTACCCAAGCTTTTGATAAACTACAGAAACTATTACCCATGCACATTTTGCTTGAAAACTACTTGATCCACAGAAAATTTGTAGTTAAACATAAAAGTTTCGTTTCCCGTAGATTTGATATTCTTGTCGGTGTACCCCAAGGCAGCGTCCTCGGACCACTGCTGTATATACTCTATACAGCTGATATGCCCATTTATGATCAGACCCTCATCTCAACATTTGCCGACGACACCGCAATATTGTGCTCACACTCAGGCCCCAAAATGGCATCACAACACGTGCAACAGCATTTAAACGCACTGCAAAACTGGTTTAAGTCAATGAGTCTAAGAGCGCCCATCTAAGCTTCACCCTAAGGAAAGATACTTGCCCCACACTTAAAATAAATGGTAATGTAATACCACAGTGTCATGAAACCAAATACCTTGGTGTGCATCTCGATCGTAGACTCACTTGGAAAAAACACATCGAAGCCAAACTTACACTAATCAAACTGAAAAAACTCGAACTAAATTGGCTCCTCTCGAAGCAATCAAAACTCAATACCACAATAAAATCCTTTTATACTATAGTGTAATTAAACCCATATGGACATATCTCAGCATCTCTGTCAAATGTTGAGAAACTGCAACGAACGCAGTCGAAAATTCTGCGACATATAAAATGCACACATCCACAGAGACTTGCAAATACGGAAAATACAGATAAGCTGAAATTGCATCCAAATATTCTAGCTAGCAATTTGGTCAGATCCACCCGACCCCTACGTCTAAAACGTAACTATTCTATTGCATTTGATTAGATAGCCCCGGAACCCTCGTCGCTTCCGACTTCCCGATTATGCCGGCATGCAGTCGATGATATCATCGTACAATATCAACATCACCTTGATGCCGCCATAACCATCGAGTACTGCATAACGTTGTCCATATCGTTGGACAAGGGCGGTTCAAACGTCGTCTGATACCAACGTGGGAAATATGTCTGTTGCCGACCTGAAATTCATTGAAAGCAGTATGGCAAATCAATTAGATAGCAAACTAAAAAACCTAGCATCGAAAGCGGACTTGGAAGGCATTCATCAAAATATACACGCACTGCATCAAACAAACACGACACTGGAGACTCGCTGTGTAACCCTAGAACGACAAGTAGATATGCTTACTAAAAAGGCAATGGAGCGAAATGTTGTTATGCACCTACCGGTCGAAAATGGGGTGCATGCGGGTGAAAAGTCAAAAGCTTCATGATTAAGGTGTCAAAGGTACTCATTCGAAAGGTATTGAATAGACCTTTCCATTGATATCAATATCGATTTTGTGTCAGGGAACCACTACACATAAAGAAATGGGTGTACGTAAAGTTTTGTGACCCAGTGTATGTATTTCTATATCTGCTTAAACAGATGTTAGCATACAGTCTGTTTCCACTGACTCGGGAAATTATCTGGAGGAAACAATTTTATACCCGGTCGAACAAATTGTGCAAAAAATCATCCAGCAATTAAAAACGTTTTTCTAAAGTACAATACCCCATTACCCTCATCTGCACCTGTAGAACGGCTGTTTTCGTTCGCTGGGATTGTGCATCGTTCCAAAAACTCAGCGATGTAAATTTTGAAATGCTTGTTTTAAGAAAAGCTAACAGCATAACAATATAACAGAATACTTTGTTTTTACTGCAATTTTTTCAGTAATCAGTAAAAGTTTACTGGTAATGAAAATTTTATTTGTAATTTTGACTGGTAATAAATTACTGATTGCCGTTTTTTTTTTCAGTAAAAATTACTGATTACAGCTATTTTTTCCAGTAAGCAGTAAAACTTCGTTTTTATTCCAATTTTTTTTCAGTAATCAGTAAAAATTTACTGGTAATGCAAACTAAATTTAATTACACTGTGCAACAGAAGTTATAGGGCCTCAAACAAATTTTTGTGGGATGATAGTATTGTATGTGGGAGTAAAACCCTAGCTGGGTTTTGCTCCACCTCATCACAATTTTTTTTAGACGTCATAATGTTTTTCACAGCTTTTCATTAGTATGAACTGTTTAGCGGTTGAACTGATTTAGATAATCCAGTAATACTTTTTTAGTTGGAAAGGTAATTTCTTGATCTTTCCTCCATTTTAAAGGAATAGGAATCGAACCAGTAGTTGTTGAGAAATCGGAATTTGTACGTTGCACTTTTGAATTTTTTTTATAAAAAGGGAAATAAAAAATAAATAAAAGTATAAAAAAACTAGAGAGTGGACTATCTTCGGCTATACCGAAGCTGAAATACCCCCACACAGTAGGAAGAAGTACCTCGAACATAAAAAATTGTGGTCTCAAGACCCTATTTTGAGCCAATTATAGGTGGTTTTGGAGCCCGGACCATGTCCAAAATCCATTTCTAAAAATTTCCAATTAAATCCACAAAAAAAAAAATTGGTCTCAAGACCCCACTTAGACCCTTATATATGTGGCTGCGGAACCTCGGACCATGTCAAAAATACGTTTCTAAACATTTCCAATCGAATACAACAATAAAAAATTTTTACCTTTTTTTTCGGTGTATGGGAGCCACGCCCAGTTTTTGTCCGATTTGGCTGATTCTCGAACTTGATCTCAGTATTCACGAGAAAAACATGTAAAAAAAGTTTCAAGTCGATATCTCCAAAACTGCGACCGCTATCGTGCGGACGGACAGACGGACAGACGGACAGACGGACAGACGGACAGACAGACGGACATCGCTAAATCGACTCAGGAGGTGATACTGATCAAGAATATATATACTTTTCCATACCGGACACGCCTCCTTAACTACAAAGTTAGTATACCCTGCCACAGTGAGTGTGGGGGTATAATTAAAACGTTCAACGTTCAAATTTCGATTTTTAAGCAACTACTAGCTCGATTTTCAATTCCTTAAAACTGGAGGAAAGATCAAGAAATTACCAACAAAAAGATTACGGGATTATCGAAATCAGTTCAGCCGTAAACAGTTTTTACTAATGAAAAGCTGTAAAAATGCATTATGACGTCTAAAAAAAATTGTGATTAGGTGGAGCAAAACCAAGCTAGGGTTTTACTCCCACATATAGTACTATCATTCCACAAAAATTTCGTAGCGAAAATTTGCCTCAATTTGTTGCACAGTTTTATCAGTAAAATCTTATCAAATTAAATTTCAGTATCAGTAACTGCTATTTGTAATTAAATAAAAAAAATTCTATTACACTTTCTGGTGTTTGTGATTTGATAACTGATTCATTGATGCGCTGGTAGTTAACGGTTTTTCGGTTTAAGTACAACAACTTTTTAACGGATTATATTTCAAATGTTCTGTAATGAAAATTGTAAATTTTTTTAGCAAACGAAATTATTGAAGTTTTTTTTGGGAGGCTGATGCAGAATGTAGAGAATTTTATTCACTCTTATAAACACATTGCAAAATAAAAATAAAGAAAAAATTATCTAAATTCCAGAAACAAATTTTGGGTATTTTGGTATAAATGTGTATGTAAAGTTATTGGATTTGCATTAAATAACCTTCGACATCCACAAAAATTCTTTCAAGACTACAAAAAAGAATTGCAAAATAAAATAAATCATATTCCTAAAATATTTCCAAACCAATATGTGATATTGTTGGAAATTTGAATGTTTTAGAACATTCAAGAGATTTTCTTTAAATCAATCTGGAAATAAACTATTTTAATTAGATTGATTAATTTAATATTTCTAATATTTGAATTTGAAAAAAAATCCTTTTAGAGCGTGGGTATTCCATTTTATTTCATAATCTGAAAGAGATACGACAAAATAATGTTCCACAATATTGTGTTCCTTTAAAAAAACATAAAAAAAAGATTATACTAATCAAACAATTCGTTCAAAAAGTGTGGTTCTAAATATGCTCAAAGCTTCGTTTTCACAATTTTTACTACAACTTGAAAACAAGAGCTGATAACGGCAAACCGTTAACAGATCTAAAATTAAAGTACAAAAATGTATTAAAAAAAAACGAAAAAAATTGCCATAATCAGGATTTGAGCCCACGATCCAAAAAACATAAAATATCTTCTAAATATTTAAATCCATTGACACCATCCCCTCTCCCTTGTAGCGCTGGCATACTGGCATGCCTCAGCTTGAAAGGAAGCTCAGTTTTCACGATTTTTACTACAACTTACAATCAAGGGCTAATAACAAAAAACCGTTAACAGATCTGAAATCAACGTTCAAAAACTAATTTTAAAAAATAACTAGAGAGTGGACTATCTTCGGCTATACCGAAGCTGAAATACCCCCACACAGTAGGAAGAAGTACCTCGAACATAAAAAAATGTCGTCTCAAGACCCTATTTTGAGCCAATTATAGGTGGTTTTGGAGCCCGAACCATGTCCAAAATCCATTTCTAAAAATTCCACCAAATCAAATCCACAAAAAAAAAAAAATTGGTCTCAAGACCCCATTTAGACCCTTATATATGTGGTTTCGGAACCTCGGACCATGTCAAAAATACGTTTGCAAACATTTCCAATCGAATACAACAATAAAAAAGACTTGAAAAATGTTTACCTTTTTTTTCGGTGTATGGGAGCCACGCCCAGTTTTTATCCGATTTGGCTGATTCTCGAACTTGATCTCAATATTCACGAGAAAAACATGTACCCAAGTCGATATCTCGACGGACAGACGGACAGACAGACGGACATCGCTAAATCGACTCAGGAGGTGATGTTGATCAAGAATATATATACTTTTCCATACCGGACACGCCTCCTTATGGGCGTTACAAACGTTGTGACAAAGTTAGTATACCCTGCCACAGTGTGTGTGGGGGTATAATAAAAAAAAAAGAAATTGGAAAAAATGCCTCTAGCGGAGAGGCCTTGCGAAATTGACTTCTGGGGCAGAGAATCGAGAAGGACGTACAGCACCCTACAACATGACCTGCGGAAAGAAACTACTTTCACGACCATTACAGTATACACACAATCTCTACGATTTTCAAAGCAAGAGGAGAGCTTATGAGACGGGGCTATAGGCCCCACTTTGGCGAGGAAAGTGTCGAATACACGCTGTGCTACAACCATGCAACGGAAGGCGTATTTCACTTCCTTTCAGCTGGCCCAATTCTAAGTGAAATCAGAATTAGCTGTGGGGGGTAAAGTCAGCAAACCAGAATCGAAGTATGTAAATGGGCGCAGACATTTTTCCTCGGCGAACTCTTCAATAGCTCTCGAAATCGTTTCAAAAATTAGAAAAACAGAAAATTCGTTTCAAATAATAATATGTTTTTATTTATCTTTTATATTTTTTCCTCGCAAAATCTTACCCGCTTTTCTGTCTATGGCGGCTGCTGCTTCGTATGATATTCGAGAGAGAGTGATTATTATACAAAAAAGGCAAAAAGCCGTCTGCAAAATCGAGATCGCCATACTTGAAAGCAGATTCCGCCACAGACAACAGCCCCTACATTTATCAAATTTATATAAGGTGTTGTTCATATTTACGCGGTTGGCGTGAACGAGATATGCGAGATATAAAATGGAAAGGATTAAATGGAAAGAAGCTTGTTCGATATTAAGGCATTCAATCCAGAAGTGTTTTTGAAAATCCCGGAATTTTGGGATTTGAAATCACAATCCCGGGATCCCGGGATTTGTTCGGGGTCTTCGGGATTTTCCAATTAAATACAATAATTAATATAAAATTAAAGAAAAAATTGTTGCAACAACATTTTAAGTTTAATTCGACAAAGAAAACATATTTAATAAATCTTACATTAAACAAAACAAATAATATTTAAATAAAAAGTAATTCTTTTGAAATTAGATTGATCGAACAAATTATTTTTTTTGCCACGCTGAATCCGAATATAATCATGAAATTCTGCCAGCTAAATTTCATGCTAAACACGAAAAACTTACTTTCAGTAGTTTTAGTATTATAGCGGGAACGGATACACCAATTGTTGTTTAAATTGGTGTCCATTCAAAAGTAAAACACACACAAAACTATTTATCCAATTCGTAAAGTTATCAATACGTTCAACAAAATAATTTTAGCATATATCTTTTTTTAATAAAAACTAGAGAGTGGACTATCTTCGGCTATACCGAAGCTGAAATACCCCCACACTGTAGGAAGAAGTACCTCGAATATAAAAAAATGTGGTCTCAAGACCCTATTTTGACCCAATTATAGGTGGTTTTGGAGCCCGGAACATGTCCAAAATCCATTTCTAAAAATTTCCAATCAAATCCACCAAAAAAAAATGTTGGTCTCAAGACCCCATTCAGACTAGAGCCCGACCGATTAATCGGCTTCGGCATCGGCTTCGGCCGTTATCGGCCGAAAATGTACATTCGGCTTCGGCTTCGGTTTTTCCAAAAAATGGCCGAAGTTTTGGCCGAAGCTTTTAAATATTTTTCCTTTTTTTTTGCGACACCGAAAACCAAAACTAATTTTTTACGATACGATTTTCTAGCCCACATTGCATCTAAACGGTCTTACTGATTTTCTTGAGACTTGAATGTAAAATTGTGTAATTGATGGAATTTCCAATGGGACATAAGAGGCCCACAAAACAAAAAATATGATTAAAATTTGAATTAGTAATCATCGAATATTGAGTGAATCTCGCCTCAAATTGCGTGGCACGGGGTTACAGCTGCCACAAAGTACATCCTTGGACATTTTCTGGGTGGATTACTGAATTTTAAATATAGATTTAGAAGCTTACTACTTGCCCTGATGTCTATGTTAAAAGTAGTCCTGGTAAACTGTATGAAATTTCAAATATAGGGGAAGGAGGCTCACGGAAGGATTCTACCTTTTAGAAATGTAGCCCAAATTGCTGCACCAACATATATGAAAAGGTGCTGAAATCCGGGACCGATTTTGGTAAAATTTTACATTTAAAGTTCAAAGTTTCACAGGTGGTTTTTACCATCAACTAGAACATCCTTTGCCCATCACCTGACGGATTTGGGGAGTCCTTAAAAAACAGCTACTTAGATGGATTTATTCTGTGAAGAATTCTCTATCATTTCTTCTAAATTCCCATTTTTTTAAGCTTTACTCCAAATTTTTAAAAGTGATTTTAAAAAAATCCAATTGTTCTTACACGGGATATATGGGATAATTTGAGGCTATTGTTAGTTTTGACCTAGGAGGCCCAAATTTGTTTGTGAATTCTTTTGGTTACTTTTATTATTTGTTTAAATACATTTTTAGTTCCTTAAAAAACTAAATGTGTATTTATATACTCGAATTTGAATGAAAATACACGAAAAAACAAGTTTTTAAATGTTTTTTATTTAAGTATCGGCTTCGGCTTCGGCTTCGGTATAGGCCTTCGGCGTCGGCCGAAGTAATAGGCTGCCAATTGACCTTCGGCATCGGCTTCGGCCTGAAAATGCTTATCGGTCGGGCTCTAATTCAGAACCTTATATATGTGGCTTCGGAACCTCGGACCATGTCAAAAATACGTTTCTAAACATTTCCAATCGAATACAACAATAAAAAAGACTTGAACAATTTTTACCTTTTTTTTCGGTGTATGGGAGCCACGCCCAGTTTTTGTCCGATTTGGCTGATTCTCGAACTTGATCTCAGTATTCACGAGAAAAACATGTACCCAAAGTTTCAAGTCGATATCTCCAAAACTGCGACCGCTATCGTGCGGACGGACAGACGGACAGACGGACAGACAGACGGACATCGCTAAATCGACTCAGGAGGTGATACTGATCAAGAATATATATACTTTTCCATACCGGACACGCCTCCTTATGGGCGTTACAAACGTTGTGACAAAGTGAGTATACCCTGCCACAGTGAGTGTGGGGGTATAAAAATTTTTGTTATTCCAGTTTTGTTCGAGTCGAATTAGTTGGCTACAGCCGATGTCTTGTACTTGTGTAGTTTTGTATATTTTGGTGCTTATGTTTGGAGGAAAGTGCAAATCTACACAAGTACTCCGGCTCGTGAATACTCCTATTAATATTAAATATCCAATCATATACATCCAGAGGCAACTCTAGCATGTTTTTGGCATGGTTGGAATCTAATCATAATGTGATCTCTGAAATCATAATATGATCGCTGTAATCATTAAAATGTAATTCGCATGATAACCCCAACCAACTATGGTCTTTATAATCATAGTATTATTGTAGCAAGTAAATATGATCGCTGCAATCATGCTCCAACCATATTTGTTCTCTGCGTGCACTGATGCTATGACTGCACAGTTTTATATCCATATATTTACTACTTCTATATTGCTAGCAACTTATCTGCGCAATGTGCTTGAATTCCGAAGACGATATGACCACCGTCCGATCAGTGTCACCTATATTCAGCAGAGTTTGAATCGGCACTAGGTCCCTAGGTCTCTAGGGTCTTTAACTCTACTATCCCATAATACCTGAGCCTTTACAACTGTCAGTCCCCTCACCTGTCCGCCATAGATCCAGCCGAAGCTGCTTTAGAGTGGTGGATGTTCACCTGGGCGAACCTGGCACTGACCCCCCGCTGCCGTCGTCCATCATAACGACTCCGGAGCTGGCGCCCCGCAGCAACCTCTCCTGCTTTTCCTCTGTCGAATCCGAGACCCTGAGGACAGTAATATTAAATTCACTGCCCCCCTCATCAGAATCCGACCCTTCCTTCATCAGAGGGGTTGCTCCAGCACAACCTCCACAGGTGACGCTGGATCTGCTGACACTGTAGGTGCCCCGCTAACCTCTTGCCCCTCCTGAACTTTGGAAGGACCCTCCTCCGTTGGAACCACATGCGCTCCCACCTCCTCCACAGGTCTATTCTGCAGATGATCCGAGACCTTCCCGAAGCGGTAGTGAATCTGCCCGCCACTCTTCAGGATGGCCTCGTATGACGCCTCATCGATGCTCACTCTCAGGAGCTGGCCAGCACCCTCCTCCCGATAGCTGAGAGCCTTCCATACATTTTAATGAAGGCCCTCATTCTGAGCATCGATTAGCGCCATCGTCACATGCAGCACCTGCCCCGCACTCCTCGGAAGAAACACCGTGACGATCCGATCTTTCGGGACTTCTTCCCCCAGTCCGGGCCGTCAGTTCCAGCTCCTTCTATTGAATAATATGACCTATTTGTATTTTACATGTATATGTTTGCTCCGCGGACTGATTTCATCTTGTTCAAGAATTTTAAGACAACTTTGATTGTCCTCATATATTATTGGTTAAATAGTCTCAAAACCGAAATCTGTAAGTACAAGGATAATCCATACAACTTCTTGTGATGCTACAGCAAGTGCTACAAATTCTGCTTCTGTTGACGATAACTTGCTGATTTGAGATCTTTATTGTCTCCAGCCCAGTCAGTATCCGCTTAGCCAACCAAATTTAACTGTGATTTCGATCCAACACATAATTTTAAGTCCTCAGTTCCTTTCACTTTTGTTCGGGTTGCTTAATTTTCTTGATAAAATTGAAAGTGCAACCGAATATCGACATTTCGATATTCGTAATTGTTCCCTAGCAATTCTTCTTCTGTAACATATTTTAAGTATCCCGAATCTAAGAATATTTTTGATAATTTTGCATCTTCAAGGCCAAATTCTTTCAGAAGTGTACTTATATATCCCTCTTGACACATATTAAATAAACCATCCATATTACGTTTAATTTCGATGCCCAAATATAATTCTATGTCGCCTAATTCAGAAATTGCGAACTCAGATTTGAAATTCTGTACGACTTCTTCAATTTGGCGTTTGGAAGCCAAGTGGTCCAATCCACAAAAATTTTATGCTATTTTATGCTTCTACTGGGTTCACATTATTTAAAAAAAAATCACCCTTGCAGATTTCTGCATTCCCTAATTTATGATAAATAAATGTTTCACTTTTGCACTAACAATTTAGGCAAATTTTTCAGTGCAAAAGTGGTCCAACCCACATTGAAAAATTTGTATGCCAAATATTAGCACACTATTTTCGGAGATCGATTCCTTCTTTTGTTCTTATATTTTGTTTCGGTTTTTCTTTCATTATAGTAATATGGTTTTATTCATTAGCTACAGTTTTCGAATAACTTATTTTTATTTTTGTTTAAAATTTTTCTTTGCACCTACCTATTTACCTGGTATTAAAATATTGCTAACAAACTTTTAAATTACAATTTCTTGCTGAAAACTTCTTTATTCCGAAATATAATCAAAAAGGAATGCAACACCCTTAAATTAATTATTACTTAAGTTTCTTTCTAATGGTCGGCCAATTGATGAGCTAAAAATTAAAGATTTAAATGACTTGTTGCCATGTATACCACCTGTTGGCCATTGATTTTATCTAGAACTATAATCTTCGGCCTTCCTTGTAGACTACGGAATTTTTGGAGAGTGCGAAGATGAAGGAACTGACGTTAGTGTTTTATTTAATTTTAATGCTAATCCATTTTAAACATGTAATTTTAAGATTAATCAGTTCCCCATATTTTTTTCGGTTTTCTTCTTTTTTCGCATTGAAACAACTTTTGTCTATAGTATTTAAAAAAAAAAAAATTTGAATTGTCTAACCAACATGTTTGTTTGATCTATTACAAAATTGCACAGTAAAAAAGTGCAAAAGTGGTCCAACCCACAAAATTTTTTTTTAATAAGCAACATTTACTATGTTCTTTAATACTATTCGAAAGAGAATTCCATTTCATAAACAAAAATGACAGGAAACTATTTTTAAACATTTTTTAAAGATATTGCAAATTTTAAAATCCATTTATCTCCTTTTTACCTCGATGTGGATTGGACCACTTTGCTTCCAAACGCCTCATATATGCTGCGGTCTAATTTGCAAACCATGTTCTCCTTTCCTTGAACGACAAACCCTTCTGGAGTCTAGCTCGCCAAACAAAAATGCATTCTTGGCATCCACTTGCTGTACTATCACATTTTAAAATTATGCGATTGCCAATAAAGTCCGCAAAGTGCCTTGTTTTATAACAGGTGCAAATACTTGATCGTAATCTTCTTTATCTTGAATACCCATTTGCAACCAACTAGTTTGCGTCCTTTCGGCATATCCACAAGCTTCCATGTGTCATTATCATACATCGATTTGATCTTGAAACAGCTTCCTTAAAAGTTAGTGGATCATCTGCCACAATCATCTTCAAGCCATAGTGTTTAGGTGGTACGCCTTTGTTTGATCTCGATCAAACTCTTCGTGGTAGCTCTACCTCTTCTTCCTATGTCGCTTTCAGCAGATTCGAAATCTTGAATGTCATCGGAACCGAGAGAATTTGTACTCTCAACTTGTTCATAAGGATCAGACGTAACTGCACTACATGGATCTGCTTCAGTGCTGCCGTTTATGTCAACATAAACCGTATTCGTATTATCGAAAATATTGCCAATTTTCTTATCAGCTGATTTGTTTTCCACGATCTTGCTCGTTTCGGCTACATCTCGGCTAATGATTATCTCGTTTGTCTTGGTATTCAGCAATCGGAGCCCTTAGATGTCTTCACAAAATTAAACCAAGTTCTATTTTTTTCGATTTATGGTCTAATTTACGACGTTTGCCTTTGTTGACATGAGTATATGAGATTGAACCGAAAATTCGAATGTGACCCAAATTCGGAGTTTTACCAAATCATAGCTCATGCGGTGCTACTGCTGTCACCCTGGTTGGCAAACGATTTTGTAGATAATTTGCTGTCAGTACCGCTTCCTTTCCACAGAATTCGCCACTTATATCTGAACGTATCTTCTTCAAGCATTTTCCAAACGGATTCTCAGTGTATTCTACAAACTCCTTGATCTTGTTCAAAACCAATGATTCTTAGCTGCATGTGCTTTCTTCACTGTAATTCATTGATACTGTGGCGTATATTTTTTTATTTTTTTTTTTATTTAACAATTTATTTATTGAATCATCTAAATAAGTTATTTTAACAATAAGATTTCAGAAAGTATTTTAAAATTCCACTTAATTCTATACTATGTTTAGTTCTGCCCTTCGTCCACTGAGTTGGGCATGATATGTCTAATATATGGGGAATAAATTAGTTTCGCTTAAGACGTGAGGGATTCAGCGGTCTTAGCAGGTTTCTAGCTAGAATGTTTGGGTGAAACATGAGCTTCTGCTTGTACTTCGTGGTAAATTTCGGGATATCGTCTTTTACTTCCAGTATATTCAGATCTCTGTGGATGTTAGTGTTTTTTATATACCAAGGGGCACTGGCAATTTGTCTCAGGATTTTAGATTGGACTCTCTGGAGTTTTTCCACGTTCGAGGGAGAGCCTGTGCCCCAGAGCTCAATTCCATATGTCCATATGGGTTTTATTATACTTTTGTATATTTGGACTTTGTATGTGAGATTTAGCTTAGATGCCTTTGAGATTAGCCAATTTAGTTCCAACTGTTTTAGTTTAATCTGGGTTATTTTGGATTGAATGTGCTTATGCCATGTGAGTCGGCGATCGAGGTGCATTCCAAGATACTTGGTTTCGGAACTTTCAGGGACAATTTGGCCGTTTATCTTCAGAGCAGGGCACGTGTTCCTTCTTAGGGTGAAGGTTAAGTGACAGCTTTTGGACTCGTTAACTTTGATTTTCCATCGTGATAGCCAATTACTAAGAGTGTCAAAGTGTTTCTTCACGTAAAGAGTTGGCATGTCTGGGTTTGAGTGAGAGCACAGGATAGCAGTGTCGTCAGCAAAAGTCGATATAAGTGTTCTATCGCTTTTGGGCATATCTGCAGTATAGAGAATATATAGCAGGGGCGCGAGGACACTGCCTTGAGGTACTCCGGCCAGTATTTCGTATTTTCGGGATACAAAGCATTTATATTTTACTACAAAGTTTCTATTCGTGAGACAGTTTTAAGTAGGCAGTAATTTGTAAATAAGGCCTTCGTGCCAGACTTTATCGAAGGCCTGAGTGATATCGAGGAAAACAGCGGAGCAGTACACTCAGGGAAAAAAAACATAGTAAAATCAAGTACGATCGTATTTACTCCTTCATTTTTTCAACTTAATGGAAACAACTTTGAAATAAAGAGAAAATACTTAAAATAACTATTGTCAACGTTGAAACAAAGTTGCAAAGTTGAAATGAAGTGAAAAATACTTAAAATAACTGTTGTCAACGTTGAAACAAAGTTGAACGATTTTAAATCAAGGTCTGGCAAACTTAATATAAATTGGAAAATTTTTGAAATAATCGGAAAACAACTTTGAAATAAGTTTGTTTATTTTTGAATTTAAGTTTTCAATTGAAAACAAGTTTGTTCGTAGTTGTTTCTAAAATTTCCAACTTTACCAGACTTTCATTAACGTTTCTACTTGTTTTAAGGTGGTTATTTTTGATTTTAGGTTGTTTTTTCTCTGGGTGTACTGTTTCTTGGTGCACTTGTTCGATAGTGCCCTTGTTCGATAGTGCTATGCTTTTCGCGAAGGCCAAACTGGTGATCGGGAACCACTTGTTTTTCTGTAATTTTGGGTAAAATCAATTTTATTAGAAGTTTTTCGAAGAGTTTCGATAACACTGAGAGCAAACTTATGGGGCGGTATGAAGTCACATTGTTGGGATTTTTTCCAGGTTTGGGAATCATTGAGAAAGTTTCCAATCATCACTACCCAGATGATCTAAGAATTGCGTGCAATAAATGGGTTATTGCAACTGATGGCAGTTCTTTTATCATTGTGGGCGTTATCAAGTCCGGTCCTGGTGCTTTTTTTGGATCCAGGCAGAGGGCGCTGGTGTAAACGTATAACAAAAGCAGAGATTCGATTGTGTCCGTGATTCTCTAGATTCGATCGTAAAGCTTTTAGGGATTTTTTTTTGGTTTGTTTAATTTTTCGAGGGAAATATAGCAATAAACGTCACTTTCGTTTTATTTTTGTTTGGAGTTGTCGCGGCATAAATTCGCGACAGAATTTTGTTTGTTGTTATTGTTGTTTGTTTGTTATTGTTTTGTGTTTTCCCTTTGTTCGGGGCGACGGGTGAACAAAACCGAAGGGAAAAACACAGACCGAAAACGCGCGCTGACACTTTTTATTGCATTGTTCTTTTTTATTATATTGTTCTTTTTTATTAATATTATTTTGGTTTGATTGAACCAAGTTTGACACTCGCGGGTGGAATGCAGCCGGGCGGAGAATTGACAACTGCTGTCAAGATCTCTTATTCCCTTTTGTTACGACTTCGTTTTAGAAGTTTGTTGATGAGCTTTTACGATCCGATGTTGGGGAAGGCATTGCGCGAAACTATACTTACGGGACGAAGACATAATATGGAAAAAAAAACTAGACTAAAGCTTTTTGTACTCTAAACCTGTTTTGGGAGGGGAATCTGTCGACATTTATGCTTTCGCCTATACATACATGAGTGCCGCCAATTTGAGTATTTTCATTTTGGTGGGTGCGGGGGTGTATATGTAAATTTGCCAAACACACTCTAGAAAAATCTGAGAAGATCTTTCACATATAGGTGTGGGCAAAGCCCCGACTGCGAATACTGGCTTCTGCGTAGGTCGCGCTCATGTGTGGGGGGGGGAAGATGTTAGAGAAATGGAAAGTGAGCGCCATATATGCGTTCATATAGACAAGATTCTTTTAGTTCTTTTTAGGCAGGGAAAAGAGTGCGAACAGTATAGTGGACTGGCGTTTTCTTTTTAATTTTAAATTTAAATTTTCGAGTAGTGCTTTTTTAAAAAAAAAGGATTGTTGTTTTAAATTTTTAAATTTTGATTTTGATTAAATTGTGTTTTTTTTGGTTGCTGTGGACCTTCGTCGGATGGTGGAGCTGAGATATTTTCGAAGGGAGTATTTTTCCGCGCTGGTGTTATTTCCACCAGCGGGTGGCAATTGTGTATTTGGTTTTTTTTATATGTGGCAGTTTGGTTTATTCGAAAGATATAAAAGGAAAAAAAATAATGTGAATAGAGTTTGTCAAGTTGGGGCAAGTCGGCCACTGGTGTTTCGAGATTTTATAGTGGAGTTGGTCTCCGTCGGTTTTGTGGTCCTGGTTTCCCCTTTCCCTTCCAATTTTTGTTGTGGCGTCCCGCACCTGAGCCAAGTTGTTGCTGGACATCGATTTTTTTTCGAAGTCCAGCTGGTGAATTGATTCTGTAAAGAATCGTGCGAGGGATTTCAGGCAGGTCGGTCTGGTCCCGTAAATCAAGTGCACATAAAAACATAATTTTTGTCATTAGTGTTTTTTTTCTAAAATGCTCTCGTTTGACAAATTTCCGTGTTGTGTGTCAGTGAGTGGTACCGTGAACCAGGTGCACATAAGAACTTGATTTTTGTCATTAGTATTTTTTTTTTTAAATACTCTCGTTTGACAGATTTCCGTTTTGTGTGTAAGTGGGTTTTCGTTTCCATTTCACGTTCGGTTATTTGCGGTTTCCATACACGTATATTTCAGAGAGGGATTTGAAAAGTTTAGTTATCGGGTTTTCGCGTATTCGTGTGTTTCGTTCGACCGGGAATACCATTCCGCGAGGGTCGGCTTAAATCCCACGCTTCGCGACTGTGCTATTCGGGCAAATAGGGAATTTAATTATCGCGTGGGAATTTTTGGATATTAGTTTTTATAAAGTTATAGTTAAAATAGCGTGGTAGAGTCTCAATTTACTCAAACAATTGGTAATTTTAAATAATCAGCCACTACACTGCACTTCGTGCTTTCGCGAATCGGGGGAAAATGAGCTTTTTAAGCACATATATTGTTTTCCGTATCGCACTGTAGATTTTTGTATTTTTTTATAATATCCGAGAGTATTAAAAATATTGATCTTCACTTCACTAGAGTTGCCAACGCAGTGTTACCAACTGTGGCGTATATGACTCCATCTAACGAAATGTTACATTTGGTTCCATTAAATTTGACTTCTAATCCATTTCCGGTGAATTTCCGCTCTGATAGCTCACATCCATCCAGTTCGGGTACAAGTAAAACATCTTTAACGCGAATTTTCCTGGACTTACAGATAAACTTGCATTCACCAACACCGCTCGCTTTCAATTCTGTTCCGTCTGTCAAATATATTGAATCTTTTGTCGTTCTGTTCAACTTCGTGAAAAATTGTTCTTCACAGCTACCGTTTTGCAGTTTTCATCTTTTTGACGTGCATTTTTATAAATTCCTCCACAGAAAGTCCTATTGTAGCTTGCGCACTTGGTCTTTCATTGATTACCACCTCCCAAAGTTCCCGTTCCAGCAGCAGCAGCTCCATGTTGAATTTCCACATGTGATACTTACAGCCCGATAACTTTGGAAATTGCAGTCCATTGTTCGCGAATTTTCCCAGCTTTGCAATCAGATCAATAAATTTTCGACTCACGAAGGCCCTTAACCGAAGGCTCATAACCGAAGTCCCATAACCTATTGAAATATATGACCTATTCGGCTTAAAGGTTTTATTGAGAATGTAACATTTTCAGTACAACATTTTTCAAGTTATACAAATTTCAAAACCGTAGCTGATATACAGTGACTCTCATAAGTATTTGGCATATGCTTTTCCAAGTACAGTGGCTCACAGGCAAATTTTATAGAATTGGTATCATTAGAAAGGGCTATTCAATTCCTTTCGAATGAGTATCAGAACTCGTTAATCCGTTAAGTACAATTCGAGAAAATCCAGGTTGAAAATGGACCTACTTTTCGAACTTTTTTTTTTGGGGTTATAACATTTTTTTTGGGATGCAAAAAGTTGCGCTATTCAAAAACAATAAACTTTGCAAAAAAAAGTTTTGTGATCCAAAATTCATCTGAATTTTGAGAATTTTTGGAAAAATTTAGTTTTCAGTAAATTTGTATGGAAATGATAAAATTTTGTGAATTTCAGCCCAAAATTCCACTTTAAAAAAAATTCTCAAAATTCAGGTGAATTTTTGAGCACAAAACTTTTTTCTGCAAAATTTATTGTTTTTGAATAGCGCAACTTTTTGCATCCCAAAAAAAATTTTATTACCCCCAAAAAAAAAGTTCGAAAAGTAGGTCCATTTTCAACCAAGATTTTCTCGAAGTGTACTTAACGGATTAACGATTTCTGATACTCATTCGAAAGGAATTGAATAGCCCTTTCTAATGATACCAATATCGATTCTATAGAATTTGCCTGTGAGCCACTGTACTTGGAAAAGCATATGCAAAATACTTATGAGAGTCACTGTACGTATCAAACTCAATATTGTTTAAGTAGATATTGTTACAGTAAATATCCAATACCTTCCACGTCCTCAGCTTAGACACTACCTTCCTGATCCACTCCGCAGTTTGCGGAGTCTCACAGTCCAGCCGCATCATGACGGCCCTGAAGTAGATGCCCTTGAACCAGTGTGACCGTTTTCTGAAAGTGCTTTTCTACTAAAACCCCGCTTGACATCTACAAAAACTACCGAAAAATTTGAAAATCTAAAAAAAAACTTCAATTTTTTTTTAATGTAAATTTATTTGTTACTATTAAAAAATATTTCCAAAAGTCCACACTCAAAGAATTATTATGTTTGGAGAACGTTTGCTGCAAATATACTACTTTTGAATACAAACTTAAACGAAAAAACATTTGCTCCAAATTAAGTCGTTTTGCCGCAAATAATAAATAAATTTGCAACAATTTAAAAACGTTTCCAATAAAAGTATTGCAATTTACTTTTATTGGAAACGTTTTTAAATTGCTGCAAATTAAAAACTAATTTCTAATAAACGTTTAAACTAATTCGATATAAGCTTTGTTTTTATCGACCAGAACGAAAGCAGTTCAGTGGCACAGCGTGTATGTGCGGAACTTATAAACCTTACGTCCCGCGTTCGAATCCTGGCTGAGCTGAACATTTTTTTTTTTCGTTACTTAAACGTTGGTTGCAAACGAAACAACAAACGAAATGTGTTTGTCTAATTTTTCGTTTCTTACGAACGAAAAAATTCTTTGAGTGCATGATTAATGAACATATTGACCAAAAAACAAAAAAAAAGTCTGTGTTTTTTGCTATAGGTCGATTTTATATATGAAATTTCCACCACTAAACTACTCATTTTTGTCAGTAAAATAAGTTCAATTAGGGCGCAGAAAAAGAGGTAACTTTTTTTTTATGGATTTTTTTTCATTAAAAAAAATTATTTGGAAAAATGTAAAAACATAGGCGCATATTCATAGACAAATTTAATAGCTGCTAAAATTTAGAACCAGCTTAGTAGCTGTCAGTTCAGTGAATTATCTGTCAACTTAGTAGATTACTAAAGTTAAGTTGCAGCTTAATTTGTCTATCTGCCATATTTTTTTGCGAAAACTTAGTTAATATCAACCTAAACGGAAAAGTTGATAGGAAAATGCTATATATTTATAGGAAATTCGATTACCCTTAATTCGATAAAATAACCTTTAAAATTAGACGATAAGACCGGGTTTGAACCTGCCGATACATACATTTCACCAATCTAGGGGCAACCCCTTGGCAGCTGCAGATTTCGGTGGTTTTACGACGTTTATTTTGTATGGGAGTCCCTCCAAAGGGGTAGAGATAGGGACTTAGAATGTTTCCCAAAAGTGTTAAAATAATCGGGGTTGGTCTTATAACCCAACCCTCTAGGGGCAACGTTTCGCCAGTTATGGGGCTAGAAGTCGATCCATCACCCAATGCGGGTCAATTTACCCTCATCCCACCCCGTAAATTTTTTGTCGAATCTCCCACAATTAGGGATTGACGCGTATCAAAATCCATCATTAAAAATCACATATGTATGTCACTATGTCATAGCTATTGCAGAGTTGTATTTATCGAATATTTTTTGAGTATAGAAGATAGTAGCAATATTTTTATGACTATTGTATATTTGCACGATATTATAACGAATATGACCAATGTAAGACCCTTGTGAATTCCCTTATTGTTTCATATATGAATTCTTCCAAACACGAAAATATTTTCCTAACACAGATCGACAATGGCCTAGAATTTAATGGAAAATATCCCATGACGGTTTTGTACTCCTTGTACTATGAATTCAGCAAACGATACCCACACTCACGAATCACCGGAATGAAACAAGAAACCACATCATTCAAAACTGAACTAGTCATACGAATGCTTAACTTCACACTAGGCGGTGAAACATTCAAAACAGGTATAAGGAAATTCATCGCCGATCGCCAGTACAGCACATTTTTCGGCGATGATCTCTGGGACGCGTTCACTAAGCAAGCATTGCTGGATGGAACTCTGAATTCCCAATACGCTATTGCAGAGATCGCTGGTTCATGGATAACGAAAGATCGATTGCCCGTAATTACTGCTACCCGCGATTATGAGAAAAACCTATTGAATATCGTGCAAAAAGTTTACCTACGAGAGCGTCCACATGACGTACCCGAACAGGATAAAATGTTATGGTGGATTCCATTAGTTCTGATTCGGCAGGACAATTTGAACTTCGCAAATACCACACCTCAAGCATGGATGAAAAAAACTCGTGAAATAACACTCGATGGTTTGGCGGATGGTAAACAGTTCATTATCGTCAATCCAGAAGAGATTGGCCCATTTCCCGTGAACTACGATGAGCGAAATTGGAATTTGCTTTCTGACTTTTTGCAAACAGAAGACGGACGTGAATTGATTCCAACGTATACACGGTAATGGATTTCTTTCGATTATGCCCTAAACAGAATTCAGGCGGTTAGCCGTTGACGGATATGTACCATGATGCAACCCTATACCTTCATCCGTCGACCATAAAATATAAATAAATCTTAGTTCTGCGGCTACCGTTCTACCGCTGTACCGACTCCATCCTAATTCCTTGCATTCCCATCGCTTGTATTTTAGTTTTGACCACTCATAGCAGTCAATCGTCAACCGCCACTATTCTGTTTAAGGCTTTATTAATATAATTCTTTAAAACTTTCTAGTGCAAAATTGCTACATGACGCTTGGAATTTAGCTTATGCTGGCGACTTAAACTTCGCCACTGCTTTCAACATGACACTTTTTATGAAATATGAGCGCAATCACATTGTGTGGAATCCAGTTTTTACATTTATCGATCATATTGGAAGACATATTGACATGTCCGCAGTGCATAAAAAGTTTGAGGTAATAAATAATCATATATATACTTGCAAGTTGTAACCATGGTAATTTGACAAAAATAACACTGTGCAACACATTCAATTCCCTCAATGGATTTTGCAAAGGTTTCCTTTCAAAAGATACAGTCGTTAAAAATTTTCTTGCTTTACTGTATTTTTCAAATCAATATTTTTTTTTACCTTTTTCAGAAAAATTGTTAATAATGTACAGATAAACAGATTATGTTAACAAATTAAACCAAACAAATTATAATGAGTTAGCAATTTAGTGACCAAAGTTGATAAAAACTAGTAAGAGAATTATCTTCGGTCTGACCGAAGCTATAATACCCTGCACATGCAAGCACAATACATTCTGAGCCCATTTTCAATACCGTCCAATCATTCGGAAAAATAAGAGGAATCCCAAAATTTGGGGACGATAGCTCAAAAGCTACGACAGTTATCGTGCGAAATGACAGACAGACGGACAGACGGACATGGATTAATCGACTCAGGAGGTGATGCTGATCAAGAATATATATACTATTCCATACCGGACACGCCCCTTATGGGCGTTACAAACGGTGTGACAAAAACAATATACCCTTGAACACTAGTGTGCAGGGTATAAATATAATTTTTTAATTTTTTTTCACCCAAAAATTTTCTGTTTAATTTTAATTTTTGTTCTATTAAAAAGCATTGCTTTTGTCAAAAAAAGCTATGTTAGAGGTAACAATGGCTTTAAAACAACCTTTTTGATGCAGTTGGGAGCTCAATACCGTTATAACTTATAAAAATTGCAAGTTGCAGCCGAAAAATCAATTTGAAAAATACAAGAGAACATGCAAACTTTATTCCGCTATATCTTTGGAAAGGAAACTAACTTTGCAAAACCCATTGAGGGAATTGCTACTCTATATGAATATTTTCGATACCAGGTCGGATTCCATAACCTTCAAATTGTCGCACAGTGTAATCCATCACAGTTATATAGATTTTCCAAGATTTTTATATGCCTTTTTGTAGAGAAAGGTCCTGAAATATTTAAAAAAATTTTAAGATTCAAACTGACACAAGAAAATATCCAGCGTTTGGCATTATTACCAATACAAATTGTAACTGCTGACAATAACGTTTCAGTTAATTTCGAAAACCATTTACATTTTCATTTAGTTAAGTTAAATTTCTTCGATTAACTAGCATTAGTTAACTTTGAAACGAAAAAAAAATTTTTTATTATTGAATGTAAAAAAAAAGTAAAAATTAAGAATTCATACTATTTTTAATAATCTACCTAGCCACACTGTCGAAAAATTGTAAACGCAGAACTCTTTCGTGTTCTTGACAAAAATTTAAAGTTCCAAGTCGAGACGGCGTGCCTAGCCTGGCGTCAAATCTATCGGCTTGGTCGGCGGCGAAATATTGAGTCGATTATGTCGGCTCAACCGATATTGACATCGATTTGTTCGTACGCCGATTGATGCCGATTATGGTCGGCGCGAAACTGTTTAGCCGCCGCCGACATTTTCCAATCAACTTGGAACTTTGGGTGCGTAGTGACAATAAAAAAAAAACGCGTCGGCAAATTCGTTTTGTAAAATTTTTACAAAGCTTTAATTTTTTAAGTTAAATTTGCATATAGAGGGCTGAAATCGATTGAAAAAAGGGTCTGTGAGTGAAGGCATTCAATTGTATATAGTTCAAATGTTTTTATGCGTTTTTTGGGAAAAAAAAACTTTTCTATAGAGAATTTAACTATTTAATTTAACTTTTAACAAAGATAACTTTTCAACGCAATTAACTTTTTAATTTAACGAAGTTAAATTTTTGATTAACAATTTCCGGATTAACGAAGTTAAATTCTCGATTAACTATGCCCAGCTTTGCCAACAGGTATTTTGTAGAGAACAAAACTGCATCATTCATATTTTGTATCGTTTACGAAGAAAAAATGTTCATAAAGGAACTTGTAAACTATTTTCTATACCTTTTTCGGATGTTCGTTTCAGTGGACAAATTAAAAGCGACATCGGATTCGTATTTGTGTCGTTTCCGAATATCGTTTATGATGGTTTTCTTCGAGAATTACGAAGAAATGCTTTCGTTTTCAAACTCTTTTACGAACTATTGGCCGGCTGGGCAGTATATCATATAGAAATTCAATATGCGCGTATTTCAAAAAGATAAAACATTTTTTTCCCAATTTAAATAAATAAAAACAATCCATATTTAAATATTTAATTCTACTATTTCCATATTAAATACAGTTTTAAATACGCGCATATTTGATTTTAATAAAAACAGCTTAGGAGCACTATCAAATACGTTTATATTTGATTTAAATACGTTTTCATTTGATTTCACTATTTTTCCCTCAGTGTATACAATATACACAAAAAACCAAATTTTACGGAAAAATACGAATACGAAATACAACAAAAATACAAAACTTTCAAAGATCGATATGGCCGATCTCCGTGGAGTTTGGCAACCCTGTCATTTCAAAAACTCAAAAAGCGGCAAGGTCTTAATTGCGATCAAGTGCATTTAGAAAAAAATTTTAGTTTTATCCAGGCCGGTCAAAGACAAAATATAAGCTATTAAAATTGCTGCATTCTACTCGTAATTGGAACGGCACATATTTAATATCAAAGGAATGAAAGATATGGAACGACGGGTTGAAATATTAAAATCAATTTCAGGAAGCAAAAATGAAGAATTTAAAGAGCCATTTATCAATTTAATCAAAAATTTTACATTGAGAATCGTTCTTCTATTTCATAGAGTACGGATGTCGTAGAGTTTAAAACGACTTTCGTATGCAGGCAGATTTTCATTCATATTCCAGCGAAGATGTCTTAAAGAAAATAATAAAAAATGTTTTTGAACCGAATCAATTCTATCAGAATGGCAGTTGTATTGTGGATTCCACAAGACTGCTATATCAGCATTCAAATGATATTTAAATATGCCCGTATTGGATTTTTGTATGGGATACTATTTTTTTAATATTAAAATATTTGAATCGCATTTAAATATAAAATATATCATTTTACTATGCGTTTGTTCGCTCAGTGTACATATTGCATAATTGGTCTTACAAGAGATATGTAAAAACTTTTGTCATTAAATTCCTTTGAGCATATCTTAATGAAACCAAGAATACCCCTAGCTTTATTCACTCAAAAATCAATATGTAGATGAAAGCAAAGTTTTCGACCCATATCGCGCTATTTTTAACTAAACTTTAACAAAATTTAATAAAGCCCAATATTTGAAAAAAAAACCAAAACCTATAAAATGGTTCAGTGCGTTCCCTCGGTTAGTGTAAGTGTTGTTTCCTCCGATTTTGCTCACCCGTCGCCCCTAACAAAAGGAGAACAAAAACAAAAAATTGTGTCGCAAACTTTTATGCCGCGACAACCCCACCTCCGCGAAAGTTCCTTGTTCTCCTGAGACCAGCCAACTTTCAAATCTAACCAAAGAAAATCAAGCTGAATCCATGTGCGGCCTAAGGTTCTACACATGCCATGTCCCCTTTTCTCGTCCGTCTTCGTCTTCCAAAACATATGTCCACGGAGACACCCTCTTTCGGTGCTAACTTCGCTGCAAAATAGTTTGCAGCATCGGACAAAACAAAATTACGTCTCCATACTAACTCGTGCGGTAAATACTGTACATCTCTACGTCTGAGATTGTACGTCTTTGCTGTCTTTGGCACTTGCCATTTCTAACTTCTTCCGTATGTCTTCCCTCAGGTCTGTCATTAACTTGGCCCGGTCCTCATTACTACTGTCCGGTTGGTCTGAGTCTCCTACTCGTCTATAATCTCTATCACAACCGCCATATTTCGGCCAAAAATTCTCGAAGGATACACTCCCAAATCCTCATGCTGCACTGTTCGACTACAGCATGCCACCTTTGAGTGGGGAGAATCTCATGTGAGATGGTTTTCTGAAATATATGCTCTCAAAGTAGTCTTAATTATAGCTAGCTATCTCTGCCTTAATTTTTGACCAATAATATCTTTCAACTACCCTAGCGTATGTTTTCCTAATGCCCATGTGCTCCGATAATAAGTTATAATGACGCTCGAATATATCTTTTTTCTTTCAAAGTAGACCAAAAGTCTACACCAAGAATTAAGCAAACAAATAAGTAAACTAACAACACCAGTGCGTGTGTTGTTTCTCCTATTTTGTTCACCCGTCTCCCAGACCAAAAGGGAAACAAAAGGAATACAAAACCAAATAACAACAAAAGTAAAAACCTGTTCTAGATTACAATTATTTATATTAAGGCGATTCATGTAAAGTGGGAAACCCCACGGAAACGATTCAGTTGTGCAGATGAGCAGTCAAAATATATGAAATTTGACAGTTATTTAAAGCAACTTCGCGTTTTCGAGGGATTTCCCACTTTATATGAATACCCTTACTATTTATTGTTAGCTGATAGTATAATCTTCTATAACACTGTGGGACAAAATATTATTTGGGAATGGACATCCCAAATAACAATATAAATTCGGGGTTTAGCTGGGTTAGCGAAATTAGGGACATTTTTTAACTTAAGTGATGACATTTGATGTTTTTTGGGTCAAATTTTACGCGTTAAAATTTGACAATTAAATATTGGACGTCAACAAAAAAATTTGACAGGTTAAATTTGACGCGTAAATTTTATCGCGCTATTTTTAGCTAAACTTTAGAAAAACAAAAATCAAAAATTCCCACGCGATAATTAAAATCCCTAATTGCCCGGTAGCTCAATCGCGACGCGTGGGATTGGAGCCGACTCTCGCGGAATGGTAACCCGGGCCGAACGAAACACACGAATACGCGAAAACCCGATAACTAAACTTTTAAAATCATACTCTGAAATATACACGTATATGGAAACCGCAAATAACCGAACGCGAAATGGAAACGAAAACTCACTGACACACAAAACGGAAATCTGTCAAACGAGAGCATTTTAGAAAAAAAACTAATGACAAAAATTATGTTTTTATGTGCACTTGATTTACGGGACCAGACCGACCTGCCTGAAATCCCTCGCACGATTCTTTACAGAATCAATTCACCAGCTGGACTTCGATAAAATCGATGTCCAGCAACAACTTGGCTCAGGTGCGTGACGCCACAACAAAAATTGGAATCGAAAGGGGAAACCAGGACCACAAAACCGACGGAGACCAATTCCATTATTAAAATCTCGAAACACCAATCGCCGACTTGCCACAACCGACTTGCCACAACTTGACAAACTCTATTAAAATTTTTTCCTTCCTTTACACATTTCGAATAAACTAAATGGCCGACTGCCACAAATAAAAACACCAAAAACACAACCCGCTGGTGGAAATAACACCAGCGCGGAAAAATACTCCCTTCGAAAATATCTCCTGCCTCAGCTCCACGATCCATCGATGGTCCTCAGTAACCACAAAAACACAATTTAAGAATCAAATTTAAAAATTAAAACCACAATCCTTTTTTTTAAACACTACTCCAAATTTAAATTTAAATTAAAATGAAATCGGCAGTCCACTAAATCTGTTCGCACTCTTGTCTCTGCCTAAAAAGAACTAAAAGAATCTTGTCTATATGAACGCATATATGGCGCTCACTTTCCATTTCTTAATTTGCTTAACAAATTAAGCAAAACAAATATATTTATAAAAAAAATAACATAAATAAAAAAGAATAATATAATAAAATGTGTCAGTGCGCGCTTTCGGTCTGTGCCAATGTGTTTTTTTCCACAAAGGGAAAACACAAAAACAAGAACAAACAACACTAACAACAAACAAAATTCTGTCGCGAATTTATGCCGCGACAACCCCACCTCCACCTCCGCGAAAGTTGCTTGGTCTCCTGAGACCAGCCAACTTTCGAATATAACCGGAGAAAATCACCCTGAGTCCACTTTTCTCGTCCGTCTTCGTCTTCCAAAGCATATGCCCACGGAAAACTCACGAAGTATGGAGACGCCCCCAAAACCTCATACTGCGCTGTTCGAATACAACATGCCACCTCTGAGAGACGAAAATCCCACGTCCTGTGGTCTTACTTTGTTAGTTTTCTCGCTCCTACTCAACGACCTACTCAAATAAAATATTACCTTGTCACTTTTATCAAAAGCTGCTCTCGCACTCCGGCGGCCATCTAAACCTGTTCTTCGTCTCTAGAAGACCAGTTAGAGGCTTTACCAAATCAGCGAAATTCGAAACAAATCTAAGTACCGTAGCGAAGAAACTTAAAATTAAATTTTTCCCTTTTCATCACAAGCCCTGCCCACAAATCCTCCTCAGGACCTCCTTCAGAACCTCAACATGCTTATCAAATGTATTTGTAACGATAATAATATCTTCAAAATACACGAAAACATGGAGTTCTAAGTCAGCCCCAAGTCCCTCAGGCATAGCTCGAAAAACGTCCCTTACTAACTCATCAAAAACCGAATTTTCTTTAGTTGACAAAGCAAACCTATCAACTATCGCCGCTACTGACGAGGCCTTGGCCTGGAACACTCTGACTCTTGAAAAACCAAATCTTCCCTAGTTGTTAGAACCTGTTTATTGTAATTGGACAAATCAGCTACAGCTGTTTCCGCTTAATTTGGCCCCGCTTAATTAAGTAAAAAATGTTCAATGAAAAAGTCCAATATAAGATAACCAGCAAACACAGATAGGGATGCAAACGACATCGATATATCGATATATCGAAAAGCGCGAACAAAATGCCATTCATTCGGTTGGGGTAAAAGCCCGATTTGCGATCTTGTGTTCGAAGCCGAATGCTCGATCAAAATGTTTGGGCAAACTCTGGCTTCCGATGCTTGTTTGGGAACAAATATTAAGGTGTGAACAGTTTTGCGAACGTAAAATGCATATAGGCGAATTTCTGCTGGCATTACAATTTGTAGTTTTAAAAATTCGCATCCTAAGTTTGATTAAGTTGCACTTGAAGCTTGAAACTTGTTAATTGAAGTTCTGTCATGTCAACATTGCTGGATTGCTGGCTTAATATATCAAGCGAATGAAAGAAACAACTTTCAGAAAATGAAAAATTGCAAAAGCATAGTAAAACATCGATATTGAAACATCGTTGATATTGACATCGATGCATCGGTACTTTTTCGATGTTGGGAAATTTTTAACATCGATGCCAAAACATCGTTTTTTGGGCGATACATCGATGCTTTCAAAAAAATCGATGTATCGTTTGCATCCCTACCAATGATAGCCAAATTAACAGAACCTGAAAAAGAATTGTATTGGGACAAGGTTTTAGAAACGGTAGAATATGTACTTAATAATACAGTAATGCTTTTTGGTACAAGGCAAAAATATTAATAGCTTAAAAGAATATGTAATTGACACAGAACAAAGTGCGGAAAAACGGGATTTAGGAAAAATACGAACACAAGCTGAAATAAATCAAGCAAAAGTACACAAATATAATAAGCAATATGTTGATAAAAGACGACAATGCCCTACAGAATTTAAAGAGGGAGACTATGTTATGGTGAAAAATTTTGACTCACACGTTGGTGTATCCAAAAAATTGATTCCAAGGTTCAGAGGACCTTTCAAAATTTCGAAAGTTTTAAGAAATTATAGTTACGTTGTGGAGGATGTTGAATGTTTTCAACAATCGCGAATCCCATACAAAGGTGTGTGGGCTATTGCTAATATCAAACCATGGTTAAATAATCCTGGAGTGTCAAATGATGACAAAAATACATAGCTAAGGATCGGGAGATCCTAATGGTCAGAATGGCCGAATTGTAGCCATAATATTTACACCAACCTTAAATTATTGATCATAGCATTAATATATGCATCCACCTTAAGTTACATATTTTACACAAGTTATCTCACTCTATCTAACATACTATTTTAAAGATCATTGTAACATACTATATCCATCTCTTTCTTACATTACTTATTCATAATCATATTCACCACAGAGATATAACGAGCTTAAAAAGATGATAAAATAAAAGAAGCAGTTAGCCACCGAACTAGTGATGGACAACGACAGGTCATTTTTTTTTGGTCATTTGACCGTCATAATGACGTCATGTGACCGTATTTTTTTTTAATATTCATAGTATCGCGCTATTTTTAACTAAACTTTATAAAACAAACTAAGATCGAAAATCCCCACGCGATAATTAAATTCCTTATTTGCCCGAATAGCACAGTCGCGAAGCGTGGGATTATAGTATCCCCGGTATACACCGAAACTGCCGCAATATATATATGTAAGTATATATATATATATATATATATAAAAAAAGAAACGGAAATTTTCCCGACACAAAGAAAATAATACCGAACACAAACCCTTTTCAAAATTGACACAAAACGACAAATACCAAAAAGAAATGATTTATATATTTGTTTAAACGCACATGATTTGCGGGACCAGACCAACCTGTCTGAAATCCCTCGCACGATTCTTTGCAGAATCAATTCACCAGCTGGACTTCGATAAAATCGATGGACCCACACCTATATGTGAAAAATCTCTTCGGATTTTTCTAGAGTGTGTTTGGTAAATTTACATATATCCCCCCGCACCCACCAAAATGAATATACAAATTTGGCGGCACTCATGTGTGCATAGCCGAAAGCATCAATGTTTTCAAATTCCCCTCCCTCAAACAGGTTCAAAGAGTACAAAAAGCTTTAGTCTAAATTATATTATTTATGTTATTTCTTCGTAATGGCAACGCTGGAACCCCATTGGAATGTGGCCGCTCATTAAGCAAACTTAACGAAAGAAAAAGAAAAGAAAAGAGGAGAAAGACAACTTCACAGCATAAATGCAGTTGTTAATTCCCCCGTGCCGGCTGCATTCCACCCGCGAGTTTCGAATTTGTTTTGCTTTTAAAATAAAGAAAACAAATAATAAAAAAATAGTAACAATTAATAAAATTGTTCAGTGCGTTCGTTCGGTTAGTGCGTGTGTGATTTCCTCCGATTTGGTTCGCCCGTCGCCCCGAACAAAAGGGAAACATAAAAGCGAAAACAAACAATAAAAACAACAACAATCGTGTCGCGATTTTATACCGCGACAATAGTTAAAATGAAGTTCCTACTTATCATATGCTAAATCTAAATATTATCTGTCAAATAAAGTAGATACTAAAGACAAGTAAGAACTTTATTGGACTTTAAATAGCTCCTATCATACCAAATACTGTTATTTAAAATATCTCTGTTAAAGCCCGGTATGCAGATGGGAAAAAATTCCGCTCCAAGCAAACCTATGTAAAAATACGAATCGAAAAACAAAGGAAATACAAAATTTTTAAACTACTTTTTTTCTAAACTAATTTGGGGTTGCTGAACATGAAAAATAAAATTTTTTTCTTGGGAGCCGGTTGTGAAATATTTTAAATGTAGTTTTATATAATTTCTAATCATAACGTATCCAACACTTAAATGCTGATAGTGATCGTGTTAAGCTTTAGCTGTGAAAGTTAATTCCATTGCCTTTTTCGCAGTTTTTTTAAATCAAATTCAACTTTAAACTAGTAAGAGAATTATCTTCGGTCTGACCGAAGCTATAAAACCCTGCACGAGTACGATACATTCTGAGACCATATGTTAATTTTTCGATCATTTATCGATTTTTTTCGAGTTTTTTTCGATTTTTTATCGATAATTTTTCGATAATTTATTGATAATTTATCGATAATTTTTCGATAATTTTCGATAATTTATCGATATTTTCCTATATTTATCGATAATTTTAGTTTCCTGATCCATTTAAAAATGTTGTTCCAATTCCATTTTGTTCCGGTTCAATTCCATTTCGCTTGAGTTTTATTCCCATTTCGTTTCCGACCTCATTTCCAACCCAATGCAAAAAACCGCATCCAAATCGGTTCAGTATTTCTCAAGATAAACAAAAATAATATAAAATTGGCGGCCATTTTGTATGGGAGGTAGGCGTGGCTCTTATCCGATGTTGCCCATTCCAATCATTCGCCAAAATAAGAGGAGTGCCAAAATTTGGAGGCGATCGGTTAAGTATTTCTCAAGATAAATGAAAATAATATAAAATTGGCGGCCATTTTGTATGGGAGGTAGGCGTGGCTCTCATCCGATGTTGCCCACTTTCAATACCGTCCAATCATTCGCCAAAATAAGAGGAATCCCAAAATTTGGGGTCGATAGCTCAAAAGCTACGACAGTTATCGTGCGAAATGACAGACAGACGGACAGACGGACATAGACTAATGGACTCAGGAGGTGATGCTGATCAAGAATATATATACTTTTCCATACCGGACACACCTCCTTATGGGCGTTACAAACGGTGTGAGAAAAACAATATACCCTTGGACACTAGTGGGCAGGGTATAAAAATTTGTTAGTAAAGCACAGTATGCAGATGCCACAAACCATGGCAAAGCAACATAAAGGTCATTCCATAAAAAGGTTGTCAAAAAATCTCTCCAAAGTACTCAAAAAAGCAAATCCTTTTTCGCTTACTTTCGCATATGTTAGTCGGACTGGTAATTTTGTTTGTTTTTCACTTCGTTTTTTTACATAGGTTTGCTTATGGGAGCGGAATTCTTTTCCATCTGCATACCGGGCTTAAAAAGTAAATGCAAAAGAAAGAAAATGGAAAATTTAACATTTACGTAGTTTTATGTCGTGTTTTATGTCGGTGCATCAAATGTTGGTTTTTGTAGAATTCAGATTTCATGTCAAAATTAATAAATAAAATGTGGGCAAGACATTTTTGCATACCGTTTTTTTTCGGTCATAAATGTTTTGGTCATTGACCGTCATGTGACCGTTACGTGACCGTCATATGACCGGTCACATGACCGCGCCACATCACTACACCGAAAGCTTCTTTGATTTTTATGCCTACAATATTTTCGTAAATACTACTGTTAAGGGTGTATTCCGTTCTGAGACATCTGTAGGGAAAATATGAAAATAAAAAAAGGTTTTTGTATTTGGTTTTTCACCTCAATTTCGATACCTTAAAGCACAACCATCCTGTGTCCGTTTTCATGAAAATCGAGTTTTTGGCATTTTTGGATTTCTGAGAAGAAGCTGCATCAGACAGGCTACAGTGGTTTGTGAGAATCGTAAAGAAAGTAATTGAAAAATGAAAAAAGACAAAACATACTAATTTGAAAACTTGTTTTTCATTTTCTAGAGTTTTGAAAACAAGGACATAGGATGGTTTTGCTTTAAGGTATCGATTTGTTCTTTGTCATTTAGAAATATTTACATAAAAATTGTTTTCACAATACAAAAAAAAAGTAATTTTGATAAAATTTTTCGAAATTTCGTATCGCACAACAATTGGAAAATGAAAACATTGTAATGAATAATCGAAAAATATACCAATACTGAATGCACGATCCCCTTACCGACGCTTTTGCATGCACTTTCATTATACCTTCGCTCTTAACAAACCTTACTTTTTATTTACTGAATGCACGATCCCCTTACCGACGCTTTTGCATGCACTTTCATTATACCTTCGCTCTTAACAAACCTTACTTTTTATGGCTACAATGGTTTTTTCGCCAATTATTGCAATAAAACACGGTGGCCTGCACTGTAAATAACTAATTTCTCAAGTAGGCAAATATCAAAAAATCAAAATATTTTATTCAACACAAAATTTGTGGCGCAGCCTAGAGTTTTAAATATGAAAACTTTGCTTTTGGTTTGTGTATTTGGTTTAGTTTCAAGTTTTTCACCAAAATTCAGTATTTTATTCTTTTTTTAAAAGTGCAAAAAATCCATGAAGAGGCGAAAAAAAAAATGACCTTATGATTGAAAATTATTAATAATATGTTAGATTTAAGGACTGTATACCAGGATTATAATTTAACGGCAAATGTATCAATTATGTACCTCCAAAGTTAGCACAAAAAATGTATCTACATAATTGAATTTTTTGACCAAACCACTGAACAGATTGGAACCTCTTAAGTGCACATGGGAAAGATGATAGAATTTTTTGGAACCAACATCAAGATTCAGAAATGCTGCAGAAAGCCGCAGGAGCGTTCAAAAGTATTGCAAAAAATCATATTTTCCAATATTTGAGGTTACTTTTCTCAGAAACCATAAAAGTTGTAAACTTGAGACACTCTTAAGTGCACATGGGACCTTGTGATCTTTCAAAAGAGCCATCAATGACGTTGTTACTACACCTGGGAGCAGCGCTATTGCTTTTGAAAGATTGGCCTGATAACGAAATACACCCTTAATTACCTTTCCAACAAGCTCTTAATGACAAAAATCTTACAACTCCATTATAGTTTTTCGAATTTGTTTGCCTAATATGGATTTCTAAACTTTAAAGTTAAAAAATGTCCTTAATTTCACTAACCCAGCAAAACCCCGAATTTGTATTATTATTTGGGATGTACTCTATCCATTCCACTTGGAAAATCCCATGCCCGAAAAGTACTGTCACACAGTGTAAAGAACAAACAATGTAAAATCCTCAAATATTTCGGCGAAAAATTTGAGCTTAGGTAGAATTAGAGAGCTGAAATACCCCCACACAATATAATCCATTTAGAAGTACCTCGAACATAAAAAAATGATGTCTCAAGACCGAATTTTGACTCATTTATAGGTGGTTTTGGAGCCACAAACCACGTCCAAAATCCATTTCTAAATATTTCCAATCGTACCCAAAAACAAAATGTTTGACACATTTGCGTTATTGGAACTTTTAGGGTGATTCACAACTCCTATGTACGTCATTGAAACTTTTTTGGGTGATTTATGTCATTTGGGACTAAGCTACTCCTAAAAGCCTCATTGGGAATTTTTTGCCATGTCACTTTGGAGTAACATCTCTTGTCTCCCTTCGTTGATGAGGTAGTGGTGTCATTAGGGTATCTTTTCTACGGAAAAGTACTGAAAAATTTCGACATGTGCGGAGAGAGCAATTTGTGCACCACTCATTGCGTGGCCTATAATATATGGACTTTGGTCATTTATCATGTCGGCAAATTGTTTAAAATTTCACCCATATTCACCCAAATTTCACCCATTTTCCATAATTAATTGAAAATGACTTGGAGTGCGAATTAAATCTTGGTAGATTGTTGTAACAGGTCAATACGCCATTCACTCCGAAATGTAAATGACCAAAGTCCATATATTACACCGTTCGACACTAAAAAACGCACATGATCGGGACTGACAGATTCTGTTAGAGGGGGTTAAAAAAAAGTACCCGTGTCTCCCAGTTTTTCTAGATCAATTCTTAAAACCATTTAAATCGCATTTATGCATTTTGCATTTTTCTCATGTACATAATAATTCTCAAAAAATACAGTTTTGATTGGATTTTAAATACACCCTGCGAAATAATTATAAAGGCAACATAGATTTGGTTGATTTAAATAAAGTTTACAAACATTTTCAAAATTTGATTTCATATTTTGATTATTTAATTAATTTAAACATAAAATAAAATATTAAAATCAACTTGACATTTAAAAAAATTTTTTTTTTTAATAAATTAAGAAAAAACATTAAAAATGGTGCGAAATAATTATAAAGGCACTATGTTTTTTTTTATACACTTTCAGCTACTTCACGTCTTTAACCCATTCACGACGAGTGTTACCATATGGTAACGCTGATAGCGTTCCACGGTATATTCAATTAAAAAAGTATATGAACAAATATCACTAATCTGTTTTTTGATTTAAATAGCGTCAGTAGCGATCGTGGCGGATAATTGAAAAGTAGTGTTTTTGAAAAGTTGGCAAAAACAGCTAAAAGTAACGACCTTTCCAGTAAGAATATTTTTCATTGCCATAGAAATTTATATATTTTAAATATTTTTTTTTTGGCATTTGGGTAGTACATCAAAGTATTAGAAAACGTATAAAATAAAATTATTTATAACTTCTGTGTTACCTTTTTATCATTTTGAATTTTGCTGTTACCATATGGGCACGCTCGTCACAACCCTAGCAAATTTAAATTTTCTTACTGAAAATGTTTGTATGAGCTTTTTTTTATGTAAAATTAAATATATTTTATTTGTATATTGATTTGAAAGTGTGTTTGTGTACTTAATATAATTAAAAAAAATTTTTTTTTTAATATTCAGATTTAAAATAATTTTTTGTAAAATGAAGTAAATATTGGTTTGAAATATCTTTTTTTTTAGCTTCTTTCATATAAAGTTAAATATATTTTATCAATAAATTGTCTTTAAAGTGTGGTTATGTACTTGGTATGCTTATGAAAAATTAGCAGCACCTCTTAAGTTGAGTTAGATATATCCGTATGTCTGTCCGCTATTTTGATTGGTATGGGCTATTGAAGGAGCTAAATGAAAGCTAGGCGGTCCAAACATTGAATTTATCCTTTGGAGGTCCTAGAAGGAGTTGGTATTGCAAATGGGCGAAATCGATCAACTGCCACGACTACCTTCCATACAAGTGAAAGTCGAGTTTTGTAACAAATGTTACCCAACTTCGCGGGAATTGTGGTAGGAAAATTCTCCGTAAGATATACTGTCCGCTTTGCGTCGATGGTGAGTGCCGCAAAAGCTATATGAGCAATACCCCGATCATGACATGACATCATGACGCATAGAAAATCCACGTCTAAGATGGCTAGGTCATGCCGGGCTGATGAACGTAAAAAAGTACTACTAAATGGAGCACATGTGAGTACCGTCGGTGGAATGAGCAAAAGATGGCGACCAGGTCTCAGATGGAAGGGTGTATGGTATATATAGGTTTACTTCGACCGGTTGAAACTTACTCAATTGTTTTTTAACAAATTTACATTACGATGAAGACATTTAGGCGAGCATAATTTTATCCGGCTGGACAAGATTATTAGGAGGAAGATGAAGGAGGTACTTCCTATGGTCTTCATCGTACATCTCTTTTACAGCCATGTAAATTGTGTATGTCAAATGATGACGAGGACCTTTCCAATTTCAGTTCATATGGAGATATTTCTTATGTTATTGAAAACCTAAGCAGTATTTTGGTGAAGGTGGAGATACATATTATATACAGTGGCGGACAGATAATTAGGCCAGCCTTTTGTAGTAATTTTGAACGACTACCAAAATTTTAAGAATATCAACTTGATTACTATTGAAAAGGTCTATCGGACCCCATGATGATGACTACCAGGACACTTATCAAGAAAATCCTAGTTGAAAACTGACCTACTTTTCTAACTTTTTTCCTGGGGGCTATAAAATTTTTTTTTGATGCAAAAATGTGCGTTTTTTAAAAACAAACTACTTTGCTGAAGAAACTTTTGTGATCAAAAATGCTCCTGAATTTATAGAATTTTTTTTAACAAAATATTTTTTTTAAAAAACTTTTAGATTTAAAAAAATTGGTCGATAAAAATTTTTTTTACAAAATAAATCTTAAAACATTGCTAAACTTTCAAGAATTTAAAATTAAAGTAGTTATAAACAATAATATCTTAAATTAGGTAATTTTGCTAGGGTTGTGACGAGCGTTACCATATGGTAACGGCCAGGGCTGGGCAAACGGTAAGCGGTCCAAAAAAAAAAAAGTTAGAAATTCGTTTCTTAGGCCATTTCTAGGTATTCCTGAAAAAATCTTGAAAAAATTCCGAAAATTTTGCTCTCGTCATTAATGGGTTAAATTGGCGGCCATGATGGGAAAACTTATGATAAGAGTATAGACCACAAGTTCTCGATAGGGTTTAGTTCGGTACTAAGTTCCGGCCAATCGAGAACTGGAGTGCCTCGAGACTTTAGGAACTCCATTGTTTTCTTGGAGCGATGAATTGTAGCGTTGTCCTGTTGAAAAATGTAGTCGTCTAGAGACGCCTAGAGGAAGTAATAAGCAATAACGGAGGTCATACGTCTTTTTAAAATGATGTGTATAAAAAAAAACCTAGTGCCTTTATAATTATTTCGCACCATTTTTAATGTTTTTTCTTAATTTATTCAAAAAAAAAATTTTTTTAAATGTCAAGTTGATTTTAATATTTTATTTTATGTTTAAATTAATTAAATAATCAAAATATGAAATCAAATTTTGAAAATGTTTGTAAACTTTATTTAAATCAACCAAATCTATCTTGCCTTTATAATTATTTCGCAGGGTGTATTAAATATGCATTTTATAGAAGATATAGAAAATATACCTTTAAAAAACATATAAACTTTTTGCAATCGGATGTAAACTCATTGCGCTAGACATAAGGTTTTTTTGTAAAAAAATTGGAAATTTAAAGATTTTAACATTGTCGAAGTCTGGCGAATGATTGAGAGTCATACAGTGGGCCGCTAATGCTGTTCGATGGGTTTAGTCCTACATTTATGGTCTTGTTTTGAGTTTTAGTTTTGTTGTTCCTACATATACTTTGTTGCAAACTTCAGTCAGTACCTTTGCATGTTATTTGGTAGATTAAGTTTGCTTTGTCATTTTTGTCCATTTTACTTTTAGTATTGCTATATAATTGTACAAGATTGTTATCTGTTTTTGTGGCGATTTTATATTTTTCTTTGTCATAGCAATTTTATCTGATGAGTCTTTCCGATAGTCCTGGCACATACGTCATTAATTTATAAAATTTTGGTGTTTCTTCTGTGTGATGTCTATTATTTCCTCTTTGGTATCGCATTATCATGTCTTTAGTGTTTTTTCGCGGAAATCCATTTTTAGTTAAAACGGTAAAAATTTGTTGAATGTTGTCCTCTTGGAATATTTCGTCACTAATTGTCAATATTTTTCTAATAAAGTTATATGCTGTATTCATAATCATTTTCTTTGGGTGTCCTGAGAAATAGTTAATGAGACGTCCTGATGCCGTAAGTTTTTGATACCAGTCTAATTTAAATATGTTGTTCCTTTTTACGATCCGTGTGTCCAAGTATGACAATTGTTCATCCTCCTCCTCTTCCTTTGTAAATTTAATATTCCTATGTAACTTGTTTAGTACTTTGAGTGTTTCATCTATTTTGTCCGCCTTTATGGTTCCAAACAGGTCGTCCACATATTTTGTCAATAACCTTGGTTTTTCGCCCAGTTGTTCCATGCACGTGTCTAAAAGTTCTTCCATTATAATGTTTGTATTTTGTTAATCTTTATATTTAAAAAAGGTTTTTTTTTTTGGGAATTTATTTTTATTTATTGGATCTAGAGCCCGACCGATAAGCATTTTCAGGCCGAAGCCGAAGCCGATGCCAAAGGTCAATTGGCAGCCTATTACTTCGGCCGACGCCGAAGGCCTATACCGAAGCCGAAGCCGAAGTCGATACTTAAATAAAAACCCTTTAAAAACTTGTTTTTTCGTGTATTTTCATTCAAATTCGAGTATATAAATACACATTTAGTTTTTTAAGGAACTAAAAATGTATTTAAACAAATAATAAAACTAACCAAAAGAATTCACAAACAAATTTGGGCCTCCTAGGTCAAAACTAACAGGAGCCTCAAATTATCCCATATATCCCGTGTAAGAACAATTGGATTTTTTTAAAATCACTTTTAAAAATTTGGAGTAAAGCTTAAAATAATGGGAATTTAGAAGAAATGGTAGAGAATTCTTCACAGAATAAATCCATCTAAGTAGCTGTTTTTCAGGACTCCCCAAATCCGTCAGGTGATGAACAAAGGATGTTCTAGTTGATGGTAAAAACCACCTGTGAAGCTCTGAACTTGAAATGTAAAATTTTACCAAAATCGGTCCCGGATTTCAGCACCTTTTCATATATGTTGGCGCAGCAATTTGGGCTACATTTCTAAAAGGTAGAATCCTTCATTTCATACAGTTTACCAGGACTCCTTTTAACATAGACATCAGGGCGAGTAGTAAGCTCTATATTTAAAATTCAGTAATCCACCCAGAAAATGTCCAAGGATGTACTTTGTGGCAGCTGTAACCCCGTGCCACGCAATTTGAGGCGAGATTCACTCAATAATCGATGATTACTAAGTTAAATTTTAATCATATTTTTTGTTTTGTGGGCCTCTTATGTCCCATTGGAAATTCCATCAATTACACAATTACACAATCTCATGAAAATCAGTAAGACCGTTTAGATGTGATGTGGGCTAGAAAATCGTATCGTAAAAAATTAGTTTTGGTTTTCGGTGGCAGTTACATTGTAAGGAAAAAAGAAAATTTTTAAATTAATTTAGTGAAATAAGTATACTTAATATTAGTTTATAAATTAAAAATTATACTTAAGAGTGAATCAAAAGTGAGAATAATAGACAAATTTTTCTTGTGACAGAATATTATTAACAAATTTTTTGAATCAAACGTGAAAAAAACATTTCCAAATTGACCTAAGTGACTTATAAATTTGCCTGCCGTAAATTAATTTGAAAAAAATGGAGGAGTTTATGAAATTCGTAGGACCAACTGTAGAGATTGCAGAAGAAACTGCTTGTGGGACAATAGTGTCAAAGATGGCAAAGTTAATAGAGGAAAATAAAAGAATCAACGAGACTGCTCAAGTAAAAATTGACGAATTAACACGACAGGTTCAAGCGGTTAAATTGTCTCCCTCTATTGAGCCTTACGTTCCAATTACAGTGCGGTCGGTCGTAACATGTCCTATATCGCTGGACCTGGTTAAATCCCTGCCAGAATTTTCAGGGGAAGCAGCTACGTATGTTTCATGGCGACAGGCGGCTAATACTGCCATGTATCTTTATAAAAAGTATGAAGGGACTGAACGTTACTACCAAGCAGTAGCCATAGTTAGGAATAAAATAATAGGAGCCGCGGATCTTAACCTTTCTTCTTTCAACACCGTTTTGAATTTTGAAGCGATAATAGCCAGGCTAGACCATACATATTCAGACCATAGACCTTTACACATCTTGGAGAACCAAATGAGCATTCTTTGTCAGGGACGAATGTCTATTTCAGAATTTTATGACGAAATTGAGAAAGTCCTTACGTCCATAATGAAATTACTATGGAATATTCTGGGAACAATGAATCAGTTCCATGTCAACAAAGTATCACTCAGATGCTTTGCGCATATTCATTTCTGGGTTAAATAAACCTCTCTGCCACATCCTTTTTTCGGCAGGTTGTCAGGATTTAACATCAGCACTTGCCAAAGCACAAGAGCTAGAAGCCAATCAGCATCGATATGCTTTTGCAAGAGCTTTCGAAAAAAGATATGATAAACCTCCACGAAATAATCCCCATTTTAAAAGAGTAGAAAATAAATATGAAAAAGGCAACGATAAAAAGTTACAAAAGCCAATACCTATGGAAGTAGATCCTTCATCTTCTAAATATCGCCATAATGCTAGACAACAAGCTTACGCGCCGTTCCATCGGCAACCAAATATAAATAATCTGGTTCAAAACCAAAATAACTTCAAAAGAGCACATGAGTCCGACAAGGCAAACTTAAATAAACAACAGCGAGTCAATCACATTGATCTAGCGCTGCAGCAGGATCCCGACCCAGCTGAAGACGTTGATGAAGAGTATGATTATGATAGTGAAAGTAACTTAACCGATTATGTAGATGAGATTAATTTTTTAGAGTAAGGTCGGCACTACCGTATGTGGAAAAGAGACTTAACGACAATGTTACGTTAAAAATCTTAATTGACACCGGTACTGCCAAGAACTACATAAAAAATTTGCCACACTTGAGAAATATCACAATGAGTGATAAACCTTTCATAGCTAAAACTCTGAACGGGGAAAATAAAATTTCAAAGAAATGTAAAATACATCTATTTGGTATTACAACTAATTTTTTTTTACTCCCTCAACTCAAAACTTTCGACGCAATAGTAGGTTACGATTTTTTGAAAACAATGAAAGCTAAAATTGATACTAACAAAGCGGTACTTATTCATAAATCGGGTATTGAACCTTTAAAATTCATCACATGCGAAGATGTAAATAACATTCAAATCAATGACGAATCAGTTCCAAAAAAATTTCAAAGTGAATTCCAAGAATTAATCAACAAACATATAGAGGTATTTGCGAACGAAAAGCAAAAACTGCCATACGCCACACAAATAAAAGCATATATTAGAACAGATAACTCAGAACCCATTTATAGCAAACCAAGACCTTACAATATGGCAGCAATGCCATTTGTTAATAAAGAAATAAAGAGAATGTTAGATGAGGGAATAATTAGACCATCGCGGTCGCCTTACAACACTCCCATACTCGTCGTTGGAAAAAAGTTTCAAACGATGACGGCACCTTGAAATATCGCTTAGTTTTTGATTACAGAAAGTTGAATGAAAAAACAATTGCGGATTGCTATCCAATTCCGGAAATTTCAATGATTTTATCAAATTTAGGTCAGGGAAAATTTTACACCACTATAGACTTGAAGGCAGGCTTCCATCAGATCCTACTGGAAGAAAAAGACAGAGAAAAAACAGCTTTCTCAGTAAACAATGGAAAATACGAGTTTTGCAGACTGCCATTCGGTCTGAAAAACGCGCCAAGCATATTTCAGCGAGCCATAGATGATGTGCTGCGACCAGAAATTGGTAAATGTTGCCATGTCTACATGGACGATGTTATAATTTTCTCTAAGAACGAACAACAACATTTACGAGACATCGCCAAGATATTATCCAAGCTATACGAAGCCAATATGAGGGTTGCTTCAGAAAAATTTAAATTTTTCAAACAAGACGTAGAATTTTTAGGTTTTAGGGTATCCTGTGACGGTATTAAAACATGTCCTGGAAAAGTAAGAGATATTGTAAACTTCGAAACTCCAAAATCACTACGAGGTCTAAGGTCATTCCTGGGACTATCTGGGTATTATCGAAGGTTTATTAAAGATTACGCATTAATAACGAAACCCCTAACCAAATTTCTGAGAGAAAATGGCGATATCAGCTCTAAACAATCAAAAAATGTACCGATTCATTTTGACCAAGAGGCAGTTCAAGCTTTTAATAAAATTAAAAATATTTTAGCTTCGGAAGACGTTTTGCTTCTGTATCCGGACTATCTAAAACCTTTTGAATTGACAACAGACGCTTCTTCTAAAGCAATTGGTGCTGTACTAGCACAGCAAGGCCGTCCCATCACAATGGTTTCCCGAACTCTTAGTAAAGCAGAGGAAGAGTATGCCACAAATGAAAGGGAAATGTTAGCGATAGTATGGGCATTGCAAACTTTGAAAAATTACATGTACGGTGTCCCCAAAATTCACATTTATACCGACCACCAACGTTTAACTTTCGCAATGTCGGACAAAAATCCAAACATGAAATTAAAAAGATGGGCAGCATTCATCCAACTATACTCCCCGACTTTTCATTACAAACCTGGTAAGGAGAACAAGGTTGCAGATGCGTTATCCCGGCAGTTTATAAATGTTGTGACAAATTCAGAAGGAACTATTCATAGCGAAGAGTCATTAATAAACGTTATCCCCTCAGTTATAAACCCAATTAATAGTTTTAGAAATCAAATTCTTATTGAGTCAGCCTCTGAAAATAGTAAAAAAATAAAAACTCTTTTCCAAAACAAAATGAGATATACAGTTAAGTTTTCCACCATACCTGACCTTATCAAAATTATGAAAGAAGTAATCAAACCAGACATTATAGAAACATTAGGCAATATAGAAACATTAGGCAAGATACAAAATGATTTAATTACCGCTTTTCCGAACATTAAATTTAAGTACACAAGCAAATTTGTACAAGATGTAGTAAACAAAGACGATCAAGCAGACATTATAGCTAATGAACATAATAGGGCGCATAGGGAAATCAACGAAAATTTCAAGCAGATAATTTCCGAGTACTATTTCCCTGACATGAAAAAAATGTTAAAACACTTCATCAGTAACTGTAAAATTTGTAGAGAAAACAAATACATGCGTAGACCAACCAGGCACCCGGTAGGAAAAACACCAATACCAAAAGCTACAGGGGAAATATTGCATATTGACATATATTTTACCGCAGGAAAGTATTTTCTAACATGCGTCAACAAATTTTCTAAATTTGCTGTGGTGAAAAATATTTTCTCAAGAAACACAGCTGATGTTAAATACGCACTAATATAAACCATATCTCAATTCAACAATATCAAACAAATCGTTACTGACAATGAAGGTGCATTTACATCCAATGTAATTCAGTCATTGTTAAGAGACCAATTCAACATTTCATTATTTACTGTTCCAGCCCTTCATAGTCAAAGTAATGGGCAAGTGGAACGATTCCATTCAACACTAGCGGAAATAGCAAGATGTACCAAGGGTAGCACCACTGACATAGTTGAACTAATTTTATTATCGACATATAAATACAATAATGCTATTCATTCTGTAACCGGTTACAAACCAATAGAACTGCTGCATAACGGAACTGAAAAAATTAAAATAGAAGTCGAACAGAGATTAAAAGATAAACAGGAACGAGACCTAAACTACCACAATAAAGGGACGCAACCAAAAGAATTGCAACGGGGCGATAAAGTATATGTGAAAACAAACAAGAGATTGGGAAATAAATTGGGAAAACTTTATAACGAAAAAACTGTTCAGGCAGATCTGGGAAACTGCGATTTTCGAAAACTTTATATATTTAAAACACGTAACTAATTTTTCAATGGTAGAAAAGGTCATTATTGATAAATTTGATGACGCTACTAGAAAATGAGAAGGAAGTACAACTATTACAGCAGGACGTAGATGAAATAGAACGACTAGTACGCATGTTGAAAGTGCCAGTTAGATCGCGAAGAGCAATTGAATTTATTGGATCAGCAATATAATTTATTGCAGGTGTGCCTGATCACCAAGATTTTGAAATTTTACAAGCAATGGAAAATGAGCTCATTAGAGCAAACAATAGGCAAATTGAAATTAATAAAGAAATTGAATTCAAAATGAACGAACTTACTGACCAAATTAATAATATGGACAAGAAAAACACAATAAATTCGGAAATACTAACAATGTTAATAGCACGTAAGAATAAAATTGTTATTGATAATCTAAAAAATAATTTATATAGCATAATGCTCGCTCATCTAAATATAGTAAATCCACTGGTACTTGATCCTGAGGAAATAAGATTAGTTGAAAATACCGAAAACGTTGTAACGTATATGAGCGATTTACTTAGTATTGCTGATGTTAAAATATATTATCAAAAAGATTCACTTATTTATCTTATAAAAATACAGCTGGTAAGCAAATTTGTAAACTTAATGAAATAATTCCAATCATTCAAAACAATAGAATATTAAATTTAAAAAAACAACAAAACCGCAAATTGTAATGAAATTTATTTTGCATTGAAAAATTGTAAAAAAGCTATTGAATATAATTACTGCAACATAAATAGAGACGATGAGTGCCTGCTCGAACTGCTAAATAACCACACTGCGAACTGTCCAACAACTTCAGCATATCAAGCATCGGAGATAGAACAACTAAGAGATGGCCTGATCATACTACGAGATGGGAATGCAACGGTAGAAGAAGATGGGCAAATTATTCATTTAAATGGCTCCTACCTTATAACTTACTCAAATTCAATCATCGTTAACGGAAAAAAATACGAAATAAATCAACTAACCGATATCATCCAGCTGCCAGCACCAAAGAAAACAAGCCTAATAGAAACTGAGTTTTTCGATGAAATATCGTTGCCACACTTACACAAGCTACACATCAGCAACATGGAAAAAATAGAAGAGGTTAAAGTAACATTGGAAACTAGTAGATGGATCTGGTACAGAGTCATAGCAATACTTTCGCTGACTATCATTATAATTCTATACATTAAACTCAAGCCTAAGGTGGTGCAAATCAAAACAGAGGAAATACCGATGAAAATGACAGAAACTCGTAAAGAGGCTATTCGAACTCGAATTTCCCAGATTATGAACGAGGACGTTCAAATTTAAGGAAAGGACGAGCTAAGGGAAATAGCTGACATCGCAGTTCCCACACCTGTTGCCAGTTGCTTGCACCTAATTTAAGTCTACGTAATTTAAGTCTTATTTGTATTCTGTAATGTCAGCACTTTGCTGACTTGGTAGCTTGTCGAAAATGACTTTGGAGAATAAAGAGACAGATTAACTTCTGCAGCGAGCAAGTAAAGTACTCGAAAAATAACTTATATACAGCAGGGGTCCGAGGACGCTGCCTTAGGGTACACCGGCAAGAATATCAAATCTACGGGAAACGAAACTTTTATGTTTAACTACAAATTTTCTGTGGGTCAAGTAGTTGTCAAGCAAAATGTGCATGCTTGCGGGTAATAGTTTATGTAGTTTGGATATCAATCCTCTATGCCATACCTTATCAAAGGCTTGGGTGATGTCGAGGAATACTGCTGAGCAGTATTGCTTTTTCTCGTTTTTTTGATCAATTCAACAATGCGATGAACCTGTTCAATTGTGCCATGCTCTTCTCTAAATCCGAATTGGTGATTGGGTATTTGACCTTTAGCGAGTATTGTGGGTAGCATCATTTTTATCAGAATTTTCTCAAAAATTTTTGATAGCGTAGAGAGTAAGCTTATTGGGCGATATGAATTCACGTTTGTTGGGTCTTTTCCCGGTTTTGGGATCATCGTGATCTGCGACAGCTTCCAGTCAGTTAGGTAGTGACATATTCTTAATATAGCATTATATGTATGCAATAAGTGAGTAACAGCAATTGATGGCAGCTCTTTCACCATTTTAGACGTTATTACGTCATGTCCTGGAGCTTTTTTTGGGTTCAACTTGGCAATATCGTCCATAAGTGCTTTTCATATGATGAGTAGTGGGTTAAAATTTGACCTGGTTGCGAGCTGTGGTAACAGGTAATTTGCATTTGGGGGGTTTGGAGTAAATACATTTTTTAGGTGACCTGCAAAAGCAGTACCTAAAAACGGCATCACTTCTCGCCCAGTCTCCGTTGGGTAAACGTAATTTGTAATTTGTTGTGCTCGTCGGCGTAAGCTTTTCCATGAATTGATGCAGATCATTCTCGTTTTTCGCCTTCAGTTCATTTTGGAGTTTTCGTGTAATGAGGTGACCCTCATTTTTTTCAGATAGGGTGATCTGAATTGCCAATCACGCCTTATTGATCTCTTTTCTGTTAAGAGCGGAGCTATATTTTGTGGCACAAATTCCTTTTTTTGGGTAGTGTTATTGATTTTTGGGGTCGCTGCCAGTGCTGCGTTTGTAGGTAGAAGGGTGTGAACTTATATATTTTCTGAATTTAAGCCAATTCGTATACATACTGGTGAGTTTGTCGGGTGGGCTGACTTCTAAATTTGGCACATATTTTACTGTAATTATAGTGGGTGTGTGGTCAGACCAGAGTTCCACTGAAGACTCAATGGTTAGTTGAGTTCGTTTAAGTGTCTTGATTACTGCAACATCAATAACGTCTGGAATTTTGCGTCTGTCTGATGGCCAGTATGTTGGCGTGCCTGACGAAACCACATCAAGGCCGAGTCTGCTGGTAGTATTGTAATCTTCCTTTGGGCGAAATCAGACGAGAGCCCCAATAAGTGTGTTTGGCATTAAAAAATCCAGCTACGAGAAATTTTTGGCCAAGGGTTGCAAAAAATGGCTGAAATTGCTGTTCAGTTATTTTGGAGCTGGGTGGACAGTAAATTGCCGATATTGTTAGTCTTTTTATGTATTCATCAAGGCTGGTGGCTTGCAAATACTCGGTGCAAAATTCATGTAAAACATAGTGTTTGATTCTGTTCGCTTCTCGGCCTTATGGCTAAGATCAAAGTGTAGTATCTGTTCTTATCGCTTAACAAAAAATGTATGAATTGTGATATTTTTGTATGTATTTTTTTCTTGTATTTTACTTGACAATTTCCCTGAGGATGACTACCGACGGTAGTCGAAATATCAGAAAATAAAATTTGTTATGAAAGAATAAACCTTTGTGTTTTTTCATTCAATAACAACAATTGTCTGACCTAGACCCAATAATGAATATAATCATAAATAATTATTTTAAAAATATTACGTTATTTTTATTGGAAAGAACAGACAAAATTCAATAAGAAACATCTATCGCAGTTAAATCGCGAATTCACAAGACTTGGCAACCCTGTATCTAGGCAACCGGTCAATATTTCCTCTCCCCCTTTTGCCCAATTTATGTACTCTGATAGTACAACAAGACTACCAAGTTTCATCAAAATCGCAGACATGAAGGTTTTTGGCGGGTACACTTGACATGAAATGCCCCATATATAGTCTGAATCTGTACAAAGCTTTAGTTTAAAAAAAATTAAAAAAATACCCTGTCTTGGGAAAGGTAATTAAATTTCCTAGAAAAAGATGGAAAAACCTTAATAACTTTTTGTTTTTATTGGGATCATTATGATATCTGTTTAGTAAGCATTTTTCGTAAGTGATAGAAACGAAAAATTTTAAAAAATGAAATGTTTTCCCAATTTTTTCGCCAATTTTCAAATATTCTGTAAACGCAGAAAGTCATTATTTTGAAGTGCCAAACTAACTGTATTTCAAATTTGTACCGAAAAATTAAAACAAATTAAAATAAGTACCCACTGATTAAATTCGCCGTTCATTTGATAGTTTTGGGATTAATATTTTTGAAAAGGTAATTAAATTTCCTACAAACAGCTGGAAAAACCTTTTTTTAACTTAATATTTTATTTATTGGATCTTTCTATTTACTTAGAACTAACAATAATTTTTAACGATGCAATTCAACATAGATGATAAATGTTTAGTAAATATTTTTCCTTAGTGATAAAATATTAAAAATATTTTTAAATAACTTGGTAATTTTTTAACTGTTTTTCAAAACTTTATACATTTTGGACTTGGAAAAGATTTCACCTTTCAAACAGTACCAAACTCTTAAAAATCGGATCAAAAATAGATAAGCTACGATCATCAGAATGGCCAAAAGTAGCCAATTTTAAAGTCTACTTCCAAATTCATTTAAAAAAAAAATTGATGTGAAAGAAACATTCTGTAAACGCAGAAAGTCATTATTTTAAGGTGTCAAACTTACTATATAGGAGGGAATGCCAGTTCATTTTTTGTGTAGTACAGTGTAATAGTTATACAGTAACTTTTAAAAATATTTTCCAAAATAAAAAGTTACGAGCAATGGAAAAAAAATTCTTGCTTATAATAGTTATGGTTTGTAAAAAAATATGTTCAAACCATAATAGTTATCGGCAATATAAAAAATAAAAATTTTAGTTTAGTGGTTATAGTGCAACTTTTAAAAATATTCCTTAATCATAGCAATTTTTTCGTTTTAAAAAATTTGAAATATAGTTATTTTTGTTTCTTTGTCAAAAATGAATTTCCTAACATTTCCAATCGAAAACAGCAATAAAAAAACTTAGGAAAATTTGTACCCTTTTCTCTAGTTATTTTGGAGCCCCTCCCAGCTTTTGTCCGATTTGGCTGATTTTCAAACTTGATCTTAGTATGAAAAAGAAAAATATTTGGGTATATGTTTCATGTCGATATCTCCAAACTGCGACCGCTATCGTGCGGACGGACAGACAGACAGACGAACATGGCTATATCGATTAGGTTTTCGATGCTGATCAAGAATATATATACTTTTCCATACCGGACACGCCTGCTTAAGGGCATTACAAACGTTGTGTCAAAGTTAAAATATCCTGCCACAGTGTGTGTGGGGGTATAAAAATTGTAAATTTCAATAGAAACCAAAACTGTTCCTTTAGTTAATATTTTGATTTTTTGTTGTTGTAATTTTTCTCAAACTTTATTATTTTTGTATTGAATATAAATAGACTTACGTCAGAGCATTGCTAACACCTCTTTATGAAGAGCTTGGCGAATCGAAAGAAAATGAAGATAGTTGGAAAACCGATTTGAGAACTCTTTCGAAGACATTTCTGTGCCGAGCCGGATATCGCCCGTGCATTGAGGAAGCACAAAAAGCATTTAAATTTTGGATGGAAAAACGTAATCCCGATGATGAAAATCCGTTAGTGTACTTTTTAGATTTAATTTTAATTCAAAAAAATGTGATGTACTCAATTTCAGTGTACCAAATCAATATATTTGCCCTGTGTTCAAATGGGGCACAATGGAAGAATGGGAATTCGGTTTGCGGCGAGTTATCAACTTTCCGAAGTCCAGGATTCAGAGCGAAAGAACATACCTGCTTAAGACTTTAGCTGGTTGTCCGGTACAAACCGACAAAATCAATCGCCTCCTAAACTTGACCATTTTGGAAGGTAATGGCAACTTTACCGAAAATGATATATTCCTAATATTTAGTATGCTTACTGGAGGCTCGAGTGGCTATATGTCGCTCTTTCACTTTGTGTCTGAAAATTGGCCTGTCATCAGAGAACGGTAAGTTCAGAAATGAAAGCTAAATAAATAAATTCCTTAGTTGTTATTTGTTACTTGTCCATGTCCATTTTAATTTGTAAAAACTGTAGAACTAACGTATAACCAAATAGCGAATTGTCCTGACCATTTTCTTAATAACGAAGTGCCCAACCGGATACGTTATTTCTATACTTCGTTACTTAGAAAAGTGTATCAATATAGCGAAACCGGGTAGCAAAGCTGAAGCTGGGCACAAAAACGTTATAAAGTTAAAAGTTCATTAACCAAGGTAAAAAATTATGTTTTTCGACTAAATTACACTTTTTTTTACTATGGACAAATTTAACTTTAGCACACTGAGTATTAATGTGCATTGCAAGGGTAGCCATTCCATGTAAGAAGCGGTTTTTTACGGACCTAACAACTTCTTCAGGTAATCAAATTCATAAAATATTTATTCCGAGTCTCGTGTTGCACGTGTTAATGTTGATCTAGGATGCCCAATTTTGTTTGTGAATTTTTTCTCACAAAATGAAATTATTTGGGAGGAATTGTGGATCTTCAGTAGTTTCCGGTTCTAGTTTTGCCAAAGCCGAGTGACCGATTATGGGGGAAACTGAACAACTCAGTTGTGCTCAAGTTGTTATTTTCATATTTTTTCTTTTTAGATTTCAAAATAAAACCAACTTATGGGATAACCTCATCGGTTCAGCGACCGGTGTGTTTACAACGCAGGAGGGCTATGATATGGTCAAGAAACTGCACGAACAGCAATCTGGACAGTTTGGGAGTGCGGAACATATCATTGAAAAGTCACTACGAAACATAAAAGAGGAGGCCAAATGGAGTGACGAAAATCTTCCGGTTATTGAAAAATGGCTGGATACCTTTCATGCAACTACAAATCAGTTGGACAACAAATTTATGGAAAGAAAGTAGTTAAACTTTGTAATAATTGGGCCTATTCTATTCGTAATATTTTATTACCGTTAAGCCATTGCTGTAAGGCTGAGGCGGCTGATAATGAAATAACGAGAATAAAAATTGTGCAGGATAGGCCCATATGTTTTTAATTTGCCACCTTAATAATTATCCGTATGTTGCAATCATATAATTTGAAATCACATAATTTGCAAATTAAACATTTGAGTAATTAAAAATATATGTAGTCCAAGAATACATTTATGTATTCCATTGGAAATTTGTTTGTTTGCTGGTAGGTAAGTTATAAATTATTACTAAGGAACCGATCCATCGGCCTGGGATCACAAAATTGGGCAACAAATCTTTATTTCCTCAGACATCGACTGTTACTCTCTTTGAGGATCTGAATAAAAGGGTTGAAATACATTGGTAAAACAATGGTTTACCGGGTGGTTAAAGCTACACGCAGAGAAAAATTATGATTAGAGAATGATTGCAGAGATTATACACAGGATTGGTAAATCTAACTAAAAAAATTATTGATTTGCTATCCCTTACAAAAGTTCGAAGAACACGAAATCGGAAACAATTTCCATCGGTTAATCTAAACGATAAAAAAAATTGTATTTTGCAATAAAAAATTGTTATTTTATATGTACGCGAAAACATGATAGAACATATTATATTTTTCGATTTAACAGACTGTGCAGAGTATACTACATTTATACCCACCAATGTATTTTTAGATAGATTTTATATTTAACGGACAGTACAGAGTATACTACATTTAGACGCTTGTTCAATAATGTTAGAGCTAGCTCAAACTGCTAAGGGCTTAGACCCAAGGACTTATCCAATCGGAATGAAATTTTAACAATTTTTTAATGATATCAATACGGTCCGATCGGAACATTTCCAATATTTTATATATAACTAGCTGGGACCGACCTTTGTTGGACCTAAAAAACTTTTATAGTTGCATTGTTAAACTTGTCCCATAAGCACATTTTTTCCCTGAAACCGAAAGGTAAAAATTTCACCGAAGTTGAAACCCGCAGATATGGTAACACCGTTTGGGTGGGGAGAAATTAAGTGGTAGGTGGCAGCGCCACCTTTGGGAAACAATTCGCAGATGAACATTGCTATAAAAAAAAGTTTCTGCAAAAATGTGAGAGAAATACGTATTTTCTACCTTGAGGGCGGTAAAAGGGGGCGTGTCAGAACCTATCCCACAGCATGACTCACGACCCATAGAACACATATATAAATTTTTGTTGAACATCGTTCAGTAGTTTTAGCGTCCACTTGCGACAAACATATACTTACCTTTTATATATATAGATGGTTTTTGATTTGTGTTTTTGACCAATTTCTTTTTATAGCTGTTTTCAATTTGGGCTTATTGGTCGTAGAAGCATATGCAATTAAAACTAGAGAGTGGACTATCTTCGGCAATGCCAAAGCTGAAATACCCCCACACCCTAGAAGTTTCAAAATACCTCAACGTAAAAAAATTTGGTCTTAAGACCCCATTTCGAGCAATTTACAGGTTTGGAACTTCGAACCACGTCCAAAATCCGTTTCAAAAAATTTCCAATCAAATCCACGAAAAAGAAAATTTGTTCTCAAGACCCCATTATGACCCATTTATATGTGGTTTTGGAAGCTCGGACCATATCGAAAATCCATTTCTAAACATTTCCTATCTTATATGGGAGCCCACCCTAGTGTTTGTCCGATATGGCTGATTCTCAAACCTGCTCTTACTTTTGGAGTGAAAAACATGTTCCCAAAGTTTCAAGTCGATATCTCCAAAACTGCGACCGCTATCGTGCGGACAGACTGACGGACATGGCTAAATCGGCTAAAGGGGCAGGGTCGTCGGAGCACATTGTAGCGCCCGGGGCAAAGCAGATTTTGGCGCCCTTTTTTTCAACGTTTCTATGTACATTATAAATTAAATTTATAGGAGTCAGTGTTTAATGTTTAAATTTGTTGTTGTATAAAAAATCGCAGTCTATACAAAATCACTGTTTAACAATTTTATTTTATTGCATTTGATTCACATATCTCAGTATAGTTATATTCTAATAACATTTTGGTATTATTATTATAAATTTATTTAGCAATAAATTAGATTACATTTTAATTTAACAAATTACCAAAAAAAGTTCAAGAGATTTGATTATTGATCTTATATAATTATCAGGGACGTAGGTTAGGTTAGGTTAAGGTGGCTATCGGCTCGCCGATACACTTAGACCAAAAGCGGTCCATTGTGATACCACAGGATCCATATTCCCTTCCCCTATGCCCCAAACCAATTGGAGTTCAAGATGAACCTATGAAGGCCTGATATGCTAGCCGTAGAAAGATCACCTAGACTGTACAGGAAGAATGACCCCAACTGGGTCCTCCTTTTTCGAGACAGTGCCGGGCAGGAGCAGAGAAGATGCATTACAGTCTCCTCTTCCTCCTCATCCATACAACTCCTACAGAAGTCATTAGCGAAGACCCCAAGCCTTACCGCAAGGCGCCCAATCAAACAGTGACCAGTGATCACACCTAGCACCTTCGAGATGCTGGCCCTGGGCAGTACGATGAGTCTCTTAGAACGCTTCAGATCCAGCATCGGCCAGATCTGTCTTGTTGTGTTACAAGTGGTTCCAGAGGCCCATCTATCGTTAGTCTTTTCGATAGAGTCAAGACGAAGCAGTAGCTTGCACGTGCTGAGCGGGATACCTAGCTTTGCCTTATCTGGAAGGAGCTGTATTGTGGTACCCTGCCTTGCGAGTTCATCAGCTTTGCAGTTCCCTGGAATGCCCCTATGCCCCGGCACCCAGACGAGGTGGATGTTAAACTGCTTAGCCATCTCGTTAATAGATGTACGACAGTCCGAGGCTACCTTTGATGTTAGGAGGACAGATTCCAAGGACTGTCTGTGAAAATCGTAATATCCTGAACAGACATTACGTTCCGCCGCAACCAGTTCATAACTTCTTTTATAGCCATCACCTCTGCTTGGAATACACTGCAGTGGTCGGGAAGGCGAAATGAGAGACCTACATTAAGTTCGTCAGAGAAGACTCATCCACCAACTTTGTTGTCGAGCTAGGAGCCGTCCGTATAGAAGTGAATTTGATCCCTCTTCCGAGGCAACTGCTCCTCCCTCTTCCGAGGCAACTGCTCCTCCCTCTTCCGAGCCAACTGCTCCTCACATTAGACCTAAGTATTTGGCTTGATCTAGAAAAACTAACTGTGTAACATTCAGAGAGGGAGGGTCTATCGGCGGTACTTTGTATTTCCTAGTGAAGAGAACCAATTCGGTCTTATGGGGATTAACCCCCAGACCGCAGTCAGAGGTCCAAGTTGAGAGCTTTGAGAGAGCATGTTGTAACAAATCTCTCAGGGTTGCCTGGAACTTGCCTCGCACAGCAATCGCTACATCATCCGCATAGGCGACTACCTTGCACCCCTCCCCTTCCAGTATTAGTAGTAGTTCGTTAACCGCTACATTCCATAGAAGAGGAGAGAGGACACCACCCTGAGGTGTGCCTCTACTGACAAATCTCCTTGCTTCCGCATCACCCAGCTTTGCATTGACAATCCTGCTCGTGAGTAGCTGAAATATCAATTCTCTGAGTGAAGCATCGACACCTAGATTTGTTAGTGCACTGGTGATAGCTAGGGGGTGACATTGTTGAAAGCTCCTTCTATGTCGAGGAAAGCTACCATGGTATATTCCTTATTAAAAAGAGATTGTTCAATGTGCCTACTAAAGAATGTAAAGCTGTTTCCACGGACTTCCCTTTGAAGTAAGCAACTAAAGAATGTAAAGCTGCTTCCACAGACTTCCCTTTGAAGTAAGCATGTTGCGAAGCCGACAGAAGTTTGCTGTCTATGCTTCGACGAAGATGATTGTCGATGAGTCTCTCTAAAGTTTTCAGAAGAAACGACGACAAGCTAATTGGTCGAAGGTCCTTAGGACCAGTATGAGATATTTTACCCGCCTTCGGGATAAAAACAACCTTTACCTCCTGCCATTTCAAAGGAATGTAGGAGAGTTCAATGCAGCCACAGAGGATCACCTTAAGCCAGGGCATGATGATCTCCAAGGCGTTCTGTATTTCCGCAGGAATAACTCCATCTGGGCCCGGCGATTTGAAGGGCTTGAAGCTATTAATTGCCCAATTTATACGGGTATCAGGAATGCTCCTCAGATCTGATCTAGAGCATCCTGGGAAGTGAGTGTCTAACAATAAGTCGAGAGATTCCTCACTAGAGCTAGTCCAAGAACCATCTGACCTTTTCAGATAGCCCGTGGGACACGGATTCGAAGCAAGAACTTTCCGAAGCCTAGACGCCTCAGGCGTGTCTTCGATGCTGCCCACGAAGAGTCTCCAAGAGTCGCGCTGAGCTTTTCTTACTACTTTTTTAAAAATCCTGAGACTATTCTTATAAAGGTCCCAGTCACAAGCAGCTCTTGACTTCTTTGCCTTGTTGAAGAGCTTCCTACACCGACTCCTAAGAGCTTTGACATCCTCAGACCACCATGGTGGTTTGCTCTTGCCCCTGGTTTTACCTGCAGGGCAGGATTTATGGAGGGCTTTGTTTAAGACCGATGTTAAGGTATCCACCATACTATCAAGGTTTGATTTAGTCAGTTCCATAGGTGGAGAGGGAGGTAGCATTTCCGCCACTATTAATTTATATGTTTCCCAGTCCGTTCTTCTAAGATTTCTAAAAGGTGTTTGGACTGAGGGGTGGTCGTTTAAACCGAATTGCAGATATCGATGACCAGAAAAGGAGTGCTCGTTGGACACCTTCCAATCCATAACCCTATTAAACAGGAAGTCAGAGACAAATGTTATGTCCAAAACCTCCTGTCTATTGGAAGTAATAAAGGTTGCTTCGTTACCCTTATTACAGATGAGTAAGTTAGTGCATATAATGTAATCAAAAAGTGACTCACCCCTTTCGTCAATGTCCGTGCTACCCCAGACAATGTGGTGTGCGTTGGCATCACATCCGAGTATGAGCCCGCGCCTAAGTCTGCTCGCTTCATCGATCAACCTCCCCAGTAGGCCTGGAGGGAGGGGCCCTTGATGGTCATGGGCCAGATACGCCGATGTGACCCAGTAGCTGGTTGAAGCCAGCTCCAGGTTTGCCACGACGATGTCTCGATCGCTGTAATTAGAGAGCATACAAATATTAAGACTGCTCTTCGATAGGATACAGGATCTTGGAGTACCTTTATACAGTGAAGCATGCAGTCTGTAGTTGCTTTGTTCGAACAAAAACCCACCACCCCCCCCCCTAGTTACGTCCCTGATAATTATGCCACGCTGAACACGATGGCACGTCATAAATTTATTGATGTCGAAAGTGCATTCTAACAAAATTTAAATATAAATTATATTGTATTGAGGTCAAACCAATTTCTTTTAACGTATCGATTAGAGTTATCAATAAGTATCGAATTTATGCATTAGTAAGCAACATAGATTGTCGTAGTACAGCATGCTATCGCATATTTATATAATACATAGCGATACCTTAGAGTACAATCATCCAATGTCCGATTTCATGAAAATCGATTTTTTTTTTGAATTTTTGAGAAGAAGCTACATCAGACAGGCTATAGTGGTTTGTATGAATCGTAATGAAAGTAATTGAAAAATGAGGAAATATAAATCAATTTCCATACAAAACATACCAATTTTAAAACTTGTTGTTTATTTTGAAAAAAGTGGACATAAAATTCTTTAGCCGAAACACCCTGCATTCTCATTTGTAAGTTGGACTATCTGCTGCCATCTTTCAGATGTGAAAATTCCTAGAACGCGGCTTAACCCTCTGAGCTATGTCCCAGATGCTGTTAAATTGTAAAATTAAGGCTCCTCGGTTTTTCACGAAAAACCACTACCTTCTTCTTGTACGAGCTATCAACGACACCGCGTCAAAATATAAGAGAGTATTTGCACTAAACTGGTATAGAGAGCTGATTCAAGATACAACATGAAACTCCTGTGCCGTTTAACTAAAACATCGTTAAGATGTAAGCCGTCTGTTTATTTAAAATAAAAATCGCTGAAATGCCGCCCCATTGACGGTGGCGCCCGGGGCGAGATGTCCCTCCGCCCCCTCCTGCTGATCAAGAATATACAGGGTGTAACAGTCGAGATTGGCCAAAAGGGAGGAATCGATTGGGGACCCAAAAATATGAAGAAAATATTATGTGCACTTATGGCGAATTCCCCACCCACTTCATTTTAAAAATCAAATAACTTTTTCAATGTTAAAAATTTTTGCACCCTTGGGCACATTGGAAAGGTAATAAAATTACCTTTTAAACTGTGTATAGTTCACATTTACATTTGTATTTTCAAAGGCGCTATTGTGTTTCAAAATGTAATGTTCTCAATTTTAAAAACTAAGTTTGACTTAAATAATTTTTTTTCTTCTATTATCACCCTATTTACACTAGTTTCTTTTTAAATATAATTATTGCTTGTGAAATTTCCTTTTTTTTGATACTATGATTTGTCATAATATGACACTTCGGGGTTTTAAAAAAAAAGAAAACGCTTCTTAAATACGCACTAAATTCATGCATTTTTACAAAAAAATCATAAACAATTTTTTTTCAATTTGATTTTAAGAGATTGTTTTTTATTTCAAATAAAATTCTTTCTTTCCGTGATTTAAAGTAAATTACATTTTCAAATTTTTTTTCTCTAATATCGAATTTTTTTGATAATCAACAAAATATTTTCTATTATTAGTAAATCTTTAAGTATCATACTATAACAAACCATGATATCAAAAAAAAGAAAATTTCACAAGCAATAATTCTATTTCAAAATAAGCTAATGTTAATCTGGTGAAATTAGGAGAACAAAAATTATTAAGTCAAACTTTAGGTCATAAAATAGAGAAGATTCCACTTTGAAACACAACTGTTGTGTCAAAAAAACGAATGTAAATTAGAACTAAATACAGTAAAAAAGGACCTTTCCAATTTGCCTATGAAAAATCTTATATCTTATATGGTGTAGAAGTTATTCACAAAAACCTGAAAACAAAAATTTGTATCATTAAAAAAGTTGTCTGATTTTTAAAATGAAGTGGGTGGCGAATTCGCCATAAGTGCACATAACATTTTCTTCATATTTTTGGGTCCCCAATCGATACCTACCTTTTGGCCAATCTCGACTGTTACACCCTGTATATACTTTTCCATACCAGACACGCATCCTTATGGGCATTACAAACGTTGTGCCAAAGTTTAATTCATAATTTTAACCAACGTTTCGATGCTATATTGCCATCTTCTTCAGGGTTGTTTTCATTAAATCTAAAAGAACAATAATACTTTATACAAACAAAAAGAACAATAACTCAATTAATTTACATCACTAAAAATATATTTTATTTGGTAACTATTTTCGGTTACCATCGATCACCACTGCTTACGATTGTATAATGTTATCTATATCTTCTTTAAAGTTCATTGTGTTTGTCCATTTCTCCTGTATTCTTAAGCTTTCTAGTGTGTATCTCCTTCTTTCTCTCTTCTCAATATTCAATATGCGCGCTCCAAAAAAGTCACTCTGATGTCCGCTTCCTGATATGTGATGTCCTAATGCTGTTGCCGTTTTTCCTTTCTCTGTGTCTGCTTCGTGCTCCGCTAGTCTAACTCCAAGTTGTCTCTTTGTTGTTCCAATATAAATTTGATCGCATTTCTCTTCTCCGTTTCCATTGCTATTTCGTAGACTACGTTGTTTTTGTGAATTTTTTATTGAGTGTATCGTTCGATTTTAGCGAGAATGTGACATTATCTTCCCTTATCATTGTGTGTAGCCGTTTGTCAGTTAGATATGGTACGTAAGTGATGTTGTAGAATTGTCTGGTGTTGCCAGATTGTTCAGTAATTGGGTTTGTGTTATTTTTGTATTGGAGTTTGTGAGTTTGTGCTTCTATTAAATTGTTAATATAGAAGTTAGATTTGGTCCGATTTGGCCGATTCTCGAACATGCTTGAAGTAAAAACATGTTTCCAAGACAGACAGACAAACAGACAGACAGACATACAACTGCTCTTAATAATACAAATAATACCATAAACCAATTCAAATTTGACAATTTTATAAACTTAATAACATACTCAGTCAAATGGGCCATTGCACTCAAAGAATGAATGTGTTTCAGGCGAATGTTGAATACTTTTAGAGGGAATACGTTTGTTTTTGTCGTGAATGAACACGTTGACCACAAACGAAAGAAATTTTATTGAAACGTTTTTAAATTCTCGCAAATGCACAAAACGTTTCTTTCAAATACAACCTCGTTTGTAACAAACTTAGTCAATTTGTCTTAATTTATATATATAAAAATTTGGACAAATGTTTAAAAATTATTGCAAACTAGGCTGTATTTGAAAGAAACGTTTTATCCATCAAATTACTTTAGTTTGTGGTCATCGCGTCCATTCACGACAAATACAAGCGTATTTCCTCATTTGCAGCAATTACGCCTCAAACACATTAATTCTTTGAGTGTGTGAAATTAAACGTTTGGCAAAGGGAATATATCCATTTGATCCCCCCTCGTATTTACGCCACTGATGCATGGTGTACAAATACATTTTGTTCATTAAAAATGTCATTTATTCGAGTTAAAAAAGCAATGTTGGTAACAAACTAATTATTCACGATATGTTGCATATGGTCTTGCAAAAGATCAACATAGCATACAGAAATTCAGTGAAATAACTTCTAATGCCTGGTTTTCATTATGTCAAAATCAATGGCATCGTAAACTGACAACGACTGACACAAATTTGCTAAATTTGCTGGCCCGTGCCATATACAAATTCATGTTTGCCAGCACGCCAGCATAAAAAATATAAGAAAAAGTTATAGTTTCTCATTTAACAAAATGAATTTCCGTAATTTTAAAAGTGCTATAATTGTCAATTTTTTTATATTTTCTGCGTTTAAGCTCTCGTATCTTATAAAACATAAAAGATACAAGAAAGCTATATTCAACAAAGTTGTTGGGCTGACAATGTATTCATTTAAAGTTACCTTATGAAAACCACAAAAAGGTCTTTTTTGGCGTTTGCGTGAAAATTGTGCGTGCTGAAAAAATTTTATGGCTAATTTCGGATTCAGCTTTTTATCATTTAACAAAAGTACGGTCGACCAGTGTTTTCGACGTATATGACAAACGGTAACGTCGCCTCATATTCATTTTCCGATATTTTGCATCAGTTCGTAAAATTGACAACGAAATGCCAACCTGTTTTCACTTAACTAGCAACAGAAGCCATTGATAATGACCTAATGAAAACCAGGCTTAAGTTTCATATTTGCACTCGTGCAACATCATTTCCAACAGATCGTAAATATCTAGATATAAAATAGTGAATATTTTACATATGAATATGTAAATTCTTAGGTAAGGGTGATTAGTGGTACAGGTTAAAAAATGGCAACGGCATTCGGAAACGTGGCTTTATGTGCAGGCATCGAATAAAAGATGGACTAGATTTTAATATTCATCGCCTTCTCCAACATCTCCTTCGGTGGAGTCGATTCCCACCTCTTCGTAATCCTTTTCCAAAGCAGCCAAATCTTCACGAGCTTCGGAGAATTCTCCTTCCTCCATTCCCTCACCGACGTACCTATCCAAATTGTATAAATATGTAATAAATACACACATTTAATGTAAATTTTGTATTCATACCAATGGACGAAGGCGCGTTTTGCGTACATAAGATCGAACTTATGATCCAGACGAGCCCAGGCCTCAGCAATTGCCGTAGTATTCGATAACATGCAGACCGCGCGTTGTACTTTGGCCAGGTCACCACCCGGCACAACGGTGGGTGGTTGGTAGTTAATGCCAACCTTGAAACCTGTCGGGCACCAGTCAACAAACTGAATTGAACGTTTCGTCTTAATTGTTGCAATTGCGGCGTTTACATCCTTGGGCACGACATCACCGCGGTACAACATGCAACAGGCCATGTACTTTCCATGTCTTGGATCGCATTTCACCATTTGATTAGCTGGTTCAAAGCAAGCATTCGTTATTTCAGCTACTGTTAGCTGTTCATGGTATGCCTTTTCGGCAGAAATTACTGGTGCGTAAGTGGCCAACGGAAAATGAATGCGTGGGTATGGCACCAGATTGGTTTGGAATTCTGTCAAATCGACATTAAGTGCGCCATCGAAACGTAAAGATGCTGTGATAGAGGAAACTATTTGGCCAATTAGACGATTGAGATTGGTGTAGGTGGGCCGCTCAATATCTAAATTGCGTCGACAGATGTCATAGATAGCTTCATTGTCGACCATAAAAGCACAATCGGAGTGCTCAAGCGTTGTGTGGGTAGTAAGAATAGAATTATATGGCTCGACAACAGCAGTGGACACCTAATCGAGTATAAAATGGTTTTAAATTAAATTCAATTAAATTAAATTATATAAGTGTCGTCGGAAGTAAATTTAATTAATACTATATAGAGGCATTCAGTTACGTAGCCAATTATATTCACAAAACAAAATTCGGAGTAATTTTGAGTTTTAGGTGGCAGTGGTCAAATCAGTCATATAAAAATCATAGGAGATTCCGTCTGCTGTTGCTCGAATTTTTTCCTCCAGTTGCTAGGATTCCCATCATCCTCAGATTGAGAAAAACATGGATTATGCAACTACGATTTTGAAATTTATTCATGGTCAATTTAATAATTGCCGACAATTGACTTTACAAGCCCTAACCACTGTTGCTTCGAACAGGTGTTTTTTTCCTAGTAATATTTGTTTACGATTTCTTAAACATATTTTAGCTTAATTTTGAAAAAGTTGGTTATTTTTACTCAAAAGCCTAAAGTTTCCCCAGTGGATTTGCATACACTAATAAACCACTTAAAATCATCAGAATTACACAATTAAATTAAATAAAAAAGTAATTAATGTAACAGGAGCACATGAAAGAACTGTTTCCTTTTTTCATGTTGCTACTTTCCTGTTTGCTTGTTCAAGTGATCTTTTCATTGCATACAACAAAATTATATACTAAAAACAGCCTGACACTCAAAATGCATAACAATGAAATTTAGTAGAAACACAAACAACTTACCACTTTTAATTTGTGCAGTAGACAAACAAATATATGGACATTTTTCTTTAAAAAATTTTTTTGATTCTAGTTTTGACCGTATCATCCCAGTGAATTGAAATCGTGGATAATGCGATCAGTCTGTTACAAAAATCATTGTCATTAAAATCATGAGTAGGTGTTTTATTGTATTAAAATATGTACCGTCGCAATACAGCAGCACTTTCAAGACTTCAGTGGAAGCATCAATGAATAAAAATGAACAAAAAATCGCAGTTTCCTTCTATTAAAAACAAACCAATATAATATTGTACACTAATCGCCAATATCTCTCAAATTGTCGAAAATCGTATTGCAAAAGAATCTCTGCTGCATCTTTCCTCATACTTATAAATGCAAATTGTACATGAAACAGTCGGGACTGAAATAAGGCCGGGATTCCAATCCCTACTCCAGACACTGTGCTAGTTGAAAAATAGAACAGACTGCGCTCCGGGTGGGTTAAGTTAATTCGAGGACGCTGATTCTTGTGGCATCAGCCGTTTTTCTAGGTTGGGTCATTTGTCCTTTAGATGACTTCAGTTTTTCATCAATAACTCAGTCATTATGATAGAGTTTTACACAAATATGCAAATTGTAGGTAAGAGTCCAATAAACAAATCTTGTGAACAAACTATATAAAAAAATCAGTTCTAGTTTGTGTTTTGGAGGCAAACTTAAATTTTTTCCGTATTTTTTGAAATTTTTTCAAATAAAATATATTAAAATTAAAAAAAAAATTATGAATAAATTTAAATAAGCTATTTTATCTTATGTAAAATTCAATTCCCTACATTTCAAGCTTTTGAGCGCCCTCATCGCACTCATTGTAATGAAGATATCGGTTATTTATATATATTATCGTCCAGATATTCATGAAAATTTTCCAATTTATAACCATGGTTAGGTCACAAAAGACCAACGATCGCAGTGCAAATCCCCTTTAATTATAATTAACTGGGTTAGGTGAAGCAAAGCCATGAAGAAGTATCTGAAAATGTTAGCAATTCGAGACTGATTCGGGAATGAGCGATATCCCTGCAGTAAAGACACAACTCAAAAAATCGTATTGTTGGGAAATCACGATTTGAAATTTAAAATTTCACTAGTTTATATGAATTTCAGCCCTTGTAATGTTTTTAAAAAAGGTTAAAATACATCAAAAATTCTGTCTTTTGGCGGCATGTAGATAAATATCTAAGGATCCTTGTGGCATTCATTACTCCAAAAACCCGAATTTTTAGTTGTGTCTTCATTGCAGGGAATGAGCACATAATTTGGTTTGAGCTCTATGCTCAAAAAGGAATTTAAGGAAATTATATGCATATATATATAATTTAGTGCCAGGATGTGCACGTGATGTCTGCTTGGAAAGTCTTGGAAGGACCTACCTTTTAAAAAACATTTACGCCCTGTTTCGAAGCACAATTAAAAATTTCCTTAAAAATTTTGTGGATATGCAAGAATATTTCATAAGCATTTTAAAGCGCTGTTGTCAAATCCATGGAAATTCCTTGAAGAAAAACCGACAACAGAAGAGGAAGACTAAATATTTTCTCACTAACAAGAAGGCTGACAAGAAAGTTGGACTTTCCGAACAAAAAAAAAGGATTTTTAGATGCTTTTTGTGGGCTTTTTGTGCTTTCAGTACGAATACTGTCAACAATGCTTTGATGACAACGTTTGAGTCCCATTATTTCCTGATATTCAGTAAAAAAAAACGGAATCATTTCGGGGGTGGCTTCAGCTCCTCAAGCCACACCCCCCCCCCCTCTAACTCCGTGCCTGTACGGGGGTTTTCGGAGTCACTGATTTCGAATTTTATATTGAAATATCGAAATTTAAGATGGCGGAACTGAATGAAATGTCACAAAACGAAGTGAAATGTATAGAGCGACAGTACATTTCATCGCTTTTCTCTATTGAGCGGGTCATATATTACTTAGAATCATTTCGAGCTTCAATTCTGCACATGCCGTTAGCAACATCTGCAAAAAGAAAAGAAAATAAAACGTTCCACCATACTCTACAGTGCCAGTATCTCATAAATTCAATGAAAAAGACAATAGAAGCAAAAAGTGATGTTACATAATATTAATTCAATATTTTGTGTACTGTATAGATTTAAAACGGACAAATGTTTTAGTTTTAAAAAATAAATTAATTGGTAACATAAAATATTTGTGTTATTTGGATGATTTGAAATGTCTGAGAAAAAACCCAAAACCTTGAAAATTTAGCTCAAATATTTTTGAAAAATTGTATTAAAGTATTACTTTAAAAAATAGCACATAAAGGAGCCAAATTAAGTAGAAACGAGGTTGATTGGCAAACATGAAAAAAAAATTTTAATAAATTCAAGCGACTGATTGTAGCACCTACAAGGGCTTCAATGAGACTTCACAAGGTCCTATCCAAAGACCCCAGTGTTGCGGTGTAGCTAAAGAAGTCGGCCTTAAAGAGATCTCAGACCAAACGACAGGATTCGAACTATTCAAGCGAAAGATATCACTTCGCGACTTCAGGTTACCGCTACTAAAAGGAATTGAACTGAATCTATACAACGTCTGGTTCTCATTATGTTAAAATAAATGGTGACATAATCTTACAACGACTAAAGCTCCGGTCAGATTAGGCAAATATTTGCCCAAATACACTCAGATATTTTTAAAATCACCTAAAATCGTATGTGACTGAACCAGTATTTTATTTTACTGAGTGTATTTTCCCAGTATTTGGGCCAATATTTGCCTAATCTGGCCGTAGCTTAATGCAAGTGCTGAATTTGCTGTTCGGTGCCATACGCATAGAAATTATGTTAAATTGACGACGAAATGCCCTCTTTTGGGAAAAGATGGGATCTGCGATCGAAGTGAAGTAAACAGGGGAAGGGGGGGTTTGGGGTTTTCAATCGTCATAGATAACACCATTTTTAAAAAACTAAACGTGTAGAAGAGTGCTTCCATTTTAGTTTTCATTGTTCAGTATGTTAGTAAAAAATTTTATTTATGAAAACTAAATTTTTTTATGGTTACATCCCTGTGCGACCACATATCCCTCACTGCCTACAAAAGAAAAACATTTTTTGGATGCCCTTATTGATCAAGCGAAAAATAAAAAGTGCTACAAAACCAGTATTTAATATATATACTATATATTAATATTCCAAAAAATAAGTTTTAAAAATTGAAGAAGTTCGTCAAAAAAAAAGGAAAGGAAAAAGTTTCCGAAAAGAAAAAAACAAGTGAGTAAGTTTCAGTCTGCCCGACTTATATATACCTACTGGGCCATATTGAATCCGCCATCTTGAATTTAGCAATTTCCCCTTTTTTTTTAGCAAAAACCCCTTGATACCAAGTTTGGAACTATTTCAGCGGAATATAAGTGAAAACACGATTTTCACACAAAATTTAATACAGATTCTTTGATAAATTTTTTTTGATAGCAAAAATAAGCCAAGCACGTTTAACTATTATATCTTGGTGATTATCAAAACAAACTAAAAATGCAAAATGTCTAATAATGTCAATATATGTTGGGGACATGTACTTTTACCAAAGCTGAGCACAGCAGTTAATCGAGAATTTAGCTTCGGTAATCCGAAAATAGTTAATACAAATTTGTATCGATATTGTTTGATTTCTCCTCCTCAATTCTAAGAAGTAGTTGCCTTTCAGAAAAAGCAACATTTGAAAATTTTTTTTAATATATTTAATAGTAAAAAAGTAATTTTCTTTTGAAAAAAAAACTAATACTAGTCAAAGAAATCGAAAAAATTTAACTTAAATAAAGGATAAAAAAAAGAGTAAAAAGCAAGTTTTTTAAAATATAAGCCTTTAACCGACTAAAAAGCAGAAAATAAATTCCCTTTAAATTAATTTCCGCAATTTCGATTTAAAATTAAGGGTTTTTGGCTGGTTTGTTCCTAATGTCAGATTTTGAAGTGACCAAAAAACCCTTAATTTTTAATTGGGAAAATTATTTTACAGGGTATTTATTTTCTGCTTTTTAGTCGGTTAAAGGTTTATATTTTAGAAAACTTGTTTTTTACTCTTTTTTATTTTACCTTTTTTTAAAAAAAAATCCACCCTCCCCCTTTTTTTAATTTTTCCCGAATGCGAACCTAAGTACAAAATTTTAGTCCTGTAGCTTAAAAAATACGAACGTTAGTCCATCCCGAACTTTAAAAAGGTTCCATCTCTCTCCCCTTTATTCTCAAACCCTCCATCAAAGGGTGTACACACGCAGAGAAAAAACATGGTTGACCCAATCATATTTTAAGGGGAACATATTATGATTGGCGAAATGATTGCACCAACCATCCACATGATTGGAAACTGCAAATGTACATGGTTGCAGCCAAAATGTACACGATCGCAGCCAAAATGTACACGATGGCAAAATAAAAATGTACATGGTTGCAGCCAAAATGGACATGATTGCAAAATAAAAATGTACATGGTTGCAGCCAAAATGTAGATGATGGTTACAATCATGTAAGCCAATTTTTAGTTAACTTTTAATTAAATTTCAATATTTACTTTTTAATTATTTTAAACTATATTATTAATATTTCAATGTAATATTAGTTGATTGTTTATTATATTAAAGAATTAAAAGTTCATATAACATTTTTTACTTACTTACGTTTGGCCGTGCCGAGATTTGAACCCGGGACACTTGGGTTGCTGACGAAGCGCGTTAGCACGTTTAGCTACTACTGCCTTGCATTTATTATGCATACATATAATAATCATATGACATTTTCGTGAGTATTCATGCAGGCCAACCATTATATGATTGTCATTATCATTATTGAATATCCAATCATGTTAATTATTGCCTGCATCATATTATGATTTCTGAAATCATACGCTTTGTCACCCCAACCATAAATGCTCGCTACAATCATAATATTATTACAGCAAAAAATGTATGATCTCTGCGATCATGCTCCAACCATATTTTTTCTCTGCGTGTACCACACAACCTTATAGCCTAACCAACAGTGGTAAGGCTTGTAAATGTTAACTAGTATAATACCTGAGGAGCTGGGTAAATGGAGAATTCCAATTTAGACTTTTTGCCATAATCAACTGAAAGTCGCTCCATAAGCAGTGATGTGAAACCGCTGCCAGTACCGCCGCCAAATGAGTGGAAAACTAGGAAACCTTGAAGTCCTGTACATTGATCAGCAAGCTTGCGGACTCGATCCAAAACCAAATCAACAATTTCTTTCCCAATGGTGTAATGTCCGCGTGCGTAGTTATTAGCGGCATCCTCCTTGCCTGTAATGAGTTGTTCAGGGTGGAAAAGCTGCCTGTAAGTGCCGGTGCGTACCTCATCTGAAAATTATTTTCAAAAATATAGCTTATAATTATGTCATCCCTTCGCCAATTTATCGTAAGTGGTACTTTTTCGAAACATTTTTTTTATCCCAAATTTATATATTTAGAATATGCAAATTGTACAAGACACAGTAAAAAATTAGCTGTCAATTTTATCGTAATTCATTGTTTTCATAGAAAATCCTCCTGTAAAATTTCAAAAAACACACATGCGATAAATTTTTGAAATCAAGAATGGATGAATCAGTGTGTAAGTTTTGAACATTTCCGAAAAGTTAAAGCAATTGCACATACCAACAACTGTCGGCTCTAAGTCCACAAACACAGCACGCGGCACATGCTTCCCAGCGCCAGTTTCGCTGAAGAACGTATTAAAGGAATCGTCACCTCCGCCGATTGTCTTATCTGATGGCATCTTAAATTGCAAAGTTTCAATACTAAAACATGGAAATCATTTATGAAAACCAAATACAAACTTGTCCATCGGGTTGAATGCCGTGCTCTAAACAATACAGCTCCCAGCAAGCATTTCCAATTTGAACGCCAGCTTGGCCAATGTGAACAGATATACATTCCCTCTGAAAATTAAATATAGAAAATTTTTTTACTTATAACATTTCTTGTTCATTTTTCCAATCGTTCCCTTTGTTTCTTGATTGCAAGACATAAACTTTGAAAAAAAAATTCACAAGCGGCACGCACAATTTCTTGACTCATAGCGATAACCTCGAAAATATAGATAATCGCTGCTATATAAACGTAGTATTAGACACTTTATGCTACCAATTTTATTGAACATGCATCCCTAAACACAGGTTCAAATCTGGTGATTATGAGGGACATTCTTTTACAGATATAAAATCAAGAAAATTTGTTCACATTTACCGAATTATCACCTTTTACACATTCTGGAATCTTTCTACCGCGAGATCAAAAAATTACCAAAATCTTTGAATGCTAGAATTAAAACTAAAATTTAGTACTGGAAAATAAGAAAACTAACTCTGGAATAAAGTATCGATAAAAACATACAAATTAACAATAAAGAACATTTATCATTTATAAATGCTCTCAAACGATACATTTTTGCCGCATTTTCTGTTACTGTTTCTAAATTCACAATAATGATTTGGTTTATTGATTTATGCAAAACTATATTTTTTCAAATAAAACTATTTATTTATTTTGTTTAAATGTTGCTTGAAAAAGTAAAAAAAATCCCGAAAAATCCCGGGATTACAATTTTCAGTAGCGGGAAATCCCGGTTTTGGGAGTTTTTTGAATCGACAGCCCTAACATACATATATATTAATTAGAATTTTCGGCTTTAACTTTCAACGGCACTACTGTTCGTTTATGGTAAAGATTGTATCCGTTTCCGGTGTGTTAAATTACTTTCTGACTGAATATGTGCATGCGACACACATTGTTTCGCTTGAGAAAACAGAAATAAACGTAAATTACGTTACAAAAGTTAAGTTTAAAGGTGCGTTAGAGCATATTTATGTTCATTCACTTAATGAACGTATTACTAGGTATTCATAAAATAAACTAAACATAATTTTAAGAAAGTTTTAATGGATTTTAATCGTTTTAACCGGCCTGCAATGCACACAATTGGGGCGTATTAAAAAAACAAATTTTATTGGACCGGGTTTGCCGCCAAAGAGGTTGTAGGTGTTGAGTTTTGGAGATATAGCATTGAAATTTGGTTTACAGTAGGGATGTGACGGATGTGAGTTAGAAAAAACCAAAAACACAGTAAAAAAGTTTTGAAATAGTGCAAAAAGCTATAAGTTGAAAAGACCCGCAAACATGCGGTTTTAAATGTGTGATTTGCGGTTGCGGGTGTCTATGCGGATGCTACGCGGGTGCGGGGGCGGATGCGGAGCTCCCTCACATCCCTAGTTTACAGCTTTTCTCCTCCAAATTCAGAATCAGCCAAATCGAACAAATTGTTGTTATTGCTGTATTCAATTGGAAATATTTGGAAAATGATTTTGGTCCGAGATAGGTCAAATGGGGTATTGAGATCATAGTTCGTAAATGGTATATAATGGTATTATTTTGGTTTTTCACATTCCTACGAAACAGCTACGAATAGACTATTGTGGTTTAGAAAAATCATGATGAAAGTAATTGAAAATTAAGGAAATAAAAACCCATTTCCATACAAAACATATAAACAATAATCAAAAAGTATAATAACATAAGCCAGGGCCGTAGCCAGGAGTTTATTTCGAAAGGTGTCTGAAAAAAAAACAATCAATTCAAATAAATATAAATTGTATTATATTAAATTAAAATAATTCATACTACCATAGACATTTTTTCTCGTTTGAGGAAAAATTGTATTGGTTTTGCGCCATATAAAAGTTTCCTCAGTTTGAAGACAAAATTCTATAATTTAAATATATTTAAGGGAATTTTGACTTAAATTATAGAATTTCATCTTTCAAATGAGGAAACGTTCCTATGGCGCAAAACCAATCCCATTTTTCCTCAAACGAGGAAAAATTTCTCTTGTTGAACATACTACAGTATTAACTTACAGTATTAAATTCGTTGAATTGTTATATGTTTTTGTTTTTCTGGTAAACATCGACTCGATCGCACGTATTTGTACGGGTGCGACACAATTGTAAAAAAAAAATATTTAAAAAGTTTAAATTCAGCTATTGCGTTAATTTGGATAAAACATTAACAACATTAGGTAAGTTTTTGAATTTGTTTTTGCAGTGATATCAATTACTCCCTCAAAAACAACTACAAAATATATATGTCACTGTGGGCACTTTTTTGTCTTCTAAATTGCCACTAGTTTTTTCTGTTGTATTTCGTTGATTATTGCCATTTTATGCATTATTGGTATCAATGGCATTGGTTCTATAGAAATTTTGAATATGGATGTGATAAAATTGCTAAAACCAATCAAAGATGTAAAGTTAATACAAAAATGTTTTTTTTGTTTTTTTTTTTATTTTTTTTAAACAAATAATAAATATAATTTTATTTTAGTGCCACATTACCCGCCATGTTGGGTAATCTGGCACTTTTAGGACATTTACAATAAGACTTGTTTCGATCTAAAGATGACATTGTATAGGAAAACCGTTTATGGTGGAAAGATAGCCGAATACCTAACCTTTAAAATTGCTCAGTGGGTATCTCGATATTCCACCTCATCCGATCTTAACTGACAAAATACAAAACTAGTGCCAAAATGCCGGATACTCCCGTACAGTTTTTTTAATGAATTTTACACATACTGCATTCAAACTGTAAAGCACTGCACTAAACGCATCTACCAAATGCATCACAGCAAATTTTTACGGAAATATCAATACAAATAAAATTATGTATGTAATTAAAAGTAAAGAATTTGTCTTCTACTCTATTATTATTGATTTTATTTTGGTATGCAAATATTTGTTTTTAAGGCAGCAAATGTAGAAGCGCGAACTTACCATGTTTAAGATTTATAGGATGTGAAAACAAAACTGCACACAATTTCTTTAAATTAAATTTCTTTAGTATTGAACGGTATTTTATTGGGCTGCTTCAAGCACTTAATGAAGATCCAACAGTTTGTCTGTAATGCAACAAATCTGGAAATCAACTAAGCTAGCTAGTATTGAATGCCGGCTTTTATATACTGCGTTAGCATTGCCTACATACATTCGTATCGATTCGTCTTGTTTCGGCACAGCTGACCAGCTTCATTGGAATTTAGCAAACCAATTCCGCCGAAGTTTTCCCCAAAAATATTAGAAGGAGAAAATAGATTTTTACGCTGCAAAGCCCAAATTTCTACTTACGGTATGACGTAATTAAGACAGCCTCACATGTTTCTTAGTGGAAAATGCAGAAATCACATAAATATATATTAGGGTGGTTAGTTTTTGTATGGAGAAAAAACGTTTTTCTCTTATCAATGATTACGCCCCTAGTTTTGTTCTTTTTATACTAACAGGTCTATTTTAGCGTAGTATCAATAGTCACCACATTATCACTAGTGACTTTTGTCTCAATTTCAATCTGTTTCAGTATCTATTGTCATAAAAGTTTTGATCTGCTAAATGTAAATATTTGTCACAAAATAATAAATTTTCCGAAAAAAGTTAAAAACGGTATGGAAATGTTTTTTTTCTTATTTTTCAATTACTTTTACGATTTCTACAATAGTTCTTTTGATAGCTTCTTCGTATGAATCCAAAAACAACAAAAACTGCGTTTCCATCAAAATGCTCATCGCATGATTGTGTTTAGGTATATTTATTTATCAAAAGAATAAACAAATTAATTTCAGTTCGTTTTCAAAAGATTTATTAAAAGTAGAAATTGGTACGGATATTTTGAAAACGGTGTGAGGTCGATTCAGTCCAAACAAACAACAAATAAATAATTAAAAAAAATATAGGTTCAATAACGATTAACAATTATAATTTTTTTGTTGTTTGTTTGGCGCCTTTGTTATCCAGCGCCTGACTCATTGCAATACAACTTTGGTCGAGCTGCTCTAGGTCTAAGAAAACAATAAAATTAGTAAATATTGACGAAAAATAATAAATTGTCCAAAAATACTTCCTTTTTTGCTTTTTGCGCCATTTTCGAATAGTTTTGTATATTCTTGGGTACATACCGAATACTAGAAGTATTCGATAATCAGAATCTGTTGTTTTTTTTGTTTTAATCAAATTTATTTTATTTATTGTATCTTCTAAACACTTAGTACTAACAATAATTTTTAACGGGACAAATTTACACATTATTTTTACTAGTTGGCCAAGTCCAACGATTTGGACAACCTAAGTATGTATCATTCGTAGAGGCGTCATCAAGACGATGCACAGTGTTTCGTTTAGTAGAAGCTAGCTGGACAAAATAGTTTTATGACATTAAATGGTTGTTTTCTACTTTTTAAGCATAAATAAGCATCGTTATTATAATTTTTTATTGGACAAGTAGGCGTGGCACTGCCCACTCACTCATAGCAATATTCAAAAGCCGTAGTATTTGAGCTATCGACTCCATATTTTGGAAATCCTCTTCTTTTTGATTTTATTTGGATGGTATTGAAAATGGACAACATCGGACAAAAATTACGCCTACCTCCCATACAAAATGGCCGCCAAAAAATCCGATTTGAAACCGGTTTTTTGTATGTGGTTATAAATGATGTCTAGAATGAAAAGGGAATGGAACGGAACAAAATGGAAATGGACCGAAAAAAAATCAAATGTTCGGTAATTTTTAAATTTTTTACCCTAATATTCCATTTTTATTTTGTTCATCTCCATTTCCTATTCGCGTTCCCATTCCTGTTTCAATTCCACTTCATTCCCGATCCATTTCAAAATTTTGGACATCTTGTATGGGAGGTAGGCGTGGTTATTATCCGATGTTGCCCATTTGCAATACCTTTAAAATGGACGCAAAAAGAATACAAATGCCAAAATTTGGAGTCGATAGCTCAAAAATTACGGCAGTTATCGAGAAAAACTCATATATACTGACGGACGCTGTAACTCATAGTCCGCACGAGATCGCACTCCGGGATCTTGCATGCTGATACTGCATGTAATTCTCTGTAGTACTTGCTAAGGTATTAGAGGACTTTATATATATATATACAGCTGCGGTCTCTTGAAGAGGTACTGGAATGAGTACCTGTACATTTTGATCCATAAAGTACTTATCGAGAAAATCCATTTTAAAAATTTACTTACTTTTCAAACTTTTTTCTTAGGGGTTATACAATTTTTTTTTTATGCAAAAAGTTTTTTTAATAAAAAAAAAGGTATTTTACTAAAGGCAGTTTTGTGATAAAAATTCCCCCTAAATTTTGAGAATTTTTTGAAAAATTTCTTATTTTTTTTTTAAAAAATGTGAAACTGAAAAAAAAAATGGTCGATACAATTTTTTTATACAAAGTAAATCCACACCCATTACAAAACTTTTAAGACTGTTTAAAAAAATAGTTATGAACAACAATATCTTAATTTAAATTTTTTTTTTCGTAAAAATCAAATATTTTAAAAAATTCTCAAAATTTAGGGAAATTTTTTATCACAAAACACCCTTTAGTAAAATAGTTTTTATTTTTTCCTACGCAACTTTTTGCATCCAAAAAAAATTGTATAACCCCCAGGAAAAAAGTTTGAAAAGTATGTGTATTTTAAAAAATGATTTTCGCGACAGGTACTTGACGGATTAAGGTGCTTTAGTACTCATTCGAAAGGGGTCTAGGAGGCCTTTCCAATGGCACTAATATCAATACTATAAAAAGTTTGAAAACAAATCAAAATTTCATATTTCGACCGCTACTATTTTTTTAACCGCAACTGTATATCCTCAAATCCGCGGCGAGCTTTTTCAGACACGTGCAAACATAAGCTGAAATTTCGTACACCGATAGAACTCGGTTGACAATTCATTCTATTAAATTTTGGGTTCCATCAGAGGCGTAGGGGGCCGTGGGGGGACTCAAACCCGTTTTTCTTAAACATGGCATAACTTCCAATTCCTTCAGGCTACAATGATGATTTGGTAGGTGGGTTCTTAGTGACTTTGGATAGGGGGGTGTGGGGGCAAAGGGGAGCGGGATGGAGCCAATTTAAAGTTATAACTTTCGTAAACCCTTAATTTTAAATCGAAATTGCGGAAAATAATTAAAATGGAATTTATTTTATGCTTTTTAGTCGGTTAAAGGGTTATATTTTAAAAAACTTGTTTTATAATAAAGAAGATTTCTTTATTTAAATACAGTAAATACTTTCAACACTTGCCTCCTATTGAAAACAGAGCGATTTCGTGCACCATAGTTTTTTAAGACAAATTAATAGACCTACACCTTTTTCGTTTTTTTATTGGTTTTAAAGAAAGGGCAACTTTGGGTGCTCCCCCATGCTTCCAGGGTTGCCAAATAACAAGGAAACACACCGTTTCATTCTAATTGGACCATTTCTGAAGTATTGCACCCAAACTTTTATGCTATTCCCAGTTTTAGTTTTGTCCAGCTAGATCTATCATTCGAAAAACTGTGCGATGTTGACATCGATGGATGTTGACATCGTCCGGATGGCGTCATATGCGATATGTTGGAATTGCTGAGGGTTACTGGGCTATCTATTTAAATGCAATAGAATAGTTACGCTTTAGACTTAGGGATCGGGTGGGTCTAACCAAATTTCTAGCTAGAATATTTGGATGCAGCTTAAGCATATCTTTATACCCACACACTCACTGTGGCAGGGTATACTAACTTTGACACAACGTTTGTAATGCCCATAAGGGGTGTCCGGTATGGAAAAGTATATATAGCTTCTTGATCAGCAGCGGTCGCAGTTTTGGAGATATCGACTTGAAACTTTGGGTACATGTTTTTCTCGTGAATACTGAGATCAAGTTCGAGAATCAGCCAAATCGGACAAAAACTGGGCTGGGCTCCCATACACCGAAAAAAAAGGTCAACATTTTTCAAGTCTTTTTTATTCCTGCATTCGATTGGAAATGTTTAGAAACGTTTTTTTGACATGGTACGAGGTTACGAAAGCACATATATAAGGGTCAAATTAGGGTCTTGAGACCAATTTTTTTTTGGTCGTTTTGATTGGAAATTTTTAGAAACGGATTTTAGGCATGGTCCGGGCTCCGAAACCATTTGAGACCACATAATTTTATGTTCGAGGTACTTTTTCCAATGGTGGGGGGTATTTCAGCTTCGGTATAGCCGAAAATAGTCCACTCTCTAGTTGTATTTTGATTTACGCTTAGGGATCTCATCGGAAATTGTCGGTATTTGTAAATCTCGATGGATTTGTGCATTTCTTATAAACCATGGAGCTCCAACGATTTGACGCAGAACTTTCGACTGCATTCTTTGTAGTTTCTCAACATTTGATGAAGATGCTGTTCCCCAGAGCTCAATCCTATATGTCCATATGGGTTTAATTATGCTTTTGTATAAAAGGATTTCGTTATGTGGTTGTTTTGAAAAATATCTCACGAATCTGGCAACCGTGTGCGCAACAACCTCGTATCTTAAAATCAAAATTTGATATAAGTTACCACCTCGTATAATATTTTTAATTTTGTTTCGTGCATTTTGCAAAGTGGTCAGATAAACTTAAAACATTTTTTACAAGTAAAAAAATACCAAATGAGGCTTAAAAATTTTTTTTTTAAATTGTAGAATAAAATCTGGTGCCTTCACAACGCTGTTAAAATGTCTTAATTTTTTGCCAAAAAAATTTGATGCCAAAATTTTCTGAAAAGGATAACAAAATAGAAAAAAAGATACCAACAAAAGAATTTCATAGACAAAATTTAAAAATAAATTACATCAAAAAATAAATTTGTACAGATTGATTGCGGAACGGACATATACACTTCAAAAAAAATTCATAAATTGTATATACAAAGAATGTTTGTACTAGAATTGCTTGAGATCAAAAGTTGTACTTATTCAAATCTACCGGGTAAAAGTCTTCTCACATTTCACACGAAATAAAACATTTTATGTGAGAAAATATCTCACAGCAATTAAAAATCTCACAACAAATCTCACAGCAATTCAAAAATCTCACACGAGATAAAATTCTCACAAAAATTTCACATCTTACAAGCCAGAAAAATATCTCACGAATCTGGCAACCGTGTGCGCAACAACCTCGTACTGGCCTGCAACGCGTACTTCAGCTGTAACAAGCCTTCTGAAGTGTCTCTTGCTAATGCCACAAATTCGGTTACTCATTTTATTTACCTTATTAGTTTTTAAAAGCTGATATTTTTTTGATTTTCTTATTATTCAAATAATTATTTTTCACTTTCATAAAAATTACTGAATGATGTAATTGCCGATTTAAACATGCATTCGACAAATAAACAGTGTCGAACGACTGATGTTCGTATTTATTCGAATACAATACGCACTGCAGTCGTCGCGTCGCGCATGGTGTGCTTCGATTAAGCTTTAAAAAAACTTGCTCAAGTAGCACTAGGTTAGCGATTTTTATGAGTTGCTACATTTCCATTGGAAGATGAAGCGCCGGGATTGCACTACATGATGAAGCGCTAACAATTCCTCCCGCTGGGACACTGTATTAAAGGCATTTGTACTTGGCAAAGTGGATTTTGATGTTCCGGCTGCTGTTATTTCGGCCTACTGTCGGGTGTAGGGTGTATGGGTTTTACATTTATCGCGCTAAATTTTATCTAAACTTTATTTAAAACTCTATACTCGAAAATCCTCCACTCGATAATAAAAATCCCTATTTGCCCGATAGCACAGTCGCGAAGCGTGGGGTGGAAGGATTCAAAAATGGATTTTTTAGCATTGTATAAGATATTTTTGACGTTTTTCCACAAAAATACTTTCGTGCATTTACTTTCAATCTAATTGGTAAATTAAAAAAATCAATTTAAACAATTTTGTTTTTTTCAAAAAAGATATATGTTAAAATTATTTTGTTGACCGTATATTGAAAACTTTACGAATTGGATAAATGGTTTTGTGTGTGTTTTACTTTTGAATGGACACCAATTTTAAAAGTTTTAAACAACAATTGATGTATCCGTTCCCGCTATGATACTAAAACTACTGAAAGTAAGTTTTTCGTGTTTAGCATGAAATGGAGCTGGCAGAATTTTATGATTATATTCGGATTCAGCGTGGTAAAAAAAATAATTTGTTCGATCAATCCAATTTAAAAAGAATTACTTTTTGCTTGACTATATTTATTTAAATATTATTTGTTTTGTTTAATGTAATATTTATTAAATACAAGCTGTTACATACCCGGCGTTGCACGGGTTGTATAAAATTTTAAAATAAATATATATAGGAATTCGCGACAACTTCAATGGCGCTGTAGTTGATGGTTTATTCCCCCCGTCAAACTTGGTGCCAGTTGTAATACCACCCGGTAGGAATCACCCAAAAAAGTCCAAGGACGCACTTGGTGGCAGCTGTAATCCCACCCGGTATGATTCAGCCAAAAAAAGTCCAAGGACGCACTTGGTGGCTGTTTACGCCAAAACACCCTGTTTGCCACCCTGTATACGGAATTGTACGGCAACCAACTTTATACCATTAAACCTACTGGAACACCGCTTAACATTCTGTGAAGCTGTGTCCCAAAACTGGTTTAACTCAATATGACGGCCTTCTGTCATTTCCGTAACTTTAACTTCCTTCTTCTTGTATCAGCATCGAACGAGTCAACCACGTATATTTTTACGCTCCTGCATCATCCCGTGCTGCAGTGCTTTATATTTACATAAGCTTACTTTTGTATCCTACGACATCCGTCGCAAGTAAGCAACCTTTGTGCTCCTTTTTAATAAAACATACTTAAAAACCTACATCCTACACGCCTTTAATTATATTTTGCTAATTCTCAATTTCCACCAAGGGTGAAACCCTTTTTTTCTTTTTTATATCGTTTGGCCACTTTACGAGTGAGCCAAACATTTGATCCAATCGAACCGGATTCGGATTTTGAGAACGACATCCGTCGTAAAAATTAGCTTCAGCACTTCTGCATATTTTGGCAGCATCTTCGACGCTCCAAGCTCCGCCGAGGTTTCAACTTTTCCAGCGTTTTTAGCGTTTTACGAGCGCATCTTCTCCGAAGGAACGGTGGAAAAGCCGACGGCAAACAGCAAAAATACAACATTCAACATTACAACAAAAATTCAAGGTACGTGTAGTTTGTATAAAAGCATAGTTTTTTTTTGTATGTACAAAAGAAAAGAGCAATTCTTCCGACACTTAGTCGAGAAATACAATAACAATAATAATACAATAACCATTCTCTGCAATAATTTGTTCACTTTCGTGGAACGTGCGGAAAGCCACAAAAGAAAGGCCCAAAGCACTCATGAGAAATAAAATTACCACAAAGTGAACAAAAGCAGCTTAATATAAAAAAACGTCACAATACTCCGATTGTGCATCGTCCCTAATTCGTCGTTAAAACCGAACCTCAACATATCAAAGTAGATTTAAATCGTTTTTAAATCTATTAAAATTTTAAAATTTTCAATAACTTTTACTTTAAAGTTGCAAAATTTGTTGGCAACCCTTATTGCCTCTTCTCGGTGTAATACGATCCACAACCAAAAGCTTTTGGCTCTCAGCCCTCCTTCCATTACATACTTTGACAGTTGTGATTATCCCTTCTTTTTTGGGTTTTTGGTTTTTCGTGTTTTAGTTTTATTTTTAAATGAAATTAACATTAACAACATAAATTCTAAATAATTAAAAACAAACAAGTGAATAAATTAGTGAGAAAACTAAGGGATACAAATAATCCCAATCACAGATCAAACGAAAGTGAAAACAAAACAGAATACCCAAACACAAAACAAACAAACAAGTGCACTCCAACAACAACAACAAGTGAGTGTCTTCCTTGAGAATGCAATTGTCTCTGAATTTTAATAATCTTTAAACTTAAATAATTTTTTATACTTTTAAATTGAAATTGCTATTTCTTTAATATTTCACTTAACGTTTTGTGATCAGCTTATACATACAAGCTAAATTCTGTGTATACTCGTTTTTTTATATTCAAAATTGTGCCTTTTCTTGCTCAATTGTATTTCCTTTGAATTGCTTTGCCTATATAGTTTGGCCAATAATTTTTTGTTTATTTTCCTTCTGCCGGTTAAGTGATCGTCTTATTTCATACACCTTATTTTAGTGTGGAATTTTTTTCATCGCTTTTGTGAAAATTTTCGAAGCTTTTATACTTTTTTTTTTAATAATTGTTTCAACATTTCTAATGCACACGGCCCTATTTTACCAAACCCACCTTGGGTAAATATTAAATTTAAATTGGATTTCAATATCTTTTTCAAATTTGAACTTCGAAACAGTTTTATTTATTTCCTTTTTGTGGTTTTTTACACATTAGTGCTCAACGCAAATTTGAACTCTTAATTTTCACATCAGGGCACAATCTCAAGTACCTATACCGAGGGTACTTCTGCATTTAACATTTTTATTTAATTAAAATTTTTTATTCAAGTGATCTTTTGATCTAAGTTCTCAACAACCTCAAGTGTCACCCCTAATTGTTTCGGGTATTCATTTTCGATGCCTTTGCCTCTTATTTCGAGCAAATTGCTTTTTTATTTAAAGTTTTTTAGTTTTTCTTTAAAACCATGACCGCTTTAGAGATTTTTATTCTCGCTGCTGACCAATTGGTCAAATTTGAAGCAGCCTTTGCGGACCTACCGGCAGCAAAACACACCCAAGTCAATTTGTGCACTCAAAGTGAAAAAATAAAATCACTTTGGGCTGCAGTTAAGGCTTCATATCAGCCATGTTTAACCTACCTTGTTCAAGGTGAGGGCCCGGATGTCAACGCGGACATCGCTTTCGTCAAGTCCAAATACAAGCGTTCTTATTACAGCTTTGTAAAGTGTTTGGCAACAATTAACGAACTACTGCACCATAGTGCCAGTACACATTCTTTGACTTTTCAGTCTTCCACCAAAGATTCCACAACAATAAATACTTATAACACCAATGTGTCATCGAATCTGTGTGGACTTTGTCCTCGCCGACAACATTCGTTGCGCACCTGTCAGCGTTTTCTGACCATGAGTGTCGCCGATCGTTTTTCCAATTTAAAACGACTTAAGTTCTGCTTCAATTGTTTAAGCCAAAATCATCAGGTTGAATGTTGTAAGAGCACCTCTGTTTGCTCCAGCTGTCAGAAGCGTCATCATACGCTTCTACATAGAGATGTGCCTCCTCCGCAGCCATCACCCAGTGAACATTTTCCTTTAGGGCCCCGTCCTATAGAAAATAATGTTTCACAATTTCAGCCTTCAACCAATGAAACTTTTCCTTTAGGGCCCCGCCCTCTTGAACATATTCTTTCTCCATGTGCACAATCTTTAGTCAATGGAACTTTTCCTTCAGGGTTACGCCCTATTGAAATTTATGATTTCCAATCAACTTTGCCATTCTACAATGGAAGTTTTACTTCAGGGTCCCGCCCTACTGAAAACTGTCACACCTTTCAACAATCAATACAGTCCACTTCTCTCCAAGCTGAGCCAATTCTTGGTATTCAGAGATGCTTCACTTTTCGCGCTACTTATGTACTCTTCGGTACAGCCGATGTGAACATTTGCCACTTGGGCACCGTCTACTCAGCAAGTGCGCTGATAGAATCTGCGTCAGAAACTACATTTATTTCTGATCGCACGAGGAAGTTATTGAAACTTCCTTCGATACCGACTGAATCCAGAATTATAGAGAGTATTCAATCTGGTGCTGCTACTCCTAGCAAGCAGTGTTGCATTACTCTCGATTCTCCTATCGATTCGCAGAGAAAAAGCGAGGCAGCGACCCTCGTACTACCAACCAATTTTCCAAAATTTACAATTGCATCACTTCGTGATCATCAAAGGCCATACAATGCATTGGCATATGCCACTTACTCGCAAAGCTCGCCGATGTATATCCCTATCGGCGTCGCTTTTCATCGAAACCTTTTATTAGATAAAATTCAATGTGATATTTTTAGTCAAATTTCCCGTAAATTACATAAGAAAAAGTTTATGACTGCTGCGGCTAAGTTTTTTGACAACCGCTTCGTCAATTCTACCCAGCGTGACCAATTCAAATTTTACGTCATAGCTTTTGTCATTAAATCGAAATTTCAATTAGATATTCGACATAACTCTTTACGCAATTTAGCACCTAGACTTTTTCTCCAACATAACTTCAATACCTATCTGGAATTAAAAATACATAATCTGGTATTAATGCTACGCTTAATATATCGCCGCGCTCGTGTTCGGTTTCGACGTGTATTCGAAGACTGTGCTGGTTGGATTTTTTTGAAATCCTGGGGTTCCTTTTTATCCAAGCACAGCCTTCGGCAGGGTCCTTTCTGGCTCAGATCTCGCATGAGAGATCCGGGGTCCCTTATGACCCACGTCGTGTGAAACATCCGTTGCGGCCCCTATTTGGCCCTCGCTACCTTTTTAGCGATAATTCTACGAATAAATTACTTTTTCTAAATAAATCAACTTTTAAAAAATTCTTTTTTTTTATATGCTCGATGTCACTATGCTTTTATACCATACAAACTACATGTACTAATCTACAATTTTTTTTGCAGCGTTAGTTACTGCAAGGTGGGCGGAATGTTTACGCCAAAACACCCTGTTTGCCACCCTGTATACGGAATTGTACGGCAACCAACTTTATACCATTAAACCTACTGGAACACCGCTTAACATTCTGTTAAGCTGTGTCCCAAAACTGGTTTAACTCAATATGACGGCCTTCTGTCATTTCCGTAACTTTAACTTCCTTCTTCTTGTATCATCATCGAACGAGTCAACCACGTATATTTTTACGCTCCTGCATCATCCCGTGCTGCAGTGCTTTATATTTACATAAGCTTACTTTTGTATCCTACGACATCCGTCGCAAGTAAGCAACCTTTGTGCTCCTTTTTAATAAAACATACTTAAAAACCTACATCCTACACGCCTTTAATTATATTTTGCTAATTCTCAATTTCCACCCCTTTTCACCCTTTTTTCTTTTTTATATCGTTTGGCCACTTTACGAGTGAGCCAAACAGTGGCAGTTGTAATCCAACCCGGCATGATCCACCCAAAAAATGTCCAAGGAAGCACTTGGTTCCAGTTGTAATCCCACCCGGCATGATTCACCCAAACAATGTCCAAGGAAGCACTTGGTTCCAGTTGTAATCCCACCCGGTATGATTCACCCAAAAAATGTGCAAGGGCGCAGTTGGTGGCATGGACCACTTAATATTCGATAGATACTATGTTACATTTTAATATTATTTTTGTTCTATGAGAGGTGCCACGCCCCGTTGTCCAAATCCAACGTCTTATGTCCTATTGCAAATTCCATTACTAACACAATTTTACCTTAAAATTTCAATAAAGTCAGTAAAGCCGTTTAACCGTGATATGGGGTAGAAAATTGTATGGGCGGTGCCACGCCCCTTGTCCAATTATTCCCATTTTCGACACATAGCAGTACAACTCCATTCCAAATTTCACTAAAATATATCCAATAGTTGCTTAATTAGCTGGTATTTAAGTTATGTGTTGTGTGGGAGGTGTCACGCCCCTTTGTCCAATTATTCCCATATTCGACACATAGCTGGGAAAACATACTATACAGCTCCATTCCAAATTTAATTAAAATTTATCCAATAGTTGCTTAATTAGCTGTTATTTAAGTTACGTGTTGTGTGGGCGGTGCCACGCCCCTTGTCCAATTATGCTCATATTTGGCATAAAGCTTGGAAAGTTTTTATGCAACTTCGTGCTAAATTTCGTATTTATTATTCAATATTCAATTCAAATTCAATTCAATAGTTACTAAATTACCTTGTAGACATATTTTGTGTTGTATGGGAGGTGCCACGCCCCTTTGTCCAAAAAAGCTTTGTCCCGACCGCATATAGCCATATCGATACCTATAGAATTTATCCTGAAATTTTCAAGAGAATCGGTACAGCCGTTTAGCCGTGATGCTCAGACAAACAGACAGACAGACAGACACACACACTCAGTTTTATAACATATATAGGGATATAGGGATGTTTTATTTGTCGAATTAAACTTAAAATATTGTTGCAACAATTTTTTCTTTAATTTTATATTAACTATTGTATTTAATTGGAAAATCCCGAAAATCCCGAACAAATCCCGGGATCTTGGGATTGTGATTTCAAATCCCGAAATCCCGGGATTTTCAAAAACACTTCGGGATTGAATGCCTTACTGCTCACTTAGCTAACTTAACGAAAGCAAAGGCGAAAGAAATGAAAAGAAAGCAAGAGAATTTTGACAGCTCAAACAAAATATTCAAATTGAGCAAAACAAATATAAAATAAAATAATTACAATTAATAAAATTGTTCAGTGCGTTCTCTCGGTTAGAGCGTGTGTAACTTCCTCCGATTTTGTTCGCCCAGAACAAAAGGGAAACATAAAAGCAAGAACAAACAAACGATAAAAACAACAACAATTGTGTCGCGATTTTATACCGCGACACATTGTTCTCGCCAAGGAACATCTGGTAATGCGAGAGAACCCGCACAAATTTCATTTTTTTAGTGTTTTAATCAATTTTAAATACGTAAATCCTGTGAGTTATTGTACATGGAAAAGAATATCCAAAATTGTTATGCTGATCACTGTATTTATTTATTTACTTTTGTTAAGTGTGAATAAATAAATTTTAACACAATAAATATAATAATATAGATTTGTTAATACATTTGTATGCTTTTATATTTCTATTGCAGTAGGGCTTAAATTTCTTTTTTGACTTCTTTTTTTTAGGTTTTTTTAATGCTTTTTTTGGTTTTTAATGCATATTTTCGAGTTTTGCATGAGAATTCGCAGCCTAGTTATAGCTCTTTTGAGAAACATAACCAGGCAGGAATGATTCGGTTGTTCCATTTTGTGGAAAAAGACAAAAAGTACCGAAGTCGATACGAGTTAAAGAAAATTTACGTAAGCAAATGTATTTATCAATTTCTTAGCTTTTTTGAAATTAAGTTTGATAAGTACTTAAGAACTGGAAACAAACCTTAAACAACAAAAATATTTGAGAAAAAAATTAGAAAATAAGTTTATTCAATTAATTACACTATGCGACAAAATTTGAAAAAAGGTTTGTTTGGCTGGTTTTTTTGATTGATTCTAATAGAACGCATTAAAACTTTCTCGAAAATCGTAAATTAAACCATAAAAAATATTTTTTTCGAATTTACTAAAAAAAATTTTTTTAAATTTCTTTTTTAGTATTATGTCAGCAATAACAGTTGGAGATTAAATAAAAATATGGGAAAAAACTATTTTTAGTTCATTTAATTGGCTACCAAAAAAAAATACTAAAAAATTGTTTTTATTAATACGCAATTAAATGACCCAAACAATAATTTGTTCCCTGTTTTTTTTTCCGTTTTCCACTGTTATCTTCGATGAAGAAAGGTTGCTAGAAAAGGTTTGTTTGAATGTCTTTTCATGTTGATTCTACGAAATCACATTCCTACCTTACTTTGCCCGAAATACCAAGTTAATCCATCTTAAGGAATGCCTCTCTATCAAAAAAGTAGAGTGGTTTATACAAAAAGCTAGATTTAAAGCACTGCAAAGTTGACAAAAACGGCATATTTTTAAGACATAAACCGTGAAAAAAAGTATGAATCCAAATATGCAAAAAATACGACTCAAACTTTTTTTTGTCGCATAGTGTTATTTATTAATGTGATATCTTCGCATATATTGTCAATGTAGTAACAAAAAATGAGATACACATCTTCACGGATGGTTCGAAAATGGAGGCTGGTACAGGTGCGGGGGTTTTCTCTGAATCTCTCGATGTCTATAAGTCGTATAGGCTTCCCGATAATTCACGAACCATTCACTAAAGAGACTTAAATCCCTCTGTGATATGGATCTGTGTTGATAGTCAGGCCGCCATTAAAGCATTAGGCTCGAAACTCATTAAATCGAAATGTGTGAAAGAGTGCCGTAAATCACTCCACTCTATCCGCCAGCACACCATTAAGCTCTGCTGGGTTCCCGGACATCAATGGGTGGAAAGGAATGAGAGAGCAAACGAACTAGCTAGGATGGGATCGGAAATGGAATTACAATACTCTGATACTAGTATCCACACTCCCATTTTAAGTTTATCGCCTTATAGACTCTACACACAAAAAAAAAGTCAGTAGATTTCACCGAAAAAGACGGTTAAAAACGCTCCAACCCTTCTTCGTCGGTTAATCTAAACGACGAGAAGTGTTTGATTTACTTTAATAATTTGTTGGTTTACAATTTGAATTGTAAACATACGGCAAAAATTTGTTTCGATACATATTTTTTAGAAAATATCTTTTCGTTGAATTTGTCTTTTTTTCATTTAAAAACAAAAAAAAACATATTAAACACAAAAATAAATTTCAAAAATGCAAGATTGCATGTTTAAAAAAAATAAATATTAGCTTGAGCGCATAACTGACACAAGCTCTTATTTTCCAAAATTAGTATTACAAGCAAAAAAACTCTGTTTGGCTCAGCTCAGCTGAATGTTGTGCCTTATAGAGGCAGCTTCTATAAGGCACAACATTCATAACACGATTGGGAATTCTTCTTTCTTTGAATCCCAACGATTCAACTGAAGATGCGCGAATGGTAAATTGCACAAGTTGGTGAAAATTCAAATTTAACCACCAATTACGGTAAAAGAACAAACAAGTTATGTAAAACAACAATTTTTCGTCGATTAAAACTACCTACGAGCTCGGATATTTTGAGCATTGAGCATGTTCAGTCAAAAAACTACCAAAATAAAAAAAAAATACCAAACTACCAAAATCAACTCGGGACAAAAAAAACTACCAATATTGGTAAAAAAAACTACAAAAATGGCAACATGGATTTGATTGGAAATTTTTAGAAAGCTCCAAAACCACCTATAAATGGCTCATACTGGGGTTTTTTTTATATTTGAGGTATTTCTAATCTTCTTCTGTGTGGGGGTATTTCAGCTTCGGCATAGCCAAATTATAGTCCACTCTCTAGTTTTTTTTTAAATTTACATACAATACTTTACTTTATTTTGTAGAGATTTCCATAAAAAACGAAAATAATATTACTTTTTCTTTAAATGAAAAGGAGAAATTAAATGAACAATTGTCTAAATGCGTCGAAACGAATCACAATGTAGCGTCTTCTTTTCGAGCCACTTTTACGCCCACCTCCTGTAACCCTGATTATTAAAAGCACAAAAACGTTGGAAATTCATAATCAATCTGGTTCAAATTTTGTAGGAAACTGTGTTTGGGCATACTATTATCACGTACTAAAAATGGGAGTGGTCGAACCCGTCCTTAGTGACATTCTTTTGAATTATTGTTCATACTTACTTTTTATAAAATAAATACAAGATATTGTATTCGACCTTAATATTGTATTCGACCTTAGTTTTGTATGATGATTTGGTTACTTCTCAGCCCGAGCTGCTTCCACTAAATTTTTGAAAAACTCTTTTTATGTTTTGTAACGTTGCAAAAGTTACAATAATACTATTTTATATTCATAAGTAAATACCGTGAATACCCCTAATAACCTTAATTCATATTTTTATATATAACCCGAGAACACCCCTAATATCCGTTTAATTAATAATTATATTATTAATATTACAAATATTTTTAAGTCCCACCACTGCTTCCAACACGCACCTGCCTTACTTTTGCATACTGAACGCTGATTGGCCAAAAGCGTGCCCATAAGGAATACACTGAATAATAGTTTTCGCTCAGTGACTTGAATGCGTCGATTTGAATATTGGAGGGTGATGCAATTCTCAATAAGATTATGGTAGGCGCCACATAAGTAGTCACTGCTTGGCAGAAGAAAAGTAAGATTTGGTGGAAGTTTATTTCTTCCATCAAGCCGACTAGGTAGTAAGGTGTTGTTGCCTTCTGCCACTTACGTAGTAATACGATCACTTCATGATATCTGTTGTGATTCATTTGAAAAGTAAGTCATAACCCTAGGGGTACGAAAAGCCCTTGTTTTATACAAGGCAAATTTTGGAGTCCTCGGACTTGCTTGAATACATTTACTGGCCTTCGGGCATTGTGCTTCAACTGGCCTTCGGGCTTTGTGCTTCAACTATCCTTCGGGAATTGTGCTTCAACTATCCTTCGGGAATTGTTGAATACATTTACTGGCCTTCGGGCATTGTGCTTCAACTCGCCTTCGGGAATTGTGCTTCAACTGGCCTTGGGGTTTTGTGCTTCAACTCGCCTTCGGGCTTTGTGCTTCAACTATCCTTCGGGAATTGTGCTTCAACTGGCCTTCGGGTTTCGTGCTTCAACTGGCCTTCGGGCTTTGTGTTTCAACTATCCTTCGGGAATTGTGCTTCAACTCGCCTTCGGGTTTTGTGCTTCAACTCGCCTTCGGGCTTTGTGCTTCAACTATCCTTCGGGAATTGTGCTTCAACTGGCTTTCGGGTTTTGTGCTTCAACTGGCCTTCGGGCTTTGTGCTTCAACTATCCTTCGGGAATTGTGCTTCAACTGGCCTTCGGGTTTTGTGCTTCAACTCGCCTTCGGACTTTGTGCTTCAACTGGCCTTCGGGCTTTGTGCTTCAACTCGCCTTCGGGCCTTGTGCTTCATTATATATTATAAGTATAGTAGTAATTGCTAAGTATTATGAATTATAATCCTCCGAAATCAGCCGAACGATTACTACGAACACCGAAGTCAGTCGAACACTGAATACGATTGCCAAAAGCCGAACTATAGCTGAAGTCAGCCGAGTCCGACGATAGGACTGCCGAAAACCCGAATAATTCTCCGAAGTCAGCCGAACGATTACTACGAACACCGAAGTCAGCCGAGCGCTAAATACGAGTATCAGAAGCCGAACTATAGCTGAAGTCAGCCGAGTACGACAACCCGATTGCCGAGGCTTTATCAATGGCCATAATCGACCGTATATCTAACTCACCAAGGCTTCATCAGTAGCCATAATCAGCCGCATATCTAAATCACCGAGGCTTCATCAATAGCCGTAATCAGCAGCATATCTAAATCACCAAGGCACAATCATTAGCCACCGCTTAATTCACCGAGGTATCCCGAATACTCAAATCACCGAGGCTTTATCAATGGCCATAACCGACCGTATATTTAACTCACCGAGGCTTCATCAGTAGCCACAATCAGCCGCATATCCAAACCACCGAGGCTTCATCAATAGCCGTAATCAGCCGCATATCTAAATCACCGAGGCTTCATCAATAGCCGTAATCAGCCGCATATCTAAATCACCAAGGCACAATCATTAGCCACCGCTTAATTCACCGAGGTATCCCGAATACTCAAATCACCGAGGCTTTATCAATGGCCACAACCGACCGTATATTTAACTCACCGAGGCTTCATCAGTAGCCACAATCTGCCGCATATCCAAACCACCGAGGCTTCATCAATAGCCGTAATCAGCCGCATATCTAAATCACCAAGGCACCATCATTAGCCACCGCTTAATTTACCGAGGTATCCCGAATACTCAAATCACCGAGGCTTTATCAATGGCCATAATCGGCCATAACTCACCAAGGCTTCATCAGTAGCCACCGCTTAATTCACCAAGGTATCCCGAATACTCAAATCACCGAGGCTTTATCAATAGCCATAATCAGCCGCATATTCAAATCACCGGGGCTTCATCGTTAGCCACGCTTAATTCCCCGAGGTATCCCGAATACTCAAACCACCGAGGATTTACCAACAGCCATAACCAACAGCAGGAAACCATTCGCCGACGCTTGTATGCCAAGAACTTCGGCTATTTATCGTCGTCGTCTACCATCGTCTCATCAAAGTATACCATTTGTGCCTTACGAAGGCACCCCCAAACAACAGCATCCGAATACATCCCACCAGCGCAGCAGTCGCTTATCCATCTACTTATACTTATATCTATATATATATATCTATCAGCTAACTAGTGCGTAAGGAAAAGAAATCTGAATAAATACATATATCCATTATCCATATACCGATTTCGCATTCTTTTCCTGCCGAAGGTAATTGGTCCTTCGGCGAATTCTGGATAACCGTGAGTCATACCTCAGCCTTCGACAAAACCATACAAAGATGGCTTCAAACGAAGACGACATCACAATGGCGCCCAAGCAGGGACCTGTCTCCAATTCGAACTATGCAAAACCAACAAACAGCACCAACGATTTAGGAGCAGGGAAAACACACACTACGCAAACGCTTACAACTGACTCGCTGGGATTTATATATGTATTACGAAAGGATCAGCTGATCAATAAAAGCAAAAGAATGGGCCTGGAGGTCAGCGGCCGCACGGTGGAGGAGTTGCGCCGCGAATTAAGCAATTTCGTTAAAGCTAAACGGAGCCGGAAATCCACCGAAAATCTGTTAAAGGAACTAGAAAAGGAAGTAGAAGGAGAGGAAAAAGAAATCATCGTGGAATCAACGCCGGGGAAAATCGCTGTCTCGACTCCTGCAACTCCACAAGATCAAAACATTGCTGGAAAAGGAAATAGTTCACCTCAACCCGGGCATCTCGCCGACAAAGAAGTAATGAAAACAATAAGGCGCTGGAATATGCACTATGACGGCAGTGATAATCTACCCGACTTTTTAGAGAGATGCAAAGAGCTGGCTGAAAGTCACCACCTATCGCCCGATCAGCTGATACCAGCCCTGCTGGAAGTCTTACAAGGCAGAGCACTGCAATGGTATCGCATAAAACGAAGTGAAATCACTTCGTGGTCGACATTCAGAACCGAAGCCGAACGATTCTTCCTGCCTAAGCGTCATCTCGTACAGTTGGCAGAGACCATTCACCAACGGAAACAAATGGCCAGAGAAAAGGCCAAAGACTATGTTATTGCTGTGCTAACCCTCATTCGGCAGCATCCAGAACTCAAGTCGATAGACTATACGGATATGATTTATGACGGGCTGCGAGTGGAATATCGGCATTATATCAAAAGATCCGATTTCCACACCATAGACGAGATGCTGGAAATGTCAGAGAACTTCGAATTATTAAAAAGAGATGAAGCCCGTACCGTTCGACCCACGAATCACTCTATTGCTAACCGTCAATCCTATAATAAAGATACACATTGTTGGAGATGTAAAGGGGTGGGCCATCGCCGACGGAATTGCAGAGAACCATGGCGAATGTTCTGTTCTCGGTGTGGTCAAATGGGTACATTGTCTCGAGATTGTCCATGTGACAGTACGTCTTCACCGAGTACGATGAACGACAACCGATTTTATATTAACGTGTCCATTAAAGGCTATAAAGTGCGAGCAATGGTCGACACGGGAGCCACCCTGACATACATTGGCGAAAGCGCTCGCAGATATCTCGACGAGTTGGGCATACGATCACAGTCTCGTCAACAGCAAATACAGCTGGCGGATGGGACATGTGTTACAAGTTGTGAAGTGTACCCCATAACAGTCTGATATAGGGGCTGCACCACACGAGTTTCCGCTACAACACTCACTTCGCTAGCCGAACCAATGATTCTGGGAATGGATTTCCTCCGACAACGTAATCTTAATGTCAGTCTGGATGGATTTCCTCTCCGAGCGGAAAACTCAACGTCATCACCACCCACACTACACCGATTACACTCGCTAGTAAGCCGAGAATTCCTGTAGAGAGAACAAAACGAATACCTAGAAAGATTTTTAACTAATAACAGACAGAAATTTGGGAGTATAACCGGGCCATGCCACTCTGCGGAACACACAATCCGACTCAAACATACGCAGCCAATAAAGCAGCGCTATTATGCTCGTAACCCTGCTATGCAGAAGGTTATCAACGACGAAATAGACGAATTACTTGCTGAAAATAGGATAGAACCGTCCCGAAGCCCTTACAGCTCTCCCATCGTATTGGTGCGCATGAAACAAGCGGATGTGTATAGACTATCGCCAGTTGAACGCCGCAACCGAACCCGATGCCTATCCCCTGCCACAAATAAACGCCATCTTAGACCAGCTACGCAAGGCTAAATATATATCATCGATTGATTTAAAGAATGGATACTGGCAAATTCCATTAACCGAATCCTCCAAGCCATATACCGCCTTCACAGTGCCCGGCCGAGGCTTATTCCAATGGAAAGTCATGCCATTTGGATTACACTCGGCACCCGCCACTTTTCAGCGTACACTCGACGACATAATCGGCCCCGACCTGCACCCACGAGCTTTTGCCTATTTAGATGATATAATAATTCTTGGGAAAACGTTTGAGGAGCATATGAAAAACAATATGCAAATCCATTTTGAAAAATCTGATTTTGTCCGGACCAGCGTTCAATATCTCGGGCATCGGGTGAGCAGCGAGGGTATACATACTGATCCAGCAAAAATTGACGCACTTCGCGAAATACCAGCGCCAACAAACGTAAGGGAGCTTCGGAGAGTTCTCGGCGTTGCATCGTGGTACCGTCGTTTCGTCGCAAACTTCTCTACCTTTAACTCGGCTGCTAAAGAAAAATGTCGAATGGGAATGGGGAGAGGAGCAAGAGTGCGCCTTTGCCAGTATCAAAACCCATTTAACTCAAGCGCCAGAATTTGAACGGCCATTTATACTCCAAACCGATGCTAGCGGGGAAGGATTGGGAGCAGTTCTTTTCCAACGATACGACGATCAGGAAAGGGTAATTGCCTATGCCAGCCGAACACTCACAGCATTGGAGAAGAAATATTCCGCAACCGAGCAAGAATGCCTCGCTATCCTAATGGCGATAAGGAAAATGCGTCCATATCTTGAAGGCTACCGCTTCACGGTCATTACCGACCATCATTCGTTAAAATGGCTGCACTCACTGCAAAATCCATCTGGTCGCTTAGCACGATGGGCACTTGAGCTGCAACCGTACGATTTCGAAATCGAGTACAGAAAAGGGAGTTTGAATGTTGTGGCGGATGCCCTCTCTCGCGCTCCATTACCCAGCACCGAATCCAACCCGCTCCTCATATGCAGCATGAAAAGAGACAGCTGGTATGAATTAAAAACTAACGAGGTTTGTCAGAGAGCAGACAAACACCCCGACTACCAAATTGTGGGAGACCGGTTATTCCGACACATCTCAAGGAAAAATGCATTAACCAATTGTCCGCAATGGAAGCTATGCATTCCCAATGCGCGACGAAATGATGTTCTGCGAGAAGTACACGATGCACCATCGGCAGGCCACATGGGTGTTGCGAAAACATTAAAGAGAGCGCAGGCTCAATATTATTGGCCGGGGATGTACCGAGATGTGCTTCGATATGTCCGAGCATGTGATACTTGCGCTCGATATAAGGTACAGCAACGACAACCAGCGGGGTTCATGGCCACCATGCAATGTTGCCTGCCATGGGAGCTGGTGTGCGGGGACTTTATCGGGCCCCTTCCGCGGTCATCCCATGAAAATACAGCTTTACTTGTCCTGGTCGATAAATTCAGCAAGTGGGTAGAGTTGATACCTGTCAGAAAGGCCACTGCTTCATGCGTTGTTACCGCCTTGAGGGAAAGGATAATATATCGATTCGGTTGCCCGAAAGCATTCTTGGCCGAGAACGGCAGGCAGTTCGTAAGCCGCGAACTTAGCAAATTCCTTTCCGAACATGGCGTCGCCCAGAAATTCACAGCTCCATATACTCCACAAGAAAATCCGACGGAGCGCACAAATCGGGTAGTAAAAACTATGATCGCTCACGATGTGAGCAGAACCATAAAACATGGGACGCACAAATTCCAGAAATTGCATTTGCAATTAATTCGGCTACACACGAATCAACTGACACTCCACGCCGCTGAAATAATCTTCGGTAGAGTCCCGACTATCCCTCACCAATTACGAGCACAGGGTGAAACACCAATAGAGGCTAACGACAGTCGGCGTAACTTGGAGAAATTATGGGCGGAAATTAAGAAGAGTGCCGATCGTGCCACGCAACGTCAGCGTAAACATTACAACTTACGACGGCGCGCCTGGAAACCAGAAATCGGGGACAAAGTACTCAAACGAGAACATCCACAATCCTCCGCGATCGACAACTTCGCCCAAAAATTGGCACCAAAATTCGCGGGGCCATACGAAGTCCTTCGGTTTATTTCACCAAATATAGTGGAACTCACCCTAATGGTCAGCAATAAAGCCGACAATAAACGTGCCCACCTGCAAGATCTAAAGCCGGTCAGCACGAACGAAAAGCCATTGCATTGGCTGAACTAAGCAAACATTAATATATATGACATGCACACGTGTTCAATTCTTTTCAGTGTCGCATTATAACCCCTACCGATCAATCGAATTGTGCATTTTTCATTCAATTTTAATTTTATTTCCCTTCGACATTAATTGTGGTTTGGAATTCTCAACTGGATTATGAAATTTTTATATAAATAGCAGCATCTTCGGTGGACAATCTTCACTTTCCAAAATGTTCCGCAAACCGACTCGACCACTAAAAATAAAAAGTGCGATCCTCGAGGCTTGCCAAGGAGGCCGTCGCCGTGGGGAAAAAGGACTACCGGCCGAGGCCAGCCTCCGCGGGCAACTGCAGGAAATAAAGGTGATCGTGCCTGGCCCTCCTGGGCACAGCCAATTCCGACGCTCGTCACTGGGGCTGCCGGGCCATCAAACGAGCAAAGGGACTAACGCTTCGGTTGTCAACGCGAAATATACAGGCTGCGGCTACGCATTACCGGGCCCACCGCCGCTAGTCGGCATTAGCTCGGCTCCACCGAAGACCGTCACGCAATCACCTACGGTGTCGGCAGGCACGACCTACACCACCGATGACAGGAATACTGCCCCACTCGCACCCTTAGCAGCAGCAGCACCAATGCGTTCGGCACCGAATCTCAAGCCGTACGCAATAAATCGGCTCTTCAAAGGGATCGTAATTCGGAAGCAGCAGCGCCCAGGATTGCGCAAGTGGCAGATCCGCCGCTGCGGGCAACCTCCGATTCAGGTGACGGTATTGGATGGCGAACGAGCTCGTTTGCAGTGCGGAGGGGCGGAGCGCATAATCCAGATGGTGTAAGATCTCGATCGTCGTTGTAAGCTGTGGAACAGCCGTGTTTATTTTATTTATTTTTATTTTCTTTCTTTCCCCCCTTTCTTCCCTTTTGTAAGCTGTGGAACAGCCGTCGTTTTTTTTTATTATTATTATTTTTTTTTTAAGCTGTAGAATAATTAGTTTTAAGCAATATTTTTATAACGTTTATAAAAAAGAAATACAACAAAAAAAAAACACAACAAAAAAAATATATATATATATATATAAAAAAAAAAACAATAAAAAAGAAAATTTTACAAAAAAAAAAAACAAAACAAAAAAAAAATACATCCATTATTATCTTAAGGGCCGAGCCAGTCATCCCCGTGACTTGGTAAATGTTACCGAAAGGTAGTGCACTAACTCTACGCCCGCATTAAAACCTAAGACCCAAACATAATACAGAAATTGTATCATACAGTGCCATTTTCCTCGTATTCGCAATTTCTTTTCAAAGAAGTAGGGGACCTGTAACGTTGCAAAAGTTACAATAATACTATTTTATATTCATAAGTAAATACCGTGAATACCCCTAATAACCTTAATTCATATTTTTATATATAACCCGAGAACACCCCTAATATCCGTTTAATTAATAATTATATTATTAATATTACAAATATTTTTAAGTCCCACCACTGCTTCCAACACGCACCTGCCTTACTTTTGCATACTGAACGCTGATTGACCAAAAGCGTGCCCATAAGGAATACACTGAATAATAGTTTTCGCTCAGTGACTTGAATGCGTCGATTTGAATATTGGAGGGTGATGCAATTCTCAATAAGATTATGGTAGGCGCCACATAAGTAGTCACTGCTTGGCAGAAGAAAAGTAAGATTTGGTGGAAGTTTATTTCTTCCATCAAGCCGACTAGGTAGTAAGGTGTTGTTGCCTTCTGCCACTTACGTAGTAATACGATCACTTCATGATATCTGTTGTGATTCATATGAAAAGTAAGTCGTAACCCTAGGGGTACGAAAAGCCCTTGTTTTATACAAGGCAAATTTTTGAGTCCTCGGACTTGCTTGAATAAATTTACTGGCCTTCGGGCATTGTGCTTCAAATGGCCTTCGGGCTTTGTTCTTCAACTATCCTTCGGGAATTGTGCTTCAACTCGCCTTCGGGCTTTGTGCTTCAACTATCCTTCGGGAATTGTGCTTCAACTCGCCTTCGGGCTTTGTGCTTCAAATATCCTTCGGGAATTGTGCTTCAACTGGCCTTCAGGGTTTTGTGCTTCAACTGGCCTTCGGGCTTTGTGCTTCAACTATCCTTCGGGAATTGTGCTTCAACTGGCCTTCGGGTTTCGTGCTTCAACTATCCTTCGGGAATTGTGCTTCAACTCGCCTTCGGGCTTTGTGCTTCAACTATCCTTCGGGAATTGTGCTTCAACTGGCCTTCGGGTGTTGTGCTTCAACTCGCCTTCGGGCTTTGTGCTTCAACTATCCTTCGGGAATTGTGCTTCAACTGGCCTTCGGGTTTTGTGCTTCAACTGGCCTTCGGGCTTTTTGCTTCATTATATATTATAAGTATAGTAGTAATTGCTAAGTATTATGAATTATAATCCTCCGAAATCAGCCGAACGATTACTACGAACACCGAAGTCAGCCGAACACTGAATACTATTATCGCGCTATTTTTAACTAATCTTTATTTAAACTAACTAAAATCAAAAATCCCCACGCGATAATTAAATTCCATATTTGCCCGAATAGCACAGTCGCGAAGCGTGGGATTTAAGACGACCCTCGCGGTATGGTATCCCCGGACGAACGAACAACACGAACACACGAAAACCTGATAAATAAACTTCTTTTAAAAAAACTACACCGAAACTGCCGCAATAGATATATATATAGGTATATATATAACTATATATAAAAGAAACGGAAATTTTCCCGACACAAGGAAAATAATACCGCACACAAACCCTTTTTCAAAATCAACACAAGCCGACAATCACCCAAAAGAAATTATTCGTACACCAAAAATTAAATCTTTTTAAACGCAATTGATTTGCGGGACCAGACCAACCTGTCTGAAATCCCTCGCACGATTCTTTGCAGAATCTATTCACCAGCTGGACTTCGATAAAATTCGATGTCCAGCAACAACTTGGCTCTGATGCGGGACAACACAAACAAAAAAAAGGAATAAGGAAGAGGGGGGAAAAACGGCCAAACAAATTCCAAGCAAACTACTTGGACGGAAACACTTCACCAAAACAAATCACGACCGAACACAACCTGTCCAACTCTATTCAATTCCTCAATTTCAAAACACTAAATGGCCGACTGCCACAAATAAAACAAAGTAAAATAAACACTAGCTGGCAAAACTAAACCAGCGCGCAAAAATACTCCCTTTGGAACACTTGTCCTCCAGCCACAGTCCGACGATGGCAACAGCTCCACTTCACCACTCAAAAAAAAACACAATTTAAAAAAAAAAGAAAATTATCCAAATTTCGGAACCAAATAATTTAAGATGCAATTAATTTTAAACAAAACCAAAGCTTCGACACTCTCCTTCTTCCCTGCTCAAAAAGAACTAAAAGAATTAGAATATATGAGCGCCTATGACGCTCACTTTCCATTTATCTTCCCACATACATAGAGTGCGGCTTACGCAGAAACCAGTGTCCGCAGTCGGGGCTTTACCCATACCTATATGCGAAAAATCTCTTCAGATTTTTCTAGGTGTGTTTGGCAAATTTTCATATACCCCCCTGCACCCACCAAAATGAAATATACATTTTGGCGGCACTCATGTACGTATAGGCGAAAGCAAAAATGTTCTCAAATTCCTCTCCCTCAAACAGGTTCAAAAAGTACAAAAGCTTTAGTCCAGGTTTTGACAATTTACTATTGTAATGGCGAAGCTGGCAATACCCTCATCGGATCGCCGCCGCTCACTGAGCTAACTTAACGAAAGCAAAAGCGAAAGAAAGGAGAAGAAAGCAAGAGAACTTTGACAGCTCAAACAAAATATTCAGCTTTCTTCTTCCGCGCGCCGGTCGCACATCACCCGCGAGTGGCGAATTTGTTTTGCTTAGCAAATTAAGCAAAACAAATATATTAATATAAAAAAAAATTAACATTCAATAAAATCGTGCAGTGCGTTCTTTCGGTTAGTGCGTGTGAGATTTTGTTCCTTCGATTTTGTTCGCCCGTCGCCCCGAACAAAAGGGAAACAAAAAAACATAACAAAACAAACAATACAACAAAACAACAACAACTGTGCCGCGAATCCATGCCGCGACAACCCCACCTCCACCTCCGCGAAAGTTGCTTGGTCTCCTGAGACCAGCCAACTTTCAAATCTAACCGGAGAAAAATCACCCTGAGTCGATGTGCGGCCTAAGGTCCTGCACATGCCATGTCCCCTTTTCTCGTCCGTCTTCGTCTTCCAAAACATATGTCCACGGAGACACACTCTTTTTAACCCTAAACGGTCCAACAAATTTCGGAGCTAACTTCGCTGCAAAATAGTTTGCAGCATCGGACAAAACAAAATTACGTCTCCATACTAACTCGTGCGGTAAATACTGCACATCTCTACGTCTGAGATTGTACGTTTTCGCTGTCTTGGCACTTGCCATTTCTAACTTTTTCCGTATGTCTTCCCTCAAGTCTGCCATTAACTTGGCCCGGTCCTCACTACTACTGTCCGGTTGGTCTGAGTCTCCCACTCGTCTATAATCTCTATCACCCCTGACCGCCATATTTCGGCCAAAATTCACGAAGTATGGAGACGCTCCCAAAACCTCATGCTGCGATGTTTGAATGCAGCACGCCACCTTTGAGAGATGAGAATCCCATGTCCGATGGTTTTCTGAAATATATGCTCTCAAAGTGGTCTTAATTATTTGGTTGATCCGCTCGGCCGGATTGGCCTGCGGATGATAGTGTGCAGTGTACCGCATCTGCACACCATACGACGCGCATAAACTCTGCAGCTCCTTGCTGCGAAACTGTGGCCCATTGTCGCATACAATGGACCTCGGAACTCCAAAGAGCAGGAAGACATTATCTTCCAACTCCTTGCAAACACTCTTTGCCGTTGCATTTCGCAACGGAAACAACAATGGGAATTTGGTGAAGTAGTCAACCACCGTTAAAATATAACAAAATCCCCGACTAGACTTCACCAAGGGTCCCACCAGATCTACGCAGATCATTTCCCAAGGTTCTAACTTCTTTGTCCTCTCTACCATACAACCAGCTGGCTTATTGTTGTCAGGTTTCACCCTCTGGCAAACCTGACAACCTTTAATATATCTAGCTATCTCTGCCTTCATTTTCGGCCAATAATATTTCTCAATTACCCTAGCGTATGTTTTCCTAACGCCCATGTGCCCCGATAATGGATTATCGTGACACTCGAATAATATACTGCGCCTATCACTCTTGCCCACAACTCTCTTCCACTCGTACCCAGCACTAAACAAACTATTTGTCCCTGCCTTTATGTGTTTATATAACACCCCATTTTCAATTCTCCAAGCTGGGTAATCGAGTGGTTTATCCTCCACTTTCCTAACCATGGAATCCACCCATGGATCTCTAACACGCCCATCTACCTCCCCTACGACTGGGACACCTCTAGAAAGCATGTCGGGCACAACATGATCTTTCCCCTTACGATGTATGATTTCATAATCGTATTGCTGGAGCTTTAAAGCCCACCTAGCCAACCTACCGCAAGGATCTTTCAAATTGTTGAGCCATACCAACGAATAATGGTCGGTCACCACTGTGAACCTGACCCCTTCGATGTATGGCCTCAACTTCTCAACTGCCCACAAAACAGCCAAACACTCCTTCTCGGTAGTGGAATAATTCCTCTCGCATCTACTCAACGACCTACTCAAATACGAAATGACCTTCTCCCCTTCATCAAACTGCTGTGTCAAAACGGCACCTATTCCAAAATCGGAAGCATCAGTCTGAACAACGAAGGGTCGTTCGAAATCAGGACAGCTCAGGACCGGCGCCGTCACTAGGCGCTCCTTGGCCTTCAAAAAGCTGTCCTCGCACTCCGGCGACCATCTAAACCTGTTCTTCTTCTTTAGAAGATCAGTTAGAGGCTTAACCAAATCAGCGAAATTCGAAACAAACCTACGATACCAAGAAATGGTGCCAACAAACGACCTGACTTCCCTTACATTTTTGGGCGCTGGAATTTTCAGCATTGCCTCAACTTTCTCGGGGTCAACGTGCAAGCCCTGTCGATCAACAACATAACCTAAGTACCGTAGCGAAGAAAGACAAAAATTACATTTTTCCCTATTCAATCTAAGCCCTGCCGAACAAATCCTCCTCAGGACCTCCTTCAGAACCTCAACATGCTTATCAAATGTATTTGTAACAATAATAATATCGTCCAAATACACGAAAACATGGGGTTCCAAGTCAGCCCCAAGGACCTCATCTATAAATCTCTGCCAAGTTGCAGGCGCATTGTGCAGGCCATAAGGCATGCGCTTGAACTGGTAGAGCCCCCTACCCGGAACTGTAAATGCCGTGCAGGCCCTAGACTCCTTCTCTACTGGGATCTGCCAATAAGCGGATTTTATATCCAAACTAGAGAGATATTTGGCGTCCTTTAGCTTATCTAAAGTAGCCGAAATATAAGGGAGGGGGTAACTATCTCGATCCGTATTTTTATTCAGTGTCCTATAGTCGACACAAAACCTATAACTCCCATCCTTTTTCCTAATCATCACAACCGGTGATGGCCATGGGCTGTGAGAAATCTCAATCACACCCTTTCCTAACATATCCTCTATTTCCTCATCTATGCGCCTCTGAATAGCGGGCGATACCGGATAGTATCGCTGCTTGACTGGTTCCACATTTGGCTTTGTACGAATCCGATGTTCGACCAAATGTGTACAACCAAGTCCCTCAGGCATAGACCTAAAAACATCTGCAACAAACTCCTCAAGAACCGATTTTTCCCTAGTTGACAACGAAGACCTATCAACTATCGCCGCTACTGACGAGACCTCGACTTGGTCGGAAAACCTCCACTGATTCTTGGCCAAATCTGGCACTACACCGGCCTTAGACCAAAAGTCTACTCCAAGAATCAATGATTGGGGTAAATCCGGTATTACGAGGCATTCCACGAGGACCGACTTGCCCTCTACCTCGAAAGGGACCGAAACTACCCCCCTAACCGGAACTTCTTCACCATCAGCAAGCGCAACCTTGCTGACCGCAGACGCCAATAAACGTATCCCCCAGGACTTTAATGTGTCCCAGCCTGGCCTACCAAGAATCGTCCTGGTGGCCCCCGAATCCAAAAGCCCTAACATACGCACTCCAAAAATTTTAACACCTAAATATGGCCTATTATCCAATTCTCTACCAGAAAGAGAAAAACTCAAACAAATTTCGGACGGACGCCTCTGAGGCCTATCACTATTTTCCCTAGCCAGCTGGTTGCCCGCAGGCAACCTACCTAAACCTCGCGAACTTCTTGCCCTGCTTCCACAAGAGCTCGCTCCCCATTTCCCGACTCTTCGCGGGCCCTCGGAGCCGCTCTCGGGGCCGCCTCCCTGTCCGAGCGCTCCTGCGATTGCCCTGCTCTCTGAGAGCATCGGGGGCAATCACGCTTCAAAAAACCAGGCCGCCTACAACCGAAACAATAAATTTCCCTAGGGCAGTTGCTCAAAACATGCCCAAACCGCTTACAATTGAAGCACCTAAAAGAATTTTGGGGAGGAGCCTGAATTCTCCTCTCCAACCTAGCGTCACGCAAAGGGGCCCTAACCACTGAAACCTCGGGTTCAGCAGAGACGTACGCCAAGTCTGGCTCCAACAAATTCTTGGATCGGCTGCTGGGCGGCGGCACGAATGCTTCTACATTCGCCCGCACAGCCTCCAGCTTCCGACCCAAGGAAACCAACTCCGATAAAGACTTAGGCTCAGCCAAGCCCAGCTGAGTCTGGTAAAACGGTGACAGGTTTGCGATCACCAGACCCAGCATACGCCTCTCTGACAAGGGGTCGGACAGACGACCGAACAACCCCCTCATCGCCGCTACATAGATTCCTATGGACTCAGTCCCACCCTGAGTCCGTCGCCTAATCTCAGACATCAAAATGTCGTCATAGTTGGGGGGCAGGAATTCCAGTTTCAGCTCGGCGACCAACTCTCGCCAGCCTGAAACTGTCCTGCGGACATCCCTAAACCAGAGCAGGGCTTTTCCAGAAAAAAGCTCCACTGCTCCCCTAAACAACTGGGCTTCACCAACGCCCCGAGCCTCGCATAGCTCGTCTACCCTCTGTAGAAAGGCATGTAGGGACATGTCTGCCTTTTCCCCGGTAAATTGAATACCCCACTTGGACAAATTTTCTACTTTTTGAAAACCTACGTTACTCAACGAGGTGGATGGCTCACGTCTCGGAACGGGTTCAGGCTTTTCCTCAACCGCCGACTCCCTACTGAGTCCCTTGGATGGTCGGAATGGCCTTGGATTGTCATCGAAGGCATCATCTCCGCCACCAACATCCTCCACCGCCTCGTTGAGTTCCCCCAACAACAAAAGGACCCTATTTTTGAGCGCCATCTGCTCTACTACTTCTTCCTTACTCGCTGGCCTCGAACGAGTAAGGCGACCTAAAGCCCATTCCAATTTCGCCAAAATCTTTAAATATTCGGGCGACTTTGCGTCCTTGGGAGGGGTTTCCATAAGTTTTTCAACTTCGGAAATCTTCCCCTCCACACCCAACCTATCTTCCTCAAAAACAAACGGATATCCCGCAAAGACATCCACGGATTCCCTACGCCCTATTTGCCTTGATGCCCTCAAGGACCTCCTCATGGACTCCACCGGAGTCACTGGCAACCCACGAGCCTCCATCTCGTATGCCAGTTCCTCTTGGTTTAATCGGTTAATCTCCATATTGAATCAGACGGACAAAAAAAAACCCAAAAACTTAAAAAAACTCAAAAAGAAACCCCAAAGAAAATGAAACCAGCGTTCAATACGCTCACAGAATTTTCCAAAAAAAAGGTAAAGAAATTTAAAAGAAAACTTTCAAATTATACTAATATAATAAATATATAAAATAAATATTATAATAAAAATATAAAAAAAATATGCCTAGTCGAATAAAAATATATTTCGTAAAACAAACCGAATTAAAAAAACTTTAAAAGCGGGCAGCACCGCCACCAAACAAAGCAAAAAAAAATTCAAAAACTAATTTTTTTAAAAAAAAAAAAAAAATTTAAAATTGATTATAAGCCTTTTGGCACTAGTAAACGCAAAAATTTCAAAAAAACAATTAAAAAAAAAAATTAAATTTTAAGAAAATTTAAAAAAAATTAATAAAAATCGAACCGCTCTTGCAAATAAAAAGGAACGAACTCACCGAAGGAGATGACCCGAGTTCTGCCGCTAGTTCTGCCGCCGGTAAAACTCCGCAAAATTAAAAAAAAGCTAAATAAATAAAAAGACAAATTAGTAAATTATAAAAAAAACTGAAATAATACAAACAAATACAACACACAAAAAAAAATATTTAAAAAAAAAACCCGAAAAATAGAAAAAGAAATATTACAAAAAAAAAATCAATTTTAAAAAAAAATTATACAACAAAAAAAATTTAATTACAAAAAAAACTTTAAAAAAAAAAAAAAAAAAAAATTTGTTTAAAAAAAAAAAATAATATAAAAAAAAAATTTTAAAAAAATTATTAAAAACTTTAGTAAAAATAGCCCCACGTTGGGCGCCAGCTTATCGCGCTATTTTTAACTAAACTTTATTTAAACTAACTAAAATCAAAAATCCCCACGCGATAATTAAATTCCCTATTTGCCCGAATAGCACAGTCGCGAAGCGTGGGATTTAAGACGACCCTCGCGGTATGGTATCCCCGGACGAACGAACAACACGAACACACGAAAACCTGATAAATAAACTTCTTTTAAAAAAACTACACCGAAACTGCCGCAATAGATATATATATAGGTATATATATAACTATATATAAAAGAAACGGAAATTTTCCCGACACAAGGAAAATAATACCGCACACAAACCCTTTTTCAAAATCAACACAAGCCGACAATCACCCAAAAGAAATTATTCGTACACCAAAAATTAAATCTTTTTAAACGCAATTGATTTGCGGGACCAGACCAACCTGTCTGAAATCCCTCGCACGATTCTTTGCAGAATCTATTCACCAGCTGGACTTCGATAAAATTCGATGTCCAGCAACAACTTGGCTCTGATGCGGGACAACACAAACAAAAAAAAGGAATAAGGAAGAGGGGGGAAAAACGGCCAAACAAATTCCAAGCAAACTACTTGGACGGAAACACTTCACCAAAACAAATCACGACCGAATACAAACTTGTCCAACTCTATTCAATTCCTCAATTTCAAAACACTAAATGGCCGACTGCCACAAATAAAACAAAGTAAAATAAACACTAGCTGGCAAAACTAAACCAGCGCGCAAAAATACTCCCTTTGGAACACTTGTCCTCCAGCCACAGTCCGACGATGGCAACAGCTCCACTTCACCACTCAAAAAAAAACACAATTTAAAAAAAAAAGAAAATTATCCAAATTTCGGAACCAAATAATTTAAGATGCAATTAATTTTAAACAAAACCAAAGCTTCGACACTCTCCTTCTTCCCTGCTCAAAAAGAACTAAAAGAATTAGAATATATGAGCGCCTATGACGCTCACTTTCCATTTATCTTCCCACATACATAGAGTGCGGCTTACGCAGAAACCAGTGTCCGCAGTCGGGGCTTTACCCATACCTATATGCGAAAAATCTCTTCAGATTTTTCTAGGTGTGTTTGGCAAATTTACATATACCCCCCTGCACCCACCAAAATGAAATATACATTTTGGCGGCACTCATGTACGTATAGGCGAAAGCAAAAATGTTCTCAAATTCTTCTCCCTCAAACAGGTTCAAAAAGTACAAAAGCTTTAGTCCAGGTTTTGACAATTTACTATTGTAATGGCGAAGCTGGCAATACCCTCATCGGATCGCCGCCGCTCACTGAGCTAACTTAACGAAAGCAAAAGCGAAAGAAAGGAGAAGAAAGCAAGAGAACTTTGACAGCTCAAACAAAATATTCAGCTTTCTTCTTCCGCGCGCCGGTCGCACATCACCCGCGAGTGGCGAATTTGTTTTGCTTAGCAAATTAAGCAAAACAAATATATTAATATAAAAAAAATTAACATTCAATAAAATCGTGCAGTGCGTTCTTTCGGTTAGTGCGTGTGAGATTTTGTTGCTTCGATTTTGTTCGCCCGTCGCCCCGAACAAAAGGGAAACAAAAAAACATAACAAAACAAACAATACAACAAAACAACAACAACTGTGCCGCGAATCCATGCCGCGACACTATTGCCAAAAGCCGAACTATAGCTGAAGTCAGCCGAGTACGACGATACGACTGCCGAAAACGCGAATAATTCTCCGAAGTCAGCCGAACGATTACTACGAACACCGAAGTCAGCCGAGCGCTAAATACGAGTATCAGAAGCAGAACTATAGCTGAAGTCAGCCGAGTACGACAACCCGATTGCCGAAAACCGAATGTAGCCGAAGTCAGCCGAAGACGAAATGATAAGATAAAGCAACGAATATAAACCGAGGCTTTATCAATGGCCATAATCGACCGTATATCTAACTCACCAAGGCTTCATCAGTAGCCATAATCAGCCGCATATCTAAATCATCGAGGCTTCATCAATAGCCGTAATCAGCAGCATATCTAAATCACCAAGGCACAATCATTAGCCACCGCTTAATTCACCGAGGTATCCCGAATACTCAAACCACCGAGGATTTACCAACAGCCATAACCAACAACAGGAAACCATTCGCCGACGCTTGTATGCCAAGAACTTTGGCTATTTATCGTCGTCGTCTACCATCGTCTCATCAAAGTATACCATTTGTGCCTTACGAAGGCACCCCCAAACAACAGCATCCGAATACATCCCACCAGCGCAGCAGTCGCTTATCCATCTACTTATACTTATATCTATATATATATATCTATCAGCTAACTAGTGCGTAAGGAAAAGAAATCTGAATAAATACATATATCCATTATCCATATACCGATTTCGCATTCTTTTCCTGCCGAAGGTAATTGGTCCTTCGGCGAATTCTGGATAACCGTGAGTCATACCTCAGCCTTCGACAAAACCATACAAAGATGGCTTCAAACGAAGACGACATCACAATGGCGCCCAAGCAGGGACCTGTCTCCAATTCGAACTGTGCAAAACCAACAAACAGCACCAACGATTTAGGAGCAGGGAAAACACACACTACGCAAACGCTTACAACTGACTCGCTGGGATGGATATATGTATTACGAAAGGATCAGCTGATCAATAAAAGCAAAAGAATGGGCCTGGAGGTCAGCGGCCGCACGGTGGAGGAGTTGCGCCGCGAATTAAGCAATTTCGTTAAAGCTAAACGGAGCCGGAAATCCACCGAAAATCTGTTAAAGGAACTAGAAAAGGAAGTAGAAGGAGAGGAAAAAGAAATCATCGTGGAATCAACGCCGGGGAAAATCGCTGTCTCGACTCCTGCAACTCCACAAGATCAAAACATTGCTGGAAAAGGAAATAGTTCACCTCAACCCGGGCATCTCGCCGACAAAGAAGTAATGAAAACAACAAGGCGCTGGAATATGCACTATGACGGCAGTGATAATCTACCCGACTTTTTAGAGATATGCAAAGAGCTGGCTGAAAGTCACCACCTATCGCCCGATCAGCTGATACCAGCCCTGCTGGAAGTCTTACAAGGCAGAGCACTGCAATGGTATCGCATAAAACGAAGTGAAATCACATCGTGGTCGACATTCAGAACCGAAGCCGAACGATTCTTCCTGCCTAAGCGTCATCTCGTACAGTTGGCAGAGACCATTCACCAACGGAAACAAATGGCCAGAGAAAAGGCCAAAGACTATGTTATTGCTGTGCTAACCCTCATTCGGCAGCATCCAGAACTCAAGTCGATAGACTATACGGATATGATTTATGACGGGCTGCGGGTGGAATATCGGCATTATATCAAAAGATCCGATTTCCACACCATAGACGAGATGATGGAAATGTCAGAGAACTTCGAATTATTAAAAAGAGATGAAGCCCGTACCGTTCGACCCACGAATCACTCTATTGCTAACCGTCAATCTTATAATAAAGATACACATTGTTGGAGATGTAAAGGGGTGGGCCATCGCCGACGGAATTGCAGAGAACCATGGCGAATGTTCTGTTCTCGGTGTGGTCAAATGGGTACATTGTCTCGAGATTGTCCATGTGACAGTACGTCTTCACCGAGTACGATGAACGACAACCGATTTTATATTAACGTGTCCATTAAAGGCTAGAAAGTGCGAGCACTGGTCGACACGGGAACACCCTGACATACATTGGCGAAAGCGCTCGCAGATATCTCGACGAGTTGGGCATACGATCACAGTCTCGTCAACAGCAAATACAGCTGGCGGATGGGACATGTGTTACAAGTTGTGAAGTGTACCCCATAACAGTCTGTTATAGGGGCTGCACCACACGAGTTTCCGCTACAACACTCACTTCGCTAGCCGAACCAATGATTCTGGGAATGGATTTCCTCCGACAACGTAATCTTAATGTCAGTCTGGATGGATTTCCTCTCCGAGCGGAAAACTCAACGTCATCACCACCCACACTACACCGATTACACTCGCTAGTAAGCCGAGAATTCCTGTAGAGAGAACAAAACGAATACCTAGAAAGATTTTTAACTAATAACAGACAGAAATTTGGGAGTACAACCGGGCCATGCCACTCTGCGGAACACACAATCCGACTCAAACATACGCAGCCAATAAAGCAGCGCTATTATCCTCGTAACCCTGCTATGCAGAAGGTTATCAACGACGAAATAGACGAATTACTTGCTGAAAATAGGATAGAACCGTCCCGAAGCCCTTACAGCTCTCCCATCGTATTGGTGCGCAAGAACAAGGCACCTGGCGGATGTGTATAGACTATCGCCAGTTGAACGCCGCAACCGAACCCGATGCCTATCCCCTGCCACAAATAAACGCCATCTTAGACCAGCTACGCGAGGCTAAATATATATAATCGATTGATTTAAAGAATGGATACTGGCAAATTACATTAACCGAATCCTCCAAGCCATATACCGCCTTCACAGTGCCCGGCCGAGGCTTATTCCAATGGAAAGTCATGCCATTTGGATTACACTCGGCACCCGCCACTTTTCAGCGTACACTCGACGACATAATTTGCCCCGACCTGCACCCACGAGCTTTTGCCTATTTAGATGATATAATAATTCTTGGGAAAACGTTTGAGGAGCATATGGAAAACAATATGCAAATCAATTTTGAAAAATCTGATTTTTTCCGGACCAGCGTTCAATATCTCGGGCATCGGGTGAACAGCGAGGGTATACATACTGATCCAGCAAAAATTGACGCACTTCGCGAAATACCAGCGCCAACAAACGTAAGGGAGCTTCGGAGAGTTCTCGGCGTTGCATCGTGGTACCGTCGTTTCGTCGCAAACTTCTCTACCTTTAACTCGGCTGCTAAAGAAAAATGTCGAATGGGAATGGGGAGAGGAGCAAGAGTGCGCCTTTGCCAGTATCAAAACCCATTTAATTCAAGCGCCGGTATTATGCTGTCCCGAATTTGAACGGCCATTTATACTCCAAACCGATGCTAGCGGGGAAGGATTGGGAGCAGTTCTTTTCCAACGATACGACGATCAGGAAAGGGTAATTGCCTATGCCAGCCGAACACTCACAGCATTGGCGAAGAAATATTCTGCAACCGAGCAAGAATGCCTCGCTATCCTATGGGGGATAAGGAAAATGCGTCCATATCTTGAAGGCTACCGCTTCACGGTCATTACCGACCATCATTCGTTAAAATGGCTGCACTCACTGCAAAATCCATCTGGTCGCTTAGCACGATGGGCACTTGAGCTGCAACCGTACGATTTCGAAATCGAGTACAGAAAAGGGAGTTTGAATGTTGTGGCGGATGCCCTCTCTCGCGCTCCATTACCCAACACCGAATCCAACCCGCTCCTCATATGCAGCATGAAAAGAGACAGCTGGTATGAATTAAAAACAAACGAGGTTTGTCAGAGAGCAGACAAACACCCCGACTACCAAATTGTGGGAGACCGGTTATTCCGACACATCTCAAGGAAAAATGCATTAACCAATTGTCCGCAATGGAAGCTATGCATTCCCAATGCGCGACGAAATGATGTTCTGCGAGAAGTACACGATGCACCATCGGCAGGCCACATGGGTGTTGCGAAAACATTAAAGAGAGCGCAGGCTCAATATTATTGGCCGGGGATGTACCGAGATGTGCTTCGATATGTCCGAGCATGTGATACTTCCGCTCGATATAAGGTACAGCAACGACAACCAGCGGGGTTCATGGCCACCACGCAATGTTGCCAGCCATGGGAGCTGGTGTGCGGGGACTTTATCGGGCCCCTTCCGCGGTCATCCCATGGAAATACAGCTTTACTTGTCCTGGTCGATAAATTCAGCAAGTGGGTAGAGTTGATACCTGTCAGAAAGGCCACTGCTTCATGCGTTGTTACCGCCTTGAGGGAAAGGATAATATATCGATTCGGTTGCCCGAAAACATTCTTGGCCGAGAACGGCAGGCAGTTCGTAAGCCGCGAACTTAGCAAATTCCTTTCCGAACATGGCGTCGCCCAGAAATTCACAGCTCCATATACTCCACAAGAAAATCCGACGGAGCGCACAAATCGGGTAGTAAAAACTATGATCGCTCACGATGTGAGCAGAACCATAAAACATGGGACGCACAAATTCCAGAAATTGCATTTGCAATTAATTCGGCTACACACGAATCAACTGGAGTGTCCGCCGCTGAAATAATCTTCGGTAGAGTCCCGACTATCCCTCACCAATTACGAGCACAGGGTGAAACACCAATAGAGGCTAACGACAGTCGGCGTAACTTGGAGAAATTATGGGCGGAAATTAAGAAGAATGCCGATCGTGCCACGCAGCGGCAGCGTAAACATTACAACTTTCGACGGCGCGCCTGGAAACCAGAAATCGGGGACAAAGTACTCAAACGAGAACATCCACAATCCTCGGCGATCGACAACTTCGCCCAAAAATTGGCACCAAAATTCGCGGGGCCATACGAAGTCCTTCGGTTTATTTCACCAAATATAGTGGAACTCACCCTAATGGTCAGCAATAAAGCCGACAATAAACGTGCCCACCTGCAAGATCTAAAGCCGGTCAGCACGAACGAAAAGCCATTGCATTGGCTGAACTAAGCAAACATTAATATATATGACATGCACACGTGTTCAATTCTTTTCAGTGTCGCATTATAACCCCTACCGATCAATCGAATTGTGCATTTATCAATCAATTTAAATTTTATTTCCCTTCGACATTAATTGTGGTTTGGAATTCTCAACTGGATTATGAAATTTTTATATAAATAGCAGCATCTTCGGTGGACAATCTTCACTTTCCAAAATGTTCCGCAAACCGACTCGACCACTAAAAATAAAAAGTGCGATCCTCGATGCTGCCAAGGAGGCCGTCGCCGTGGGGAAAAAGGACTACCGGCCGCCGGCGAGGCCAGCCTCCGCGGCCAAGTGCAGGAAATAAAGGTGATCGTGCCTGGCCCTCCCGGTCGCCGTCGAGTAGCGCTGAAACCAAAAGCAGCAACCGGGGCACAGCCAGTTCCGACGCTCGTCACTGGGGCTGCCGGGCCATCAAACGTGCAAGGGACTAACGCTTCGGTTGTCAACGCGAAATATACAGGCTGCGGCTACGCATTACCGGGCCCACCGCCGCTAGTCGGCATTAGCTCGGCTCCACCGAAGACCGTCACGCAATCACCTACGGTGTCGGCAGGCACGACCTACACCACCGATGACAGGAATACTGCCCCACTCGCACCCATAGTAGCAGCAGCACCAATGCGTTCGGCACCGAATCTCAAGCCGTACGCAATAAATCGGCTCTTCAAAGGGATCGTAATTCGGAAGCAGCAGCGCCCAGGATTGCGCAAGTGGCAGATCCGTCGCTGCGGGCAACCTCCGATTCAGGTGACGGTATTGGATGGCGAACGAGCTCGTTTGCAGTGCGGAGGGGCGGAGCGCATAATCCAGATGGTGTAAGATCTCGATCGTCGTTGTAAGCTGTGGAACAGCCGTGTTTTTTTTATTTATTTTTATTTTCTTTCTTTCCCCCTCCCTTCCCTTTTGTAAGCTGTGGAACAGCCGTCGTTTTTTTTTATTATTATTATTTTTTTTTTAAGCTGTAGAATAATTAGTTTTAAGCAATATTTTTATAACGTTTATAAAAAAGAAATACAACAAAAAAAAATATATATATATATAAAAAAAAACAATAAAAAAGAAAATTTTACAAAAAAAAAACATATAAGAAAAAAAATACAACAAAAAAGAAAAAACAAAACAAAAAAAAAATACATCCATTATTATCTTAAGGGCCGAGCCAGTCATCCCTGTGACTTGGTAAATGTTACCGAAAGGTAGTGCACTAACTCTACGCCCGCATTAAAACCTAAGACTCAAACATAATACAGAAATTGTATCATACAGTGCCATTTTCCTCGTATTCGCAATTTCTTTTCATAGAAGGAGGGGATCTGTAACGTTGCAAAAGTTACAATAATACTATTTTATATTCATAAGTAAATACCGTGAATACCCCTAATAACCTTAATTCATATTTTTATATATAACCCGAGAACACCCCTAATATCCGTTTAATTTACCGAGGTATCCCGAATACTCAAATCACCGAGGCTTTATCAATGGCCATAATCGACCGTATATCTAACTCACCAAGGCTTCATCAGTAGCCACCGCTTAATTCACCAAGGTATCCCGAATACTCAAATCACCGAGGCTTTATCAATAGCCATAATCAGCCGCATATTCAAATCACCGGGGCTTCATCGTTAGCCACGCTTAATTCCCCGAGGTATCCCGAATACTCAAACCACCGAGGATTTACCAACAGCCATAACCAACAGCAGGAAACCATTCGCCGACGCTTGTATGCCAAGAACTTCGGCTATTTATCGTCGTCGTCTACCATCGTCTCATCAAAGTATACCATTTGTGCCTTACGAAGGCACCCCCAAACAACAGCATCCGAATACATCCCACCAGCGCAGCAGTCGCTTATCCATCTACTTATACTTATATCTATATATATATATCTATCAGCTAACTAGTGCGTAAGGAAAAGAAATCTGAATAAATACATATATCCATTATCCATATACCGATTTCGCATTCTTTTCCTGCCGAAGGTAATTGGTCCTTCGGCGAATTCTGGATAACCGTGAGTCATACCTCAGCCTTCGACAAAACCATACAAAGATGGCTTCAAACGAAGACGACATCACAATGGCGCCCAAGCAGGGACCTGTCTCCAATTCGAACTGTGCAAAACCAACAAACAGCATCAACGATTTAGGAGCAGGGAAAACACACACTACGCAAACGCTTACAACTGACTCGCTGGGATGGATATATGTATTACGCAAGGATCAGCTGATCAATGAAAGCAAAAGAATGGGCCTGGAGGTCAGCGGCCGCACGGTGGAGGAGTTGCGCCGCGAATTAAGCAATTTCGTTAAAGCTAAACGGAGCCGGAAATCCACCGAAAATCTGTTAAAGGAACTAGAAAAGGAAGTAGAAGGAGAGGAAAAAGAAATCATCGTGGAATCAACGCCGGGGAAAATCGCTGTCTCGACTCCTGCAACTCCACAAGATCAAAACATTGCTGGAAAAGGAAATAGTTCACCTCAACCCGGGCATCTCGCCGACAAAGAAGTAATGAAAACAATAAGGCGCTGGAATATGCACTATGACGGCAGTGATAATCTACCCGACTTTTTAGAGAGATGCAAAGAGCTGGCTGAAAGTCACCACCTATCGCCCGTACAGTTGGCAGAGACCATTCACCAACGGAAACAAATGGCCAGAGAAAAGGCCAAAGACTATGTTATTGCTGTGCTAACCCTCATTCGGCAGCATCCAGAACTCAAGTCGATAGACTATACGGATATGATTTATGACGGGCTGCGGGTGGAATATCGGCATTATATCAAAAGATCCGATTTCCACACCATAGACGAGATGATGGAAATGTCAGAGAACTTCGAATTATTAAAAAGAGATGAAGCCCGTACCGTTCGACCCACGAATCACTCTATTGCTAACCGTCAATCTTATAATAAAGATACACATTGTTGGAGATGTAAAGGGGTGGGCCATCGCCGACGGAATTGCAGAGAACCATGGCGAATGTTCTGTTCTCGGTGTGGTCAAATGGGTACATTGTCTCGAGATTGTCCATGTGACAGTACGTCTTCACCGAGTACGATGAACGACAACCGATTTTATATTAACGTGTCCATTAAAGGCTAGAAAGTGCGAGCACTGGTCGACACGGGAACACCCTGATATACATTGGCGAAAGCGCTCGCAGATATCTCGACGAGTTGGGCATACGATCACAGTCTCGTCAACAGCAAATACAGCTGGCGGATGGGACATGTGTTACAAGTTGTGAAGTGTACCCCATAACAGTCTGTTATAGGGACTGCACCACACGAGTTTCCGCTACAACACTCACTTCGCTAGCCGAACCAATGATTCTGGGAATGGATTTCCTCCGACAACGTAATCTTAATGTCAGTCTGGATGGATTTCCTCTCCGAGCGGAAAACTCAACGTCATCACCACCCACACTACACCGATTACACTCGCTAGTAAGCCGAGAATTCCTGTCAACGACGAAATAGACGAATTACTTGCTGAAAATAGGATAGAACCGTCCCTAAGCCCTTACAGCTCTCCCATCGTATTGGTACGCAAGAAACAAGGCACCTGGCGGATGTGTATAGACTATCGCCAGTTGAACGCCGCAACCGAACCCGATGCCTATCCCCTGCCACAAATAAACGCCATCTTAGACCAGCTACGCGAGGCTAAATATATATAATCGATTGATTTAAAGAATGGATACTGGCAAATTCCATTAACCGAATCCTCCAAGCCATATACCGCCTTCACAGTGCCCGGCCGAGGCTTATTCCAATGGAAAGTCATGCCATTTGGATTACACTCGGCACCCGCCACTTTTCAGCGTACACTCGACGACATAATTTGCCCCGACCTGCACCCACGAGCTTTTGCCTATTTAGATGATATAATAATTCTTGGGAAAACGTTTGAGGAGCATATGGAAAACAATATGCAAATCAATTTTGAAAAATCTGATTTTTTCCGGACCAGCGTTCAATATCTCGGGCATCGGGTGAGCAGCGAGGGTATACATACTGATCCAGCAAAAATTGACGCACTTCGCGAAATACCAGCGCCAACAAACGTAAGGGAGCTTCGGAGAGTCCTCGGCGTTGCATCGTGGTACCGTCGTTTCGTCGCAAACTTCTCTACACTCGTTGCGCCTTTAACTCGGCTGCTAAAGAAAAATGTCGAATGGGAATGGGGAGAGGAGCAAGAGTGCGCCTTTGCCAGTATCAAAACCCATTTAATTCAAGCGCCGGTATTATGCTGTCCCGAATTTGAACGGCCATTTATACTCCAAACCGATGCTAGCGGGGAAGGATTGGGAGCAGTTCTTTTCCAACGATACGACGATCAGGAAAGGGTAATTGCCTATGCCAGCCGAACACTCACAGCATTGGCGAAGAAATATTCTGCAACCGAGCAAGAATGCCTCGCTATCCTATGGGGGATAAGGAAAATGCGTCCATATCTTGAAGGCTACCGCTTCACGGTCATTACCGACCATCATTCGTTAAAATGGCTGCACTCACTGCAAAATCCATCTGGTCGAGAGAGCGCAGGCTCAATATTATTGGCCGGGGATGTACCGAGATGTGCTTCGATATGTCCGAGCATGTGATACTTCCGCTCGATATAAGGTACAGCAACGACAACCAGCGGGGTTCATGGCCACCACGCAATGTTGCCAGCCATGGGAGCTGGTGTGCGGGGACTTTATCGGGCCCGTTCCGCGGTCATCCCATGGAAATACAGCTTTACTTGTCCTGGTCGATAAATTCAGCAAGTGGGTAGAGTTGATACCTGTCAGAAAGGCCACTGCCTCATGCGTTGTTACCGCCTTGAGGGAAAGGATAATATATCGATTCGGTTGCCCGAAAACATTCTTGGCCGACAACGGCAGGCAGTTCGTAAGCCGCGAACTTAGCAAATTCCTTTCCGAACATGGCGTCGCCCAGAAAATCCGACGGAGCGCACAAATCGGGTAGTAAAAACTATGATCGCTCACGATGTGAGCAGAACCATAAAACATGGGACGCACAAATTCCAGAAATTGCATTTGCAATTAATTCGGCTACACACGAATCAACTGGAGTGTCCGCCGCTGAAATAATCTTCGGTAGAGTCCCGACTATCCCTCACCAATTACGAGCACAGGGTGAAACACCCTTCCTTCGGTTTCGGTCCTTCGGTTTATTTCTCCAAATATAGTGGAACTCACCCTAATGGTCAGCAATAAAGCCGACAATAAACGTGCCCACCTGCAAGATCTAAAGCCGGTCAGCACGAACGAAAAGCCATTGCATTGGCTAAACTAAGCAAACATTAATATATATGACATGCACACGTGTTCAATTCTTTTCAGTGTCGCATTATAACCCCTACCGATCAATCGAATTGTACATTTTTCATTCAATTTTAATTTTATTTCCCTTCGACATTAATTGTGGTTTGGAATTCTCAACTGGATTATGAAATTTTTATATAAATAGCAGCATCTTCGGTGGACAATCTTCACTTTCCAAAATGTTCCGCAAACCGACTCGACCACTAAAAATAAAAAGTGCGATCCTCGAGGCTGCCAAGGAGGCCGTCGCCGTGGGGAAAAAGGACTACCGGCCGCCGGCCGAGGCCAGCCTCCGCGGCCAAGTGCAGGAAATAAAGGTGATCGTGCCTGGCCCTCCCGGTCGCCGTCGAGTAGCGCTGAAACCAAAAGCAGCAACCGGGGCACAGCCAGTTCCGACGCTCGTCACTGGGGCTGCCGGGCCATCAAACGTGCAAGGGACTAACGCTTCGGTTGTCAACGCGAAATATACAGGCTGCGGCTACGCATTACCGGGCCCACCGCCGCTAGTCGGCATTAGCTCGGCTCCACCGAAGACCGTCACGCAATCACCTACGGTGTCGGCAGGCACGACCTACACCACCGATGACAGGAATACTGCCCCACTCGCACCCATAGTAGCAGCAGCACCAATGCGTTCGGCACCGAATCTCAAGCCGTACGCAATAAATCGGCTCTTCAAAGGGATCGTAATTCGGAAGCAGCAGCGCCCAGGATTGCGCAAGTGGCAGATCCGTCGCTGCGGGCAACCTCCGATTCAGGTGACGGTATTGGATGGCGAACGAGCTCGTTTGCAGTGCGGAGGGGCGGAGCGCATAATCCAGATGGTGTAAGATCTCGATCGTCGTTGTAAGCTGTGGAACAGCCGTGTTTTTTTTATTTATTTTTATTTTCTTTCTTTCCCCCCTCCCTTCCCTTTTGTAAGCTGTGGAACAGCCGTCGTTTTTTTTTATTATTATTATTTTTTTTTTAAGCTGTAGAATAATTAGTTTTAAGCAATATTTTTATAACGTTTATAAAAAAGAAATACCACAAAAAAAAAAAACAAAACAAAAAAAAAATATATATATATATAAAAAAAAACAATAAAAAAGAAAATTTTACAAAAAAAAAATATAAGAAAAAAAATACAACAAAAAAAAAAAAACAAAAAAAAAATACATCCATTATTATCTTAAGGGCCGAGCCAGTCATCCCCGTGACTTGGTAAATGTTACCGAAAGGTAGTGCACTAACTCTACGCCCGCATTAAAACCTAAGACCCAAACATAATACAGAAATTGTATCATACAGTGCCATTTTCCTCGTATTCGCAATTTCTTTTCATAGAAGGAGGGGATCTGTAACGTTGCAAAAGTTACAATAATACTATTTTATATTCATAAGTAAATACCGTGAATACCCTAAATAACCTTAATTCATATTTTTATATATAACCCGAGAACACCCCTAATATCCGTTTAATTAGTAATTATATTATTAATATTACAAATATTTTTAAGTCCCACCACTGCTTCCAACACGCACCTGCCTTACTTTTGCATACTGAACGCTGATTGGCCAAAAGCGTGCCCATAAGGAATACACTGAATAATAGTTTTCTCTCAGTGACTTGAATGCGTCGATTTGAATATTGGAGGGTGATGCAATTCTCAATAAGATTATGGTAGGCGCCACATAAGTAGTCACTGCTTGGCAGAAGAAAAGTAAGATTTGGTGGAAGTTTATTTCTTCCATCAAGCCGACTAGGTAGTAAGGTGTTGTTGTCTTCTGCCACTTACGTAGTAATACGATCACTTCATGATATCTGTTGTGATTCATATGAAAAGTAAGTCGTAACCCTAGGGGTACGAAAATCCCTTGTTTTATACAAGGCAAATTTTGGAGTCCTCGGACTTGCTTGAATACATTTACTGGCCTTCGGGCATTGTGCTTCAACTGGCCTTCGGGCTTTGTGCTTCAACTATCCTTCGGGAATTGTGGCATAAGTTTACTTTAGGGCCTGGAAACTTTTTGGACTTTTTTTTTTTATTCCTATGTATTTTCACGTCCTAAATCGAAATCCGGAAGAGTTTTGCCCCGGACGCTTATAGTTTCCGAGATATTTGCGTTTAAAGTTCCGAATTTTCTATGGTTCTTGTAATATTGCTATGACAATGTTGTTGTCGTAATGTTGTTGTTGTTGTTGTAATGTTGATTTCATTTTGTTTTTTGTTGTAATAATGTTATTGCAATGCTGTTGTATGGTTCTTGTTGTTGTAATATTGCTATGACAATGTTGTTGTCGTAATGTTGTTATTGTTGTTGTAATGTTGATTTTGTAATTTGTTGTTGGAACAGCCCTTAAAAACATTGCAACTATTACAAACACAACAACATTACATAACTCTAAAAATAAGCAATCATACGCCTGAAAACCAATACACACAATTAAAATACACACAAATAAAAATGTTTATTATTTTCACTAAATTACCTTCCAGTAATCGGACATAATAGTCGTCCCGCTCAAGATCCACTCCTGAATAAGTGCCAGGAGCGTATCTTTGTCCCTCTTCTCTACAGGAACGATATTTACGTTTACCAAACTTCGACTCGTCAATTTCTACCACCTGTCCGATACCGCCAATTTTGCCATGGTTTCTATACATTTTGTGGATCCATGTTGAAACTGGACCAGTCAATCGCACTTTTCTTCGACATTCTTGCCTCTCTAATGGCGTTATCCACCCACACACGGCAGAAAATGACGAGTTGAAATAGGGACAAGTGCGATTCTTCGAAGAAAGTGTCCCTCCGGATGGACACCTTTTGATCGCAATTCACGCGTTTCCTACTCGAGTTTTCGTACAGCTCCCTGCACCTCCACTGAAATCCATCCAGCGTTCTTGTGTTGTGGCGCATTTCCATCGCGTGGCCTCTGGAACACATTCTACCCTCCGGAAGCAGCTTCCACTCCAGTAATTTCCGAATTACATCGATGGTCACTGCACCACTGGTTCGCCCTTCAAATAATTGTACAACATCAACTATGGACATTTCCATTTTAAACAAATACTTATTAACACAACTTTCACGAATTCACGGATAAATAAAATTAAAGAAGAAGAATTCCATCAAAATTAACGGAGAATTCAAAGCTTACTATGTAATATACAAAATTCAAAATTTTCATACATATAGTTGCCAGACTGACGCAAAAATCACGATATTTTCAATTAAATACATTGTTTCAATCCTTCTTTAAATTCATTTGCCTATTTCCAAAATATATTTCCATAAATTCTTTAAAATAAGTAACTAAATACTTCATTGCCATAAATTTATTAAAAGAAGTACGTACTTTATGCTTCCATGAACACATGAACATTAGCTTCGTGATACTTGCACCGTTTACCACTTTCATTCTGAATGACACTTTCAAGAAGAAGAAGAATTCATAAACAAGAAAAGGTGGTTATTTTATAAGGGATAATTCGGAACTTTTAACGCAAATATCTTGGAAACTATAAGCGTCCGGGGAAAAAATTGCAAATGACAAAAATTGTTCCTAAAACTAATGAACAAATACATTCAAGGAAGAAGAAGAATTCATTCAATGACGAAGAAGTGAATATTTTATATGGGATAATTCGGAACTTTAAACGCAAATATCTCGGAAACTATAAGCGTCCGGGGCTTCCGGATTTCGATTTAGGACGTGAAAATACATAAAAATCAAAAAAAAAAAAGTGCAAAAAATTTCCAGGCCCTAAAGTAAACTTGTTCCAGTACAACGATACACTGCCGAAAACCCGAACACCGAAGTCAGCCGAGCGCTAAATACGAGTATCAGAAGCCGAACTATAGCTGAAGTCAGCCGAGTACGACAACCCGATTGCCGAAAACCCGAATGTAGCCGAAGTCAGCCGAAGACGAAATGATAAGATAAAGCAACGAATATAAACCGAGGCTTTATCAATGGCCATAATCGACCGTATATCTAACTCACCAAGGCACCATCATTAGCCACCGCTTAATTCACCGAGGTATCCCGAAAACTCAAATCACCGAGGCTTTATCAATGGCCATAATCGACCGTATATCTAACTCACCGAGGCTTCATCAGTAGCCATAATCAGCCGCATATCTAAATCACCGAGGCTTCATCAATAGCCGTAATCAGCCGCATATCTAAATCACCAAGGCACAATCATTAGCCACCGCTTAATTCACCGAGGTATCCCGAATACTCAAATCACCGAGGCTTTATCAATGGCCATAACTTACCGTATATTTAACTCACCGAGGCTTCATCAGTAGCCATAATCAGCCGCATATCCAAACCACCGAGCCTTCATCAATAGCCGTAATCAGCCGCATATCTAAATCATCAAGGCACCATCATTAGCCACCGCTTAATTTACCGAGGTATCCCGAATACTCAAATCACCGAGGCTTTATCAATGGCCATAATCGACCGTATATCTAACTCACCAAGGCTTCATCAGTAGCCACCGCTTAATTCACCAAGGTATCCCGAATACTCAAATCACCGAGGCTTTATCAATAGCCATAATCAGCCGCATATTCAAATCACCGGGGCTTCATCGTTAGCCACGCTTAATTCCCCGAGGTATCCCGAATACTCACATCACCGAGGATTTACCAACAGCCATAACCAACAGCAGGAAACCATTCGCCGACGCTTGTATGCCAAGAACTTCGGCTTTTTATCGTCGTCGTCTACCATCGTCTCATCAAAGTATACCATTTGTGCCTTACGAAGGCACCCCCAAACAACAGCATCCGAATATTTGAAATACCATTCGTGGCAAAATGCTTCCTCTACTTTACATATTGTTTTTCTAAATTATTCGAATAAGTGAAAATCAATTCCATATTTGTGAATTAAAATTTATATTGAAATATGAAGTTGAATTAAACTTAAATTTAACAAGAAAAAGGAAAGAAAAAAAAGAAATTTAAAACTAAATCTAAGTGATTTAAAATAAGTTCAAAAATTAAATTAGGTTCGGAAATTGAATTGAGAAAAGAATAAAAGTTGTATTAAAAATAATTAATTTTAGGTGTGAAAACACCTACTAAAAAGAAAGAACCATATTTTGCCAAACTATTAAATGCCTCTCTAAACATAAACACCCACAGCTACAGCACATCAAGTTTTCCAATACAGCGCTGAGCATATCTGGTCGTAAGTACAAATATTCTTATATATGAATTACCCTTAAGTTTCATGGTTTGGCAATAAGAACATAAAATAAAATAAAAAGAAAATTAAAAAAATAAAAGTATAAGAAAAAAGTTAAAATAGAAAGGAAATGTGTCTTAATACACATATCGTAAGAAAATACGTAACCTAAAATTATTCTAAAAACTACCTACATGGAATATACAAAACGATAAGAGAAGAAGAATCAATTCAAATTTCCAATTTGAATGAGTTATCTATTATCTATTACTTATTAAACATGTACTTTCGGTTTTCCTTTATCTTTAAGTCTACCTTAAAACTAAAGAGCGGCTTCAAATAATTATTGAGATTTTTATTTTGAGAGAAGCCTAAACTGTTATATATAGTAAATTTGCCCGTGCCATGCAATATTTTCTATGTTTTTAAAATTTAAATGTAATTTTTTTTTTTTAGAAATTTGTGAAATATGTAATTTTGTTTGGTGATGTAATTGTGTAAAGTTGAACTGTTACATTAAAAAAAGGAAAAAGAATATCAAGCAATGGATTAAAAAAAAAAAAATATGACCGGTGACGGGCTTGAACCCAAGACTGCCGCAGACAAAGCGGAAGCTCTACCCAACTGACCACAGCCAGCTATAAAATATTTTCAGCTCAAGGCGGTTAGGTAAACCAAGCCGTATGGTGAACTGCATAATTTATATATACATATGAAAATCATTTGTGAAATATGTGAACTTTTATTAAATTTTGTAAAGAATAGAATGAAATTTTGTTTGATGATGTAATTGTGTAAAGTTGAACTGTTACATTAAAAAATAAAATACGACCGGTGGCGGGCTTGAACCTATGACTGCCGCAGTGATAGGCCGAAACTCTAACCAACAGACCACAGCCACCCAGCCAATAATTTTATCGTTAAAGAGCTCGTAAACGAAAAATTTTCGATCGAAATGCGGACAAAACAATCGTAGGCGACACACGATAACAATACGTTTACGAGTCCGACTTCGTTCATAATTTTGCATCGAAACGAGTTATCGAACCAAAATGTGCTCGTTAACGAATTCGTTCGTTCATTAAAAGACTCGTAAAAGAAGTCGTGAAAGAATTCGTTAACTAAGTCGTTAACGAGTTCGATTATGAAGACGTTATCTAGGAAATTACGACTATCGTAATATAGGAGTGAATGTCGGACATTTCTCGAATATTTTTGATCGAGAAAAGTTCGTAAAATACGATCTTCGTAAAAAGTTCGTACAATTTTTGGCTTGGCAGCTATAAAATAAATTGAGCTAATGGCGATATAGTTCATCAAGCTGTATGGTGAATGTGTATATACACACAAAAATATAGCTTTGATTTACCATTGCCACCTTTAAGGAAATAATACTACCAAAAGGCTAGCGTTGCCACCTAACAATGTTTTCACCTGTTACGGCTAAACTTTATTTCCGATTGTCGAGTATTTTTATTGCAAAGCGTTTTATTCATTGGATTTTTTCAATTTTTATTTTCGTATTATGTATTTTGACGTACTAAAACCGAATCTGAATCTTTTATTGTAGCAAGAATCTGCTTTCCGAGTTATAAATTTTTTTAAGTTTTGATTTCCCCTTTTACAATTTCTTGAGTGACTTCTAAGAAAGGTGTTCATTTTGTAGTATTTTTTTTCGGGAATTTTAATTTATAAATGATTTACATTTTTATTTGTTTTTATGAAATTTCTCACCTCAAACAAATATATTTTCGCATTTGCAAGAAACATTTTTGAGTAAGTTTCGCTGCGGCTGCGGTACTTCGCGTTGATGTGTGCGGACCTTAATGTTGCACTGGGAATATATGCAGTGTATAGGAAAGTGTAAATCGTTCACCTGATAAGACGTGTTTTCTTTCGAGCGCATAAATTTACAAATTAATACCGCGACTTGAAAAAGTGCAAAAACCGCAATTTGAAATTTATGAAATTTGTTTCGCGTCAATTAAAAAAACCATTTGAGTCAATAAACTGAAAAGTGCAATTGGACAATTTTACCGTTCACCGACGTGCGCTGCTGACCCAATAAACTGAATAAGTCAATAAACAAAAAAGTGCAATTCGACAATTTTACCGGTCATAGACGTGCGCGGCTGACCCAATTTTTGAAACAATTTTTTGGTGATTCACAATGAGTTTCAATTTCAAGTGCAGTTTGGCAAATTGTTCCGCTTTTGATAATACCTCGAAATGGGTTATCTGCAAAGCTTTCTGCAATAGGAAACTACATGGTGCTTGCATGGATGCTCCTAGAGACTGGTACAACCCGTACATGGAGAAGCACTTCATATGCAGTGATTGCCAGAGTATGGAACAGCTACTCAAGTGTATGTATGACAACATTGTCGGATACATCGCTAGCCTAGGATGATTTTCTTTCAAAACTTAAAAATCAAGCGATGACAAATGATGAAAGCTTCAATGATATGGCCAGGTCGTTCGACAACCTAACATCATCGTTGTCAAAATTAAATCCTGGAAAGGCAAGTGTATTAGGTAACATTGATAAACACATAACATCACTTGATAGCCGGCAAGCAAAACTTTTCCTGGAAAACGAAAAAATGAATGCCAACTTTGAGTCGTTACGTACAAGTATCGATATTTCCCTTCAATCACCCTCTAATGCTCCAGCCACTTCTACACACACAGACCCTTTGTTGGAAGTATTGTTTCACAAAATCAACGACATCAGCGACGAGCTTACTGCAACTCGTTCCACACTGTCAGAAATTATCAATGTAATTCACCACTCACCATCCCCACATAACGCAACAATTCACAACGTAACAATTCACGAAAAATTGATTCTGTAACTGTAACTCCAACGGCTCCTGAAAGTTGGTAGACTCCGGCTAACCACACACACTCCCCTATTAGACTTATCAACTGTTTCGGAACGTCTTGGACACCTTTTGAATGGGACAATAGGATAAACAAACTGTCCAGAGAAAACCTAACGCAGTTTACAACGATTTTCGTCAAAGGCGCTCCACAACATTCGGACATACTTTGGATGAGAAATTTTTTCCAGAAGACTTTTAAATTTGCCATAATCGACTGTCAAAGGTTTTCATCCAAAAAGCACTGCAGTTTCAAACTTAAAACTCCCACTAAATACGAATGACTATTTCGCGTCTCCTCTAATGATGTCTTCAAAAAGGATGGGATGCGTTTCACAAAATGGATTGATGAGCCAACAACATTTAAACGCAACATTCAAACAAAATCTAAGTCTATAACGCAAAGCACGTTCCAAAACTCTAATTGGAGTTTTAAAACAAATACGTTTCCAATATTGAAATAAAAAAAATTTCATCTTCAGCTCAAATGTCTTCTTTTCCCTCTACGTCATCTTCAAATTATAAAAATTTTCTTCAAAACCCCAAAGATAACAAAAAACCTACCAAAAATAATAAAAAACCTACCAAAAAAATGTCGACTTTATCCAGTACCAGTGCAGACCAAATGTCCATCTTCCCCTCTACTTCTAATACATTGCCATCCTCCTCTATCTGTAATAATTTTCTTCGAAACTATGTTACTAAAGAAAAACTAACTTCATCCAATCAGACTTCTTCCAATCCTAAACGTGGTAGAGTTTTGGATGCGGCTTGATGAAGTTAATCGATATTAGGTAAAGGTATTGTATGAGCATTAGTGGCTCTGGTGAGAAGGCGCTTAGTTCGCCTCTTCATCTTACTTACAATCGCTGCGTTGTGGGTTCGATACCTTTATAAGAAAAAATATATGTGTGAATATATTGTAAGTGACTCTGGTTCCTTCTCACAAACAATAAAATTGAGAAATTGAATTCCACTTAAAGAGTATCTATGGCTTTTGAGTAATTTTTGTCGTTTATGTTCGTCGTCAGTCAGCATGTTTGTCTTTGGCGAGTGTAATTGAGAATTAAATTGCATTGCATTGGGGCAATTTTGAAAAATCTAGATCATAAAATTGCTATGGTAGGGAGGGCGATGACATAGGGCCGGATGACACCTTAGGTTCCTAAAATTGCTAGTAATAGGAAGATTGGTTTTGTTTTGGATGTTGTCGGTGTTTATTGGTTTTATTAGGTTTTGTATCTAGACGTGCACATAATATTGTTGTGATGTTATTGCGATCTGGACTAGGGAAGGTCCCCGACAATCCGACGAACTAGCCCGAGCAAAGCTAGATGTGCACCCCTACCGAGTCCAGCGTAATTTGTAGCACACTTTCACGCGCACGTTAATTTAATTTAAATAAATTAAATAAAAACAAGTGAGTAAGTTTCAGTCGAGCAAGCCGACTTATATATACCCTACACCTACTGGGCCATATTGTATCCGCCATCTTGAATTTTGAAAATGCGACATCAAATTCGAAATCAGCGACCCCGAAAACCCCACAATACAAAATTTCATACTTAATTAATGTGAACGATTACGAATACAACAACCGATTATTTTGAAAAATGGTACCTACAAAATTGGTTGAATTTGTTTAATTTAACAAGATTTTTTTATCTGGGCGTTCGATTTCATAGTACTTTTCATAGGTCTTCCCAAAAAAATGTGGTTTTTCGAATCTCCTGGTCGAAAGTTGGCAACACCTACTGGGCCATATTGTATCCGCCATCTTGAATTTTGAAAATGCGACATCAAAAACCCCCCTATACAAAATTTCATACTGTTTTGATGAAATCTTAAAATTTCGGTAAAAACACGATTTTCACTTATATGGGAGGTAGGCGTGGCAGTCGACCGATTCCGCCCATTTTCAATACCAACTCCTTCTAGGGCCTAAAAAGGATAAATCCAAAATTTGGGATCCAAAGCTTTCTTGTAGCTCCTGCAATCGTGTTTACAAGAAAAGAGGACGGACAGACGGACAGACAGCGAGGTAGGCGTGGCAGTCGACCGATTCCGCCCATTTTCAATACCAACTCCTTCTAGGGCCTAAAAAGGATAAATCCAAAATTTGGGATCCAAAGCTTTCTTGTAGCTCCTGCAATCGTGTTTACAAGAAAAGAGGACGGACAGACGGACAGACAGCGAGGTAGGCGTGGCAGTCGACCGATTCCGCCCATTTTCAATACCAACTCCTTCTAGGGCCTAAAAAGGATAAATACAAAATTTGGGATCCCTAGCTTTCTTCTAGCTCCTGCAATCGTGTTTACAAGAAAAGAGGACGGGCAGACGGATAGACGGACATACGGATAGGGCTAAATCAACTCAAGAGGTGACGCTGATCAAGAATATATATACTTTTCCATACCGGACACTTCTCCTTCTTGGTGTTACAAACATCAGACCAAAGTGAATATACACATACCTCATGAGGTGACGGGTATAATAAACATGTACACTACATAATTGGCGCCCACCGTGGGGCGCCAAACTTTTTGTAACGTTTTATTCAGCGTTACATTTTCCTTTGTTTTATTAATTTTTTTTATTTTTCGGCTTCGGGTCGTAGGTTATTGAGTTCAGCGTAAGATGTGATTTGAGTATAACGCTTTGTAGGATTTTGCGATTACAATTCGAATAGTTTTCCATTTCATACTGTGCTAGAGTACCAGCACCAAATTCTCTTTATAACTTTTTGTAATTTTTTTTTCTCGAATGGTTACTCTCTTTGTTCAGATTGATTTGTATTATCAATGTATTAGATATTATTTGATACTTGAGCAGTTGAATTTTGGCGAAGATTGGTAACTGATTCCATAAATATTTTTTTTATTATTTAGAGTCAATAGTAACCCAATCTACTGTTCTCGTGATTTGTTTTGTTGAAACATGCTGACTAGATGACGACGAACGCTTTAACTGATATTATTGAATCGATAATGGCTGTACGACACAGTACAGATAACGTAACAAATTTAATTAACAATGAAAATGATCCTTTTTGTGGCATTTGTCATGAAATTCTAAGAAATGATCAGCAACTTAGTTCAACTACTTGCTTACATAAATTTGATAAAAATTGTATCCAGAATTGGTTAAAAGACTCCAATTCTTGTCCTTTATGTAGACAACCGTGCGATTCGTCCACATTAACAATGCATAAAAACGTTGCTGGAGCTAGCGACGGTAACAATTTTCTTGTTTCGGCTAATGGCAGCCATAATTCTACCCGATACGATGGCTATAACCAGGTTCCACGTAATTCAAATACTTTTAATTCCAAAACCAATAGAGGCAGAAGAGGCACTCCAAAAACAAATAGACGAGTTACACGCTCTTCTAGCCAAAATACGACTCAGAATCCAGTAGACTGGACATATCGTGATTCAAGTACAAATGAACAACGTGTCACCTTTTCAGAAACATTAGGTAATACAACTGGTACTGAACTACCTTCAAATACTGAGAGAATTTCTTTAAGTCGATCTGATATCTTGAATATTACACAGTCAATAGTTCAAGATGAACAGAGAAACATATACCAAGACTTAACTACTTTTATAACTAATACAATTGAGCAAACGTTGTTGAGACAATTTGGCGCTGCCAGAATTAATTCTGATATACAACCAGATTGGCCTCACGATGCTCCGCCACTTCCAACCCAACCGAGACTTTCACAGTCACAGACTAGTAATCGCTCAAGTTTGCAATCGACCGGAAATCCGGCGAGAGCTTCACAAACGAGTAATCCTAGGAGTTAGTATTCTATAGGAAAGCAGCCAGTAACTTCACATCCTAGTAATCGTTTTCACTTATCAAATCAACCCGAAAAAGTTTCTTCTTCAAAATTGGCACTTGAAATTTGATGGTTCCAAAGACGGAATATATATAGAGGAGTTTATATACAGATCACAATCTCTTACTGAACAGAATCTATCAAATGACTATCAACTGTTGTGTGATAATTTCCGTACTATTCGCCGGGAAAGCTAAGAACTGGTTCTGGAAGTTCCATCGGCAACATCGTCAGTTTAGTTGGGATACTTTCTGTAGAGAATTTCGCAAAAGGTATGAAGGTGAAATAACCGATTTTGATATTTGGGAGAGAATTAGGAAGAAACATCTGAAAGACAATGAAAGTTTCGACGACTACCACACCACATTGTAGAAGAATTGGCGGATCTGTTACAACATGATGTCTCAGAAAGAGAGTTAGTTGATATTTTACTTCGAAATTCAAGATCTAATTTACGTCTAGAACTTTTGCATTTGAATATACGCTCAGTTGCAAAATTGCGAGAGGAGGTTAGAAAACATGAAGCATTTTTTCTAACCTTTCAATAAATCTAAGCCACAATGCCAGCAAAATAATGTAGCAGAGTTAGAAGATAGCAGAGAAGCATATGTTGATGATACAATTTCTGAGATTCAACGAGCTCGAGCACCTGTCACTTGCTGGAACTGCGATAAACTGGGACATCGTTTTGACGATTATTTAGAACAACGTCGAATATTTTGTTTTGGATGCGGGAAGAAGGACACCTTCAAACCCCGATGCCTTTTGTGTAATCCTTCGGAAAACCGGAAACGGGATGTGTCAACCAACACCGTAATGACGCATCCTGCAAATCTTCAGTAGAAACTGAAACTCGTAGTATTTCTACCAACATACCTGACTTTCAACATATAATACTTAACCGGACTTTACCTTATACGAAACCAATTTTAAGACCGTTAATATCTTTTCATGAGCGACTGCAAAATTATAATAAGATTCGTCAAAGATTTTTTTCTGATTTTCCTGACCTCACTTCTCGAAAGAAAATTAAGAGATCTACCAATCGTCTTAGATCATTGTGGTAAAATATTGTTGCGACACGGAAAGAATTGATGTCAGCCGTATTCATGAACTCAGATAACAGAGCTAAGCAAAAGTTATACAGCACTTTTAGATTCCGGCGTTACATAAGTTGCATAGGAAATAACGCCGCCAAACATGTTATGGATAGCAATACAATTAAGAAATGAAGCGTGAAAACCGCGGATGCTACCTCCTGTTCGGTAGTAGGTAAATTTTGCACGGAAATCACGTATCGCAATTTATCGAAAACAATTGAATTTTATATAATTCCGACCTTAAAACAAGAAGATTATTTAGGTATCAATTTCTGGCAAGAGTTTGGACTGATCGATAAAATTTTAACACCACCTCAAATTATTTCAGAACTCGATGTAGGTAAAGATGATGAGTGTGTTGATGTACCAAAAATGCACGTTTTATCAGAGGAGCAACACAATCGCTTAAAAACAACAATTGACAATAGACGTAGCTAATGCTAAACCTGTGAAACAAAGACATTACCCCGTCTCTCCGGCCATAGAAAAGCTTATGTTCGCTGAATTCGATCATATGTTGACACTAGATGTTATCGAAGAATCCACGAGTCCGTGGAGTAGCAATTGCGTTTTATTTAGGTGCGGAGACAAAAATCGATTATGCCTAGATTCACGAGAGGTCAATTAGCATACCGACAAGGATGCATATCCGCTTCCGCATATTGACGGAATTTTAGGGAACGAACGGTACTAAGAATATTGAAAACTAAACAAACCAATAAGTGTTGGGAAATTGTGGTTATTCCAAAATATGGTTTAAAAAGTTAAACTTATAATTTTTTTTAAATTTTTGTAAAAAACATGTATAAACCTTTTGCTGCATTTGGCAAAAAAAATTGCGGGGGTACACGGAGATACATTTTTTTAAATGATTTTTACAATTTTGTGCAAACAACACGGAAAAAATTTGAGTATCCCGTTCAATTTTGTTTGTGTATTTTCTCCTTACTTCCTAGAAAATGTGCCACTAATTGATTTGTTTCTAGCGTTTGTTTTAGAATTTACGCGATTTTCGAAACATTTGATTGAAAATGTGGAACATTATAAGAATTCTGTGTTTCACATCTCCACGCGGCCATACTAAAGAAGATATCACAACACCTTTTTAGATTTTTTACTTAGTGGGAGTATTTAAAAAAAAGCCCAAACCGGGTTTTTTTAAAACAACAACTCCGTTTCTTGTACTTTTTATTTTTTTTTTTTTTTTTAAAGCTTATTTTTGATTCTAGTTTTGACCCCATCTATTATATTGATAACCTTTTGGAGGATAAATCGTAACATTCCACTGAAATGAAATGAAATGAAAGAATCTCTGGTGCATCTTTCCACATACTTAAAATATGTAAATTGCACATGAAACAGTCGGAACTGAAATAAAGCCGGGATTCCAATCCCTACTCCAGACATTTATATTTTATCCTCCAGATATTCATGAAGATTTTCCAATTTATTAACATGGTTAGGTCACAAAAGACCAACGATCGCAGGCCAAATTCCCTTTTATTATTATTAACATGGTTACCTGAAGCAAAACCAAGAAGAAATATCTGAAAATGTTAGCAATTCGATATATCGCTCATTCCCTGCAAAAAAGGCAGGGAATGAGCTCCAAACTTCACATAAGTCATTTTTATGTAAAAAGGAATCAAACTAACCCAATCGGGCAATCCAGCACTCATTTTGAAGAAAGCTTCTATTTTCATAAGTGAAATAACAATTTTATAATATAAATTTTAGTTAAATTTTCTTTTACTTTTACTTTAAAATTTTAACTTTTTTGACTTTAGAACCGATATTTGCCTATGATATATTTTGAATTAAGCCTCAATGCAAGATATAAAATATTCTTCAACCGATGAAGTGCCAGGATGTGAACGTGATGTCTGCTTAGGAAGTTTTGGAAGCTGTAGGTCCGTTTGAAAAACATTTACGTCCAGTTTCGAAGCAAAATTAAAAAATGACTTTCTTCAGCATTTTGCGATACTTTTGTAGGGTATCCACAAATATAATAAATTTTTAAGCGGTGTTGTCAAAGCCATGGACTTTTCTGGAAAAAAACCGACAACGAAAGAGTAAGACTGAATCGTTCAGACCTTCAAGCCCCCCCACAACAGCAACAACAATTATAATAAAAATTATATAAAAAGAGATTATAATAAAAAGAGACCCTCGAAATTACTCAGAGAGATAAACACCCGTTCTCAGCTTCCACCCCTAAACCCCCAAAATCGAAAAAAAATTCTAAGATTTTGAGAGCGAATGCTCAGTCTGTAAATCTAGTGCAAAATAGATTTTCGATTCTTGCACAAGACGATATTGCAGACCACTTGGCCATACCGAAGCCCCAAAAGCCACCTACAATTTATCTGAGAGCAAAAAGCTCAAACTGGCTCATTAAAGCAATAGCGCTAATTGTAGGCGAGAAAATCTTCCATTTGAGTGTTGCGAATATTTATAATTTTTTAAACAAATTTAAAGCCGGTCATGTAACTTTGACTTCAATCTATTGCGTTAAAAAATTGCTGAAATACAGACTACAAATTTTCGGAAATGTTTTACAATCTTGGTTATAATTTTGTCGGTAATTGTACATACTTTAGTTGTTCTCGCACTACATAAAAATGCTCTCGCATACTAATTACAAGTGGCAATGTTACCGTTTTTGATAATTGAAGTTTTCTATGAGGATACAAATTGACTCAATTAAATTTTAGTTGAAGAAAGAATTATTAAAATGTAATTAAGATTTTAAACAAACTTCAATTGGTTTAACAATACACTGTGTGCCGTTTTGTAGATCAACGTTTCATCTTTCCATAGTGATTAACCTCTCCTTTGGAACACTTCTAGTTATTACGATATGGAAATTTTGCTGAGATGCCATTTTAGGGCAAAATTTGAGTCCTTTTTATAATATACTGTTAAGTTAGAAATGTCTAAACTTAACAAAATACATGATCACTCATGTATTTTTTGTTTTTTGCCAATAACTTTTGAACTCGATGAGAGGGACAAAAACCAATGATGCCATTGAGATCAGGACTCCAAAATCTTTCAGATCTGGAAATTCCAGCGCTGGAGAAATTTTGCGGCACACAGTTTTATCGAACCACTTATTGCGTCGCGTGATTTCGGGAATCCATCTTTTCCAAAAGGCATTCGGAAGCTGTTGTGATATTAGCCAGCTTCTTTTCAGTAGAATTAATTCACTTACGGGTTCCGTTAGAGGCATTGTACCACTTGAGCTTCCAAGTATAAAATGATTTGGGTTTAATGCTTCCTCCTCTTCGGATTTTACTGGAATATATGTTAAAGGCCGAGAATTTACAACCATTTCTTCTTCCATCAATATGGCGCGTAGAAGCTCATCTGTGGGATGGTCGGTTGGCAGAATTTTGTAAAAAACATCCCATATGCGGAATAAACATCCATAGGGGCTACGAACTAGTGAATGCTTTTACCATTTCGTGCTTGTACATAAAGGTGAATGTTTCTCTCAATTCACGCTCAGCAGGAGTGGACTATTTGAAAATGACCGACAATAGACCGTAGTCCTCGATGGTGGCAAGTTACTCATCTTGGGAGGCTTAGGTTGCACGTTAGGTTAGGTTACGCATTGATTGCGTATCGGTTGCAGAATTGAGTTGTCAGCCGCCCTGATCTCCATAGCAGAGCCTCCTCTGGCCATCTCGTTTGCCTTGTCATTCCCTTCTATATCGCTATGTCCGGGAACGCAGCATAGAGTAATCCGATGGTGGCTCTGCACGATTCGAAGTGCTTCCCTACACCTCTTTACTGCTTTCGAATTGACTGCGTACGACGTGATTGCTTGTATGGCGCCCTATTGTCTATGCAGATCATTACATTTTGTGTGCGTATGTTTTGACTAGCTAAGGCTCTCTCTAACGCGGCTTTCTCTAACGCGTAGATTTCTGCTTGGAAGACGCTGCTAGCGTCCGGCAGTCTGAAGGACTGCTGGAGGCCAAGCTCCTCACAGTAAAGTCCCTATATCTATTTTAGATCCATCCGTAAAAACGACAGTGTCGTCAACGTTCGTCACCGTTCTGTTACCCCATTCTTCCCTATCAGGAAATAATTTATGGGTCCTCATATCAAATGCATAACTAGGGCAGATGTAGTCTGTCGGTGCCCTTAGGCTTTCAGCTTCGTGTCTTGTTCCTAGCTAGCAGATTACGTTAATTGTTGAGGCATGTCCACCACATTAACGACCCATAGGTGAGCATAGGCCGTATTATTGCAGCATACATTCAGTGAAGGATGCGTGGTTGCAATCCCCATTTTTCCCAAAGGTCTTTTTACAAATGTAGAACACGTTGAGTTCTTTTCTCATTCTCTCCTTTCTTTACCACATAAGTTTGTAGTCCAGAATAACGCCGAAGTATTTAGCTTCATTAGATAATTCAAGTTCAATTCTCTCTAGTTGTGGTAACCTGAAGTCGGGAATTTTCGTCTTTCTCGTGAACAGTACTAATTCTGTCTGTGGAGGGGTTAACTCCAAGTCCGTTTAGTTTCGTCCAGTCTGAAATTTCTTTTAAGGCCGATTGCATGAGTTCTGATATTGTGGGCAGAACTTTGCCTGAAATCAATATGCACACGTCATCAGCGTACGCAGTTATTCTAATACCCTTTGAGTTGAACGATTTTAGGATTTCATTTACTACAACAACCCACAGGATAGGCGAAATAACTCCTCCCTGTGGGGTCCCCCTAGTTACGAATTTTCTGGCGGTGCCCGTACCCCACATTGAGTTCATAACTCTAGTTTCTAGCATGTTGTGAACTCAATGTTGGATAGGACGTGGCACAGATACGTCATCTAGACCATTTAAAATAGCCTCTGTTGTTGTGTTATTAAAAGCACCTTCGATATCTAAAAATGCTGCTAACGTGTACTCTTTCACGTGTAGTATGCGTTCCACATGGCCGACAACTTCATGCAGAGCGGTCTCAACAGATTTACCTTCCTGGTATTCATGTTGTGATTTGCTTAGATGTTGTGGGTTTATGGAACCTCTCAGGTAAAGATCAATCAGTCTCTCCATCGTTTTTAATAGGAACGATGAGTGGCTGATCGGTCTGAAATCTTTCGCATCGGTGTGGCTCGCCTTCCCAGCTTTGGGAATGAAAGCTACCCTCACCTCCCTCCATAATATCGGTACGTACCCTACTTGCAGACATTCTGTGAACATATATAATAGAAGTGGTACTATATGCTCTAGAGAGTAGTGTAGCTGGGAAAATACCATCGGGCCCCGCAGATTTGTAAGGCCAGAAGGATTTTACTGCCCAGGCTATTTTCTCTTCCGTTATTACTACTGGTAACTCATCCCCGAGTACGTTGCTTATCCGTGACCTGTTTAGATTGTGATTTTCAGCGTCCGTGCTGTCAGGGAAGTGAGTTTCCATAAGCAGATCCAGTGACTCCTGACTAGATTCGGTCAATGAGCCGTCAAACCTCCTTAGGTACCCCGGGACACTTGGGTCTTTGGATAGTACCTTGCGAAGTCTAGCTGCCTCGTGGGCATCTTCAAAGGAGCTACAAAAGAGTCGCCATGATTCTCTCTTTGCGGTTCTTATCTGTCTCTTGAATTCATTAAAACTGTCTTTGTACGTTTGCCAGTCGGCCTCACTTCTACTCAATTTGGCTATATTGAATAGTTCCCTTGTTATGCCCCTTAGTTGTCGTAGGTCTGTGCTCCACCAGGAGTTACCTGGCTTTGAACTGAGACGACTTGATGCTTTGAAAATCCGTTCGCGATGAGAGTTGAAAACAAGTTCCAGTCGGTCTTCCGAAGGTTTCAGTAGGGCTTTGGTTTTTCTTTGGAAAGATTAATATCGAAGAGAACACTCTCCAATTATCTGCCTCAATATTATTATTTTCTGTTAATAGTGTTATGTCTATTACCTCTTCTCTAACCCTATTTTGCGACGTTGGCGTGTCGCCCTTATTGCAAATTATTAGGTTAGTATTCAACATGAATTCAAAAATTGACTCACCTCTTGTATTAATGTCGGTACTTCCCCATTGTCTGTGATGTCCATTGGCATCACAGGCCATTACCATTGCCAATCCGTGTGACCCGGCATATCTGACAAGTTGTCGTGTCGCCCTTATTGCAAATTATTAGGTTAGTATTCAATATGAATTCAAACATTGACTCACCTCTTGTATTAATGTCGGTACTTCCCCATTGTCTGTGATGTCCATTGGCATCACAGCCCATTACCATTGCCAATCCGTGTGACCCGGCATATCTGACAAGTTGTCTGATGGTTGTCGATGTTGATTCCGTCTCCTCATATGGCATATAGGCAGACGCCAGGATGATGTTGTTCCCAGCTGGTTGCTCGCATATTACCACCGTCAGGTCTTCATTACTGAGAGAGAAAAAATGTTATTCAAATTCTTTCTTGTGACAACGCAGGTTCTGAGTTTACCTTCACTCTGGTTCTTGACGATCCAGTGTTCTTGGATCAGGGCCACGTCCACCTCCTCATCCTCCAGGAACAGCATCAGATCATCGGAGGCTACTTTACAGTGGTGCAAATTAATTTGCACTACTTGTAGCCGCCTGTGGTTCTGTGCTTTGGTGGAGCCTTACCTTCAACGTCCCCAGACCGAATTTGATGCTTCCTGAGCTCTTCTGCAGCCGGCCGAAGGATTGGGATCAACAGTGATCTGGTAATCCTTTCCCGGGCCGTTTTCACTCGTGGCTGAGAAGATAATTCTCCAGCTTTGGGCACTCAGGTCGCGATTCTGTCTGCAGATGAGCTTCAGGATCGGCACCGGTGGGGGAACCCATACGGATATAAGTTTCCACAGTGGCAGCACGGCTCTGCTATTCTAGTGACTTTCTGTTGCCTTTTGTCGTCAGAGTCGATTGCACTGCTGTGGCTAGCCTGAGAGAGAACCATACGTTCCTCACTGGTAGCGCTGTCAATGCAAAGGCCCTGAAGTCGATAACCAATGCTGCAGGAGGCCGCTTCAGAGTCACTTGCCGATTGTCGGCAAAGTAAAGCTCTTGTGGCGTGCCCCGCGGTTTTCGCAGTATCAGTCACCTTTGTAGATAGTACAGCCTGATGTCTCACCGTACCATCTGAACAGTCGCAGGATGACGACGCCAAGTGACCCGTTCGCTCGTCACTTACCGCCGGTACTGGGGATCCGACCACCTGCACCGTAAACGTTTTCTCTTTTTTGGACTCCATTGATTACAAACACACAGTGGCTTTGTTGAGGACGTGATCCCCCGGATCCCCCGGTTTACAGATCCTCGTCTGTCATAACAGGGCATACCAGATGAGCGGAAAAGCTCGTCTGATGGCAGCTGGAATGAAGGAAGCTCCCCGTGGGAGTAATGAAACTGTTGTCAGACAAAAATTCTGGATCCCACGCTTCAAAACTGATTTAAATCAAGTAAAGCGAACATGCCAAATTTTCTAGGGGTATAAGGGTTAGTGACGCGAATATATAAATATATATAGCCTATCCTAATCAAATGTCAACCTTACCTTCACGTTGGTATGCCCTGTTATGACAGACGAGGATCTGTCGACCGGCTGGGAACAACATCATCCTGGCGTCTGCCTATATGCCATATGAGGAGACGGAATAAACATCGACAACCATCAGACAACTTGTCAGATATGCCGGGTCACACGGATTGGCAATGGTAATGGGCTGTGATGCCAATGAACATCACAGACAATGGGGAAGTACCGACATTAATACAAGAGGTGAGTAAATTTTTGAATTCATGTTGAATACTAACCTAATAATTTGCAATAAGGGCGACACGCCAACGTCGCAAAATAGGGTTAGAGAAGAGGTAATAGACATAACACTATTAACAGAAAATAATAATATTGAGGCAGATAATTGGAGAGTGTTCTCTTCGATATTAATCTTTCCAAAGAAAAACCTAAGCCCTACTGAAACCCTCGGAAGACCGACTGGAACTTGTTTTCAACTCTCATCGCGAACGGATTTTCAAAGCATCAAGTCGTCTCAGTTCAAAGCCAGGTAACTCCTGGTGGAGCACAGACCTACGACAACTAAGGGGCATACAAGGAAACTATTCAATATAGCCAAATTGAGTAGAAGTGAGGCCGACTGGCAAACGTACAAAGACAGTTTTAATGAATTCAAGAGACAGATAAGAACCGCCAAGAGAGAATCATGGCGACTCTTTTGTAGCTGCCATCAGACGAGCTTTTCCGCTCGTCTGATGGCAGCTTGAATATTTATTTTTGTGGTAGCCCGACTTCTCCATTCGCTTGCACAGTGTATCAACGTAGTTGTAACCTTCATCAGGCGTCTCCAAGTAGAGAAACAGGTTGGTTCGAGAAAATTCGAAGAGTCGATGGTGTGATAGTCTACGTACTGTGGTGGTGAGACTATTGTCCTTGGTCGGGCAGAGTTTGCCTTTGACCAAACTATATTATTCAGCTATAATTGTGTTTCCACAGAGCATGAATTTGAAGTATGAATTAAACACTGGCTTTAGTAGTTCAATCTATACTTAACTTTATTTTGGCATTCCCGCCTTTTATATTATTTTTATAACTGTTATACTTAACTCCAGGGACGTAACCAGGGGGGGGGTTTGGGGTGTTCGAACCCCCCCCGAAATCTATGAAGTAATAGAAAAATGTATGGAATTGTTATGAAATTCAACAGAATTTAAGAGAAACTTCCGTATACTCCTTGATATTTTTTTTTGTGTACCAAGAACTGGAAAATTCCAGTTCTAGCATTCGTTATTAAGTGAAACCCCTTATGAAAGTTTATAGTTATTCGAAATTTTGCTGTGAATCAAATGAAATTGTTTTTAAAATGAAAGCAGGGAAGTACCCATGAAGGGGAGGGGGGGTTTGGAGGGCTTTAGGGTATGAACAAAATATATGAACACAATACGTCGATTTTCATAAACTCCCCTTCGAGTGTTTTGCAAATTTTTTTAATCTACATTTTTTAAGAAAAATCAAAAGATATATTTTGAAAAAAAGCGATGTGTTGTTGATTTTAATTTGGTTTGCATTTCCTAGTTTTTTTCACAGTATAAGTAAAAAAAAATTTATTAAAACCCCCCCCGAAATTTATTCCTGGTTACGTCCCTGCTTAACTCTATTTTAATACTATCCCCTTTTTTAGATTGTGCTAACCAATCACCATCGAGCTATCGATCGCATTGAGTCGGTACGATAGGTCGATATTCTACTTTTAAATGCATTGAGTGCATTTGTAGCATGGTCAGCTAAAATGTCACTCATTGCATTTCTTTGTATGTCTAGCAAGCAAGTGTCAGCAATGTACATTTATATGGTTACACTACACTCTTACCCTTAAGAGAAAAATTAGGTGGTTTACAATAATTTTTCTTAAAACGTTAATATAAATGTGTTATAAAGTATATGTATATAATTTATGTATATATTTGAAGTATATAATAGTAAAATTATTTTATATAATTTTTGTCTAATTTAATATTTGATTTTCTTAATTTTTATGTTACATAATTTTTATATGTATATATTTATTTACTTATTTTATGTTTTTTACATATCTGATTTATATAGCTTTAATTGGTTGTTGTGTACTTTCTTATGTGCTCCATTATAGTCTATTATAGTATTAACTCCTATTCTATCTAAAACTGTATATGGTCCTTTATATGGATTCTGATTTTTCTTTCTATCTTCTACTTTTAGTAGAACTAAATCTCCTATTTCTGCATGTAGTGCACTTGTGCGCTCTAAATTTTTCTCAGTTCGTTTTGTTTTTGCTTAAGGCAGACTTTAGTCTGGCTCGCATCTCATTTAGGTAGTTATCGAAATCATAAATGTTGGTTTTTGATTCTAAGATATCATTCGATAAGTATGGTAATTTTCCATAAACTAGTTCGTATGGTGTGTATCCGGTGTCAATGTGTGGGGTCGTGTTTTTTGCAAAAGTAAAGTATGGAATCCACTTATCCCATTCATTGGCGGTCGTTGTTGTCAAAAGGAATTCATTCAGAACCCTATGATTACGTTCAAGTGAGCCTATTGTTTCGTGGTGGTAAGGTGTTGAAAATTTTTGTTCGATTTTCAAAAGTGTACATATGTTATGCATTATTTCGTTTTTAAATTCAGTCCCATTGTCTGATTTAAAAATTTTAAAGTGTCCGTATTTTAAAATAAACTGTTCAACTGATGTCCTTGCAGTCGTATGAGCGTCTTTTGTTGACATTGGGTGTGCAATTACAAATTTTGTGAGTTCACATTGCATTGTAAGTATGTAGCGGTATTCATTTGAAATCCTTAATGGCCCTACGGTATCTATTGAAATGACCTGAAAACTGTTATCTGGTGTGTCTGTCAGCGTGAGTGGCTCTTTTGTGTGTTGTGTTTGTTTACTTCTTGCACATTTGTCACAATGGGTAATAAAGTTTTTTACCATCTTGTTCATATTTTTCCATACGTATCTTTGTTTCAACTTCATTAATGTTTTTCTAACTCCTAAGTGTGCGGTACAATGGAATTCATCAATTAGTTTGTATTTTACGAGGTTATTTTGTATTCTTTTCGGTGGGTCATAAATTAATATTTTTAGTTGAGGACTTTTATTATTCCATATATTCGTAAATTTTTCTTTTAATTCTTCCTTCGTATACATTTCAAATATTCTATCATCCTTTGCTAGCGCTAGCTCTTTGATATTTTCTTTCTTCATTTCAGATATTAGTTTCCTCAGTATCGAATCTAGTTTCGATGAGTTATCACTAAATTTTGCATGCTTATTCAAATTTTTATCTTATCTTGATTAACTTTGGGTTGTAGCTTCTTCATGGACGAAACTGGTTTCGCTGAATTGTCACTATGTCCCACGTGCACGATATTTTTTTTAAAATTATTTATATATCTATATTCTCTATATACTCATTAAACTGCAGTTTCTTTATATTTCTCACTTCACTAACGGAGGTGCATTCCCATATTTGAAGTTGATCAGGCTTCTGAGAGCTACATTTATCCTTATCTTCATTTTTTTTTATATTTGCCTCTATAACATTCCCACTATCTGCCTCTTTGTTTTTATTTGCCATGCCTCTTGTTATTACTAAAGTCTTTTTTACTTTTTCATCATTTTCTTGCGGTATCATTTGTTTTAGTGTGTCAGAGTCAATTTGAATTCTTGAAAGTGCATCCGCGTTTGTATTCATTTTTCCTTTTTTGTAAATTATATTGTAATCATAATCGCTTAAATCCAATCGAATTCTTGTCATTTTTGAAGACGGGTTTTTGTGTGAAAATAAAGAAATTAAAGGTCTATGGTCCGTAACCACTGTGAATTTCTCCATAACTGGTTTATTTAAGTCGTGCTTTTGCAATGCTTTGCTGGCATAAGATATCGGTAAATCATCACCTACTTCACCTTGTGATAAAATTGCTCCTAGTGCATAGTTTGATGCATCAGTGGTGAGTATGAATGATTTATTAATATCTGGGTACTGTAATAGTGGGGGTTGAATGAGTTTTTCTTTTAGGGTTTCAAAGGATGTCTGGCATTCTTCCGACCAAACAAACTTAATTGATTTCTTCAAAAGTACGTTTAGACTTTTAGCAATATCTGCAAAATTTGGTATGAATCTTCTATAGTAATTGCAGAATGCATCAAATCTTCTAACTTCGTCTACATTCTTAGTAATTGGATAATTCTTTACAGTCTCGTATTTATACGGGTCAGTTCTGACTCCTTCATTTGTAATCAAATGTCCTAAATATACGACTTCTGGTCGTAGAAAACAACATTTTGCAGCATTCAATTTTAGATTGTAACGTTGCAGCCGGTCTAAGACGTTAATTAGATTTTGATTATGGTGATTTAGACTGCATCCATGCACAATAATGTCGTCTACATATAGAAAAGCATTCGATTCTAAACCAGAAAGGGCTATTGTAAGCATTCTTTGGAAACTATTTGTGGAAATTTTTAATCCAAAGGGCAGACGTTTAAATTGATAATGCCCATTTGCTGCTGAAAAGGCTGTCAATGGACGTGAATCATTTTCTAGTCCTATTTAATGAAATGAACTAGTCATGTCCAGTGTTGAAAACCATTTTGCCCTTCCTAATTTGTCTAAAATGTCCTCTAGTCGGGTTAATGGAAATTTGTCATTTACAACTTTATCATTAAGTTTTCTATAATCAACTACTAGTCTCCATTTTTTTTTTGTCTTGAACATTCTTTTTTGATACTAGCAAAACGGAAGCATTGTACGGGCTAACTGATGGTTCAATTATGTCATTCTGAAACATTTTCTGTACCTGTTCATTCGCTACTTCTGTGTGTGTATCAGAGAATAGCGCAGAGTAGCTTAGCCCACAAGCTACCGGCAAGCTAACCGCTGTTTTAGCAAGTTGCGAATCCACTTCCACTTGCCGCTCTCGAACACTTGCATCATCCGTCAAAAACTCGAATGATCTGGATAGGCGGAAGCACTTGGATAGCTTGTGTGCTCAAGTTGCGTTGAATGAGCAGTGCGCACTGCGCAGTACGGAAAATGTTCGTATTTTGTATTGTTAAGTTTCGTGCGACGTATAGGAAAATTTTAGAATATTGAATTCATTACGGAATGGTAAAAACAATTGTTTTAAAAAACTTACTTTCTATTACACCGTGCAAAAAATTTAATTTTTATGTACACATACAATTTTTCCACATAGAAAAATTGTTTTTAATAATGTTGTTGGCATTACAAAGTGCAACAAATTTTATATTTATTGGACACATGCTAATTTTTCCACTGAGAAAAAAATTTGTTAAATTAATGCAGTTACTTTTAGACAGTGCACCAAATTTTAGTTTTTTTGTACGCATGAAAATTTGTCCATAAAGAAAAAATAGTCTTATGTTTAATTATTTGTATGGAAATTCTTTGACTATTCAGTAAAGAAACAATATCTATAGCTATCTACTATAATGTAGAATGTATCTATGTATTTTATAAATTGTACTCGTAATATTTTGGGGTTCATTCACTGCGCAAATAATCGATGTTCTAATTGCAATTTTTAAATTAGCTGCTTTTACATTTTTTCCCCCAATTCCAGGACATGAAAATACTGCACTCTTTACCAACGCGACAAGTCGCACCAAAAAAATGTGATCAGCGCCTACACTTTTTTACGCTTTGTTTTCTTCGCTGTTATGAGCGAGAAATGTCGAGTTGCGACGAACTCCTTTCGCGATGTCCTATTCACAGCGCTGCTTGCGTTAGGCAAATGCCAAATGTGTCACGCTGCGTAAAAATTTGTTTTGTTATGTTGCGGTTTGGTGTCGCTGTCTCATTGTTGTTTGTTGAAGAATGCGTTTGCTGTTGCAATATATTAACAAAGAATCGACTGTGCATAATTTTTTATCATCAGCTTGTTAACCCTTTTGAAATCGCGAATTTTGGAATTAGGAAAATCCCAAATTTATGGTTCCACTTGTCGTGTCGGTAAAAATTGCTTTTATGTTTTTTAAGTCATTTGTTTTTTTTTTCTTAATAATTTTTAAATTCTATAGTTTTAAGCTAAAATTTAAATTGCATACTTTTTATTTGCTTTTTAAGTTTTTCTTTATGAATTTCCTATTTTTATTGTTTTTGCTACAAATAAGATTTTTCAATAAAACTATTCCTTCTTTGTTATTAAAAAATGATGAAAGTGTTTATATTTTAATAAAATCAATCAGCTATAATATCTCACGAAATAATTGACAAATTGAATGCTACATACAAAATTTTCGGTAGTGCAAATAACCCACTAGCGCACACAAGCAACGACAAATTGAATGCTACATACAAAATACGAACATTTTCCGTATTTCAAATAACCCACAAGCGCACACAAGCAACTTCAATGCGCAAGCTATCCAAGTTAATCCGACTATCCAGGTCATTCGAGTTTTTGCCGAATGACACAAGCATTTTATTTTTTTCTCGTGTGCACTCGTACGAACTCGGATCCACAAGCACCGAACACTTGTGGCATCCGTCGACACGGATTCGAGTTGGGAGTTGCACTTGGGTTTTGGCGAGTAGCTTGAAACTGGTTTTCGGTGCACCGACGCTCTTCTCTGGTGTGTATGAGGTATTCTGTAATTTTTTATGTATACCGGAGTGTTGTCTGAGGTCGTGATATTTTGTTTATAGAAATTATTTACTGTCAACAATTCATTTTCAAGGTGAAATACATTTTGATACTCTTTAATAATTTTTGTTAATTCCCTTTTTACTTGTGTGTCATCACTTTTTATTAGAGACCGACCGGTTTCGGTTTTTCGGCTTTTCTGCCAAAAAAAGCTGTTTCGGCCGAAAAATAAAATATCGCTTTCGGCCAAATTTCGTTTTCGGCAGAAATTTCTATATTTCCGCCGAAAATTTCGGTTTCATAGAAAAATGTAACAAATAAATAACAAAGATTACACTGATCGACAAAACTGAACTTTTTTTGTGTTAAATATACTTGATAGACAAATTCTTATGTATTTTGCAAGCTGGATACGAAAATAATAATACTGAAATTTATACAGCACAAAAAATGCAATTTTTGTGGCGTTTGCAGGAAAATTGTGCGTGGTGGAAAAATTTAATTAAATATTTTCGGATTTAGCGTATCAAAATACATAAGGAACAACCAAGTGGATAAAAGAGGTATGTAACACAAATTTAAGCATTGATCATAGTTTCGAAGAATCAGAAGCGACAAAGAAGACATGTCCTATCGGAGTAGATCTACTACTCTCGCGATGATTTATAAATTTCTACTCCTCTACTTCGGTAGCAGATTTTTCTACTTTCCTCAAGATATTTTCTACTACTATGGTAAGAAATCTACTCCTCAAAATATTATGTGAGTTTCATACAATGCAAAAGTACTATTCTTTCTACAAATCTGCTTCCCCGACAGAAATTTCTACTACTCTCGTAGAATTTCTAGTACTCTACGCATAAACCCATATCTATTCCCCTCTATTGAAATCTACTACCCTGAAAGTAATTTCTACTACTCTTGATTTCCACGCATTTGATAGTTTGCTTCTAAATTCATCTAATTCATGATCTGAACTTAAAATGATCGGCCCATATTCATAGTCAAATTAAGCTCCAACTTAACTTTAGTAATCTACTAAGTTGACAGATAATACACTGAACTGGCAGCTACTAAGCTGGTTCTAAAGTTTAGCAGCTACTAAATTTGACTATGAATTTCAGCCTACTGATAAGCTTAATTATGTACCACTTTATTACATTAAAACTCACAATTGTTTCTTTTATTTTTTCGGTTTCGGCTTCGGTTTCGGCCGAAATTAAAAAAATGAAAATTCGGCCATTTCTGTTTCGGCCGAAAAAAAAAATAAACAATTTCGGCCATTTCGGTTTTGGCCGAAATTAAAAAAAGCGATTTCGGTCGGTCTCTACTTTTTATATCAAGCGCTTCGAGAATTTTGTGCAGTCGTTCTTCATTATGAATTAGGGAATTCACAAGGGTCTCGTATCGGTCGTATTGTTGTATTGTCGTGAAAAAATACGATAATTGTGAAAATGTTGTTGCTGTTGTCCATACAAAAAAAAATACGATAATACAACTTTGCAACCTGTGTTTCTATGACTCTCGTATTGATTCTTCTTCTTATTTGAAAAGTAATTGGAGGAAATTGTTAAAATTTCTTTTAGGGACTGTTTTTAATGCATAAAACGTGCACGACTTGCCTAAAATATTGCAACAAAGAACGTGGAGACCTCCAAAACTCTTGCGACCATCAACTTTGGCCAGATGGCCACTTGCACTTACGGGCAGAAGAATGCCTGGCCCAGGGGTTTCCGGAAGCATTTTGAATGCATTAAACGTGCGCGACTTCTTGAAAATATTGAATCGAAGCACAGGTGAACCGCAATATTTCTTCCGATCCTTGATTTGGGTCGCATCAGCACCTCCGCGAATGGTGGCACGCATCCCGTGGCGAACGAATTTAGGTTAGGTTGAACATTTGCTATATAATTTGTTCGCTCTCTTTTTCTCTCCCTCTCTGAAATGACAGTACTAGATTTTTTCTGCAATGGGTGTGCTCACAACAATTGTATTTTTTCAAACACGATGATACGACAATACGACAATACGAGACCCTTGTGAATTCCCTAAATGTGTTTCGTATTGGTGTATGGTAATATGTCGTAATTACTCAATGAGTCAATTTTCAACTGTATTCCTTCAAAAGTTACCTCAGAGTTCGTTGTGTTCAAAATTTTAATGTGTGTCATGCCACTTTTTGGTGCTATCGAATTGCTTTAAAAAATTCCCTCTTTTAATTCTTTATTTAAAATTACCTTGTCTTCAGTGAGTTTTAATTTAATTCGTTGCATTATTTCTGTTCTAGGAGGTATTGTGATTTTTAATGTACTGTGTGATTTTTTGTGCATGGGTAAGGTTACGCAAGTATCTTTTATGCATATTGAAATTGTAAAAGTTTCATAATCGATTTTACACATGAATTTCTTAAAAAAATCTCTACCTATTCTGCCGTCAGTCTCAATTGGAAAATCTGATTTGACCAATTGAAAGAAATGATTACAACTTTGTTCTCCTAGATCAAGCTTTAGATTTATTAAACCAAGTGAAGAAATTTCTTCTTTTGTTATGCCTGTTAATTTGCATTTTTTATCTGGGTTATAGAATTCATTATTTAGTTTACTATTGGATTTGCACAAAGATATATCTGCACCCGTGTCTATCAAAAATGTCAGGTTTTTTGTTTTAAATTCTACTTCTATGAAATTAGAATTGTTATCCGATATTTTTAATATCTTTAGTTTTGGCTGTCCGGAAAGATCGAATCCTCCGAGCCCAATTCGTTTCCCTCATTATTCACTACCCGCACGTATCTGTTCGGTTGATTTGTGTTATGTTTGCTTTTGTTGTATCTGTTCTTGCTATTTCCGTTGTAACTGTTGTTGGTGTTTCTGTTCTTGTAGTGAAAATTGTCATTATTTTTATTCATGTGTTCGTACTTGTTCCGTCTTTCTGAGTTGAATGGATTTTCATATTTTCGAGGCGAGTTGAATGGCTTCCTAAGGTGCATAACTGTATTAGATAATGCAATCGGAGAGTTTTCTATCTGAATGGCTATCTCGACTGCTTCTGCTAGTCTTTTGGACGAGCAGCAAAAATGGTCGTTCGAAAGTTTTCATTTAGACCTTTTTTAAATGCCTCAAGTGCTGTTTTGTTATTCTGATTTATTATTACTTTCTTTTCTGCTTCTGAGGCATTTGTCCCTAAATCTTCTATGCCAATTATGTTCAATCCTTCTATTATGGCAAGTAACTGTTCTTTATATGTATTTACTTGCATGTTTTTCTGTGTTATGTTACTTAGTCTTGTCTGTAGCTGTGATGAGGTTGTATTGTCTTTATATCTTTGCTTTAGTAATACCTTTAGTGGAGTTTGATAACTACCTATCGATGTTCGTACATGCGTTGTAAGTTTGGCGTGATACACGTATTGCAATAAGTCAACTTTTCCTGAGTCATTTAGATTTTTGTTTATTAATTCAGTCGTGATAAGGAAACTGTCTAACTCTAAAATATTGCCTGAGAAAATCGAGATTGATTTCGAGGCTGTTTCTATGTTAAAAGCTGCCATCGTGCTTAATGAGTGTACGTGTTTAATGAATTATTTTTTAGCTAAAAGCAGCTGTCTAGTGGCCCTAAGTGTACTATTAAATTCTATTCTTAAACCCTTATAGTCCTCTTCATCTGCTAATTGGTTTTCTAAAATTTTGAAGTCCGTTTCTAATTCATCTATTTCTTGTAGCTTCTCTTCTATAGTGTCTTTTTATATGTCCTACTAGAGCTTTTTCTTATATTTATGTGTATTCTATCTAATATTTTTTTAAATCTGCCATTTGTTTTAATTTTTTTTTTTGTTGATATATAAAAAAAATTTTACATAGTTTTAAAAATTTTTATTTATTTTTATATAATATGAATTTTTTTTTTTTTTTATAAACATTTACACATTTGTTATATTCATCTTGTGTTTATGCACATAAGCTTTAAAATATTTATTTAGTTGATATGCAATAAATAAAATCGTAGCTATTGCTATTAAAGTCAAAATACCCTCTGATATGTGAGATATATTAATTGTACCGCTTGTGCTATTGTTTACAATAGTTTCATGTATTTGGGGTCTGCTTTGTGTTTTGCCCATCTTTTTAGCTTTTTATATATATATTTTTTTTTTCTTTTTTTTTTTTAAATGAAGTGTTTGTGCAATTTTATGTTTTACTTTTTTCTTATATTCAATTGCTTTTTTATAACCCTTATATTAATTTGCTTTGGGTGGACTATATATATATATATATATATATATATATATATATATACAATGATGAAATTTGGTAGGTGGGTTCTTATTGACAAAATAATTTTTTATACCCTTTGGAAAGGGGGTGGGGGGGCAAAGGGGAGCGTGATGGAGCCAATTTAAAGTTCTAACTTTCTAACTTTCTAACTTAATTTTAAATCGAAATTGCGGAAATTAATTTAAAGGAAATTTATTTTCTGCTTTTTAGTCGGTTAAAGGGTTATATTTTAAAAAACTTTTTTTTACTCTTTTTTATTAAATCATCAATTTCTTTCCAAAGAGTTGTGGCTAACGACCAAGCCGGTGAGTTGTCGCATTTCACAATACTTAGCAGATGCGCTAGTCTCTTCCGTAAGTAAACTACTTTACCCCCTCGATTCTTGATACACCTGGGAGTTTGTATCTTAGGAATGGCAGTAAGTTTTTCTTCTAAGTGTTTTTGTTGCCTGGCGCGATATTCCTCGATCGTCAGAGGTTTTGGTAGTGCTTTATCCATTTATTTACTTGCTTTAGTAGTTCAATCCATACTTAACTTTATTTTGGCATTCCCGCCTTTTATATTATTTTTATAACTGTTATACTTAACTCTATTTTAATACTATCCCCTTTTTTAGATTGTGCTAACCAATCACCACCGAGCTATCAATCGCATTGAGTCGTTCGATAGGTCGATGTTCTACTTTTAAATGCATTGAGTGCATTTGTAGCATGGTCAGCTAAAATGTCACTCATTGCATTTCTTTGTATGTCTAGCAAGCAAGGGTCAGCAATGTACATTTATATGGTTACACTACAGTACTGAGCTCGAAGTTCGTCAGCAAAAAGTCCTGTCTTGTTTCAACTCACAGGGATCTAGTTTCAAAAAAGATGGCAAATTTAACAATCTGCTATTTGCCGAAAAATCGAGCATCCGTTGCCACTTTGTGGCCTCGTCTACCACGTTCTCTGCATTTAGAATCCAACGCCAATCAGTTGAATTTGTTGTATCCAATATTTCGCTCACTCTAAAGACCACAAATTGACGGTAGCGTCTGTGATCGGACCGCACCCATGCTAATACTGTTTGAGAGTCTGACCAAAACCTTTGCTTGGAAATTTGAATCGAGTCATACTTTTTCCCAAACGAACGCAGATTACAGCTGCTTGGAGTTCCAGTTTTGGGATCGATAACATCTTCAGAGGAGCTACGCTTGTTTTGGATCCAAGTAGACATCAACAAACAGTGGCGACATCAGAGCATCTTAAGTAACTTACGGCGGCATATCTTTTTTCGCTGGCATGAACGAACGAGCGCAACTCAACTTTAGGATATGTAACGCCTTGGTATCTTTGTGTCTTCGACATCAGCCATGAACCTAAGCCAATGGAACCATTTTGAATATTTTTCGTCGTATATTTTTTCGTGCCAAGCACACCCTGTCCGCCAGATTGCTTTGAAAATAATCTTTGCATACATAACGTAAAACGCGGATCAAATATCTTCTCTCTTGGTAGAACGTTTATTTCCCTGCAGTACATCATTGCTTCAATATCATTTTGAGAGTTTAATTACGAAACGGTCCTGTTGGCCTCCACTTGCCTAGGACTTTTTCGGCTGGTATTTGGGTCTCTGCATTTACGTTCAAGACATTCTGCACCCAAAGCGTTGAGAACAGCTGTTGAGTTCGACACAAATTTTCGTATGTGAAACCCGCCTTTGCTACGTACAAACCCGACGTATCGTACGATTTTGATGGATTCTTCTCAGCGTTTTCGTTTTTAACGTATTGTGCGCAGCTCGGCGAACAGGTCGCTCCGAGTGTCATGACTAGTAAAACGTGAACTGACGGTTTGCTGGATCCAAGATTCGTTCAAAGAAAACGCTGATAATTTATGTCTACGGATCGCATCCGAATTTGATGATACATTTCGGCTATGTCTTCGCGAAACGTCGTTCGCAATACGTCGTTCGCGAAACTTATGCAGAACGGATACCATAGACGTCAATTGATCGGCGCCTTTCAAAAGTAATGCGTTGAACGAGATACCATCAACTTTGGCCGCAGCATCCCAAACGAGTCGAATTCCGCCATACGGCGACTGTTAGGAAGGATTGCGTTTTCGTTTCTCCACAGCAATCCCGTTGGAACCTGTCACCTATTCGTTGAGTTAAATTATGTAACTGCTTGATCGATTTTTGATCATCTGCAGATAGTATCTCTGTTCCCCTGTTCGCGATGTCTAAATTGTCGATACAAATGTATTCTTTAACGACCTGAAGAAGTTCCTCATTAACGGCATTGTCAAAGTCGCAAATCGACTGATTTCTGACTCAACCTCGTATCGGAAAAATGTTAGGTTTTCAGGAGATGCAAAAAACCAATTTGCAGGCTTCTACCATCCTCTTTTCAAAAATAGGAAAAGGGACAATTTGAAGTGTATGTAAAGAATAATACATGTGAAATGTAATATATTTCACGCCTTAAAAGCGTTGAACATTTTTTTCTGCCATTGTGAAATTTATTTATTTTTTTTTTTTAATAGTAATTTTATTCAATTGAATCACCTAATAATAACTTAGGTCTAACAATGATTTTTCAAAAATTCAGCTTATTATTATAACATTCAGATTAAAACTATTTGCCCTATATCCATTGATTTAGGCAATGTGGAGTTATCGTAACTAATATATGGGGAATATATTAGTTTCGTTTGAGACGTGAGGGATTCAGAGGTCTCAGTAAATTTCTAGCTAGAATGTTTGGGTGAAACATGAGCTTCTGCTTGTACTTCGAGGTAAGTTTCGGAATTTCGTCTTTTACTGCAGGTATATTCAGGTCTCTGTGGAGGTTAGTATTTTTTAGATACCAAGGGCTCTGGCAATTTGTCTCAGGATTTTAGATTGGACTCTCTGGAGTTTTTCCACGTTCGAGGGAGAGGCAGTGCCCCAGAGTTCAATTCCATATGTCCATATGGGTTTTATTATACTTTTGTATATTTGGACTTTGTATGTGAGATTTAGCTTTGATGCCCTTGAGATTAGCCAATTTAGTTCCAATTGCTTTAATTTGATCTGAGTGATTTTGGATTCAATATGTTTATGCCATGTGAGTCAACGATCGAGATGCATTCCAAGATACTTGGTTTCGGAACTTTCAGGGACGACTTGGCCGTTTATCTTCAGAGCATGACACGTGCCCCTTCTTAGAGTAAAGGTTAAGTGACAGCTTTTGGATTCATTGACCTTGATTTTCCATCGATGTAGCCAATTACTTAGAGTGTCCAAGTGTTTTTGCACGTATAGAGATGCCATGTCTGGGTTTGAGTGAGAGCACATGATAGCAGTGTCATCAGAGATAGTTTCCAATCATCTGGGTAGTGACATGTTCTGAGAATCGCGTTAAATATGTGCAATGAGTGGCAGTTCTTTTATCATTGTTGGCGTTATCAAGTCCGGTCCTGGTGCTTTTTTCTGGTCCAAGCTTTTGTTTATTGCCTCCATAAGTTCGTTTTTTTTAATCGCGCTTGTACAAGAGGTATTATATGGGATTAATGTTGGTATTGGGATATCACCAGCTGTCGTGTTCGGGGTGAACACGGTTTTTAGGTGGTTGGCAAAAGCTGCACCCTTTTCTGCATCGCTTCTGGCCCAGTTTCCATTTGGCAGCCTTAAAGGGGGTTCTGTCAGTATTGGTTTTTTCATATTTGCAGCTCGCCAGAGCGAGTAGTTTGTTGATTTTGTGGGTGCGAGATGTTCAACAAATAGCTGGAATTCTCTTTCGGATTTCCTCTCAAGCTGTTTTTTTAGAATTCGAGAGACATCATTAAGCTGTTTTTTCAGATTTGGGGATCTGTTGTTTTGCCAATCGCGACGTATTTTTCTTTTATTTTTTATTAACTGCTCTATGTCCTTTGGATTGCACTTTGCGTAGCTGCGAGTCGAGCTTTTTGGGATTTGGGCGGGAGTGGCCGCTGCAGCTGCTTGGGAAAGCAAGAGTGTGAAATTACTAACAGCTGTGTGTATTTCAACTTTCGTTTTTAGTGACACATTAGGGATAATGTGGGAGCTTATATACTTTCGATATTTGAGCCAGTTTGTGAGTTTGCTGGTCAGTTTATCTGGTGGATAGGCCTCAGAACTTGGCGCATACTTTATTGTGATAATAGTAGGCGTATGGTCTGATGAGAGATCTAGAGAGGATTCAATAATCAATTGGCTCCTTTTTACAATTTTGAAGACTGCAAAGTCAATGACATCGGCGGTTTTGCGACTGTCAGTTGGCCAGTAAGTTGCTGTGCCAGAAGAGATCACGTCAAGAGCGAGTCTGTTGACAGTGTTCAACAGGAGCCTGCCCTTTGGCGATATAAGGCGAGAACCCCAATATGTATGTTTGGCGTTGAAATCGCCGGCAACGAGATACTTTTGTCCAAGAGAATGGAAAAAAGTCTGGAATTGTTGCTCAGATATTTTGTGTCTGGGCGGGCAGTATATAGCTGTTAATGTTAGGCCTTTTAAGTATTCATCGAGAGAAATACATGTCGCTTGAATATATTCTGTGCAATAATTCTGGAGAGCGTAATGTTTTAAAACTAAAAAATTTGGTTTAATCTTATTTTTGCATCTTACATTTTTATTGCTGGCAAGTGCGTTTCCTTTCTTTAATCCTATAAATTTAATAACGGTTGGCCAACCACCCGATCGTCTTCCTGATGCCCATGTGTCTTGCCGTGGGGTCGTCATGGTTATCCTGCAATACCCGTTTCCGTTGATATGAGGGGACACACAACTTCCATAGCGTACAGTCCTCATCACCCACACGCCGAGGTGTATGCCGGTACAGTTGCTTACCTTGAATTAGAAAGTCTGCAAACTTTTATGGGTTCTGTCTTATGGGTTCTGTCTCACCTCGGGGCTGCGTGATAGCGCATCTGCCACCACATCTGCCACCACATTGTATTTCCCTTTCCGGTAATGCACCGTATAACGATACTGCTGGAGTTCCAGCGCCCAGCGCGCGATCCTACCCGACGGGCTTTAACCATTTAATTGAGAGGTGGTCGGTGATGATTAAAAATTTGTAGCCCTCGAGATACTGCCGCATTTTCCTCACACCCCACACTATTGCGAGGCATTCCTTCTCCGTATGTGAATAGTTTTTTTCAGTGGCCGTTAATCGCCGGTTGGCGTATGCCACCACTCGCTCCCGTCCATCCACTTCTTGAGTAAGCACCACGCCCAGACCATGTTCACTGACGTCAGTCTGCAGGGTAAATCTCTTGGAGAAATCGGGACACATCAGAATCGGTGCCTGCGTCAGTCTCGCCTTCAGTTCTTCAAACGCCTTCTGCTGTTCAGCCTCCCACTACCAACGGCAACCTTTCCTCAAGAGAGCAGTGAGAGGTTGTACTACCTCTAAAAATGCAGGTGCAAATCTGCGGTACCACGAAGCGATTCCCAGACATTGGCGCAACTCCCGCAGAGTCGTTGGTGGTTGCAGTTCCTGTATGGCAGAAATCTTTACCGGGTCCGTGTGGATCCCGTCCAGCATAACCATATGGCCTAAATACTTGCTTCGAGTTTTAAAGAATTCACATTTATCTACATTGATACGAAGTTTGGCCTCCCGTAACCTTCGGAAAACCTCCTTCACGTTCTGCATGTGGTCCTCCAGTGACTTGCCCGTCACGATAATGTCGTCGAGATATGCGAAGGCATAAGGCTCCAATTCCGGGCCTATTGCCCCATCTAGGCCCGCTGGATCTATGGCGTTTTGTAGAATTAGTAAATTATTGCGACACTCTCGGTTTCCCAGGCGAATCACGACGACGACGGCGTGTGTGATGGGTGTCGTGACTCCATTGGCCAATGTCACGATGACCCGGGTGGTGACACTTGTTGACTTACTGACTCGGCTACGTCGCCACTGGCCCTTGGCCATCGTGGAACGTTTTCCTCGTGCATTGTATTGCGGGAGGCTTTGGGTATAGTGCCCGTGTTCGCTGGCACGGCTGTCGCCGGCACCCTTAATAATACTGGTGACTTATAGTCCTGGGAGGCAGTAACATCTGCTATCAACAATGGTGTATTTTCCTCATCAATGCCGAGTTGCAATTCAGCCGGAGCGGCCATCGATCTGTTCGCGTATGGCGATGGGTACTTCTTCTTCATTCTGCGTTGCACCTCCGTGGGCTACATTTGGACGAAGAGCTCCGCTACGGCCAATTTGCCCTTCCAAGTTCCGTAGTCGCTCCAGAATCTCTGGAGTATGTTGTTCTTCCCTAGCGAACGTCTCCTGAGCTCCTTGACATTCCCCGTGTCAGCGAATTAGAATTCGGCAGCATACGTTCGCAGCTCATCCTTGCGTAGGTAATTTATCCATGAAGTCCTCATCATGGTTCAGGCGCAGGTGCGAGTGGTGACACGAGCGGTGGCGAGGCGTGCGACGCAGGGCAACAAATGGCAATGCGGGTTGCGTGCGTTACGCAGCAGTCGAGAGAAAATCAGACGTAATGGCAACAACAGTGGGCATTCAAAATAAAATGGGTTTACGACAAATTTTTTCTAGCATCCTTATCTAGGCTTTGTCGTTTCCCTCCTGGGTGTCTAAGCGTCGAGCTGACCAGAAAAGAGTCGCAAATTATGCTTTAAGCCACTATTTTCAAACGCATGTTGGCCTCGATGTAACTGCTCTGTCCGTCAATTCACTCTACCGTAATGATATTTAAGTCTTTTCCCGAAATCACGCGGCCTTGTAATCGGATGTTTTAGCAATTAAGAACTGTCCGTAGGAGAACCCGCGATGTATTTTGTGACCGGAATTCCCGTGGAACTCAACGATATTCAATTCATACCTGACCAGAAAAGAGGACGAATGACGCTGTGCACGCGCTTTTATACTATTTTCCAGTCTGGCATTTGTAGTTTTGTAGCCGGCAAGATTCGCCATCTTCTTTTACAACTTCCCTCCATAACCACACGTGGCCCTGCTTGCACCTTTATGGCTATTGCCATTATTCGCGATCGCGGCAGCTATCCTGTTCATTCTGTACAGGGTTGCCTTATCTTCTTAATTTATTATACTGATTTCTCTGTTCACGCGAGAGTATGAAACAGTAAAAATTAAGTAAATTCATTTCAATATAATTATAAAAGCATAAACAAAGCAAAAGGAAATCAAAATAATAGCAATGTATATAAAATATAAAGCGTAAACAAAACCAAGAAAAATAAAAGCAGGAGTACAGTAACAATTACGTAAATTCATTGTATGTATATGAAATATAAAGAATGTACTGAAATAATAAGTACATATATTTAATGTGAGATGAGTTTGTGACGGCCTGCGGTACGTGGAATTGCTGAGGATCGAGGCTATCTATTCAAATGCAATAGAATAGTTACGCTTTAAGGCCAATTAGTCCACAGCTGACTGAAGCTGCCTTACCCGAACTCCATACAAACGATTACTCGAGCGTCTGCAAACGTAACCGGAAACGCAGAAACCTACCTGCGCCACAACTGTGCTACAATTTTACTCAAACTAAAAAAAACTTTTTAAATTGTTAAAATTATATTAAGGGTATTCATTTAAAGTGGGAAAACCCTGGGAAACGCGCAGTGGTTCAGTTGTTGACGAGAACTGTCAAAAATTGTATGAGAAGAGAATTGCACAAAGCGGAAAACTTTGCGCGTCGATTTTGGTGCGGATAGAACTGCACAAATGTTGTGCGATTGTAGTGATGACGAACAATAAAATTGATATTCGATTAATTAAAAAAGTAATTGTCAAAAGTAATAAAATGCGGCTGCAAATTAAAAAAAAAAAGTATAATTATATATATAAGTTTAAAAAAGAACTATAGGTAACAATTGTTTGCAAAATAAAAGTTAATTGAATTTATAATTGTAAAAGCTGTGCAGAATATCGAGTACTTGTAAGTGGGTACTCTTTTATTGTCTAAGTGAGTATGCTCACAACACTAATATAGTTTGCTTCGAAAATGGCGCTAAGTAAACAAATTTACTTACCGCCGTCAACGAAAGCTATTTCTTTAAATAGTTTGATTAGTTTTCTTTTTTCGCTTATTTTAGGCATTTTTTTCACTTTAAACAACAGCTGTCAAAAATTCGAAGAAAAAGAAGAAAACTGCGCTAGTCACCAACTGCACAACTTCCACTTTTAAATTTATTGTGTATAGTCGGGCTCAAGCTCAGTGCCACTTAAATCAATTAAGCTGAGAATTTTTACAACAACAAATTGTATGCCAACAGGTAGAAAGTAAGTTATATTCATTTCACTGCCCACTACGGCAGATCATCAGTAACCTTTTTCTCACTGGTACGATATTCTTTGTTTAAACTACTATATATACAACCACACAAGCCGAAGCAATTGCTCGAACTATGACGTGCGTATCTTTTCTTGTAGTTCAATGAAAATCGACCGTTTCTACTCGCAAACAATTTATTTGTTGTATAGAAGCACAAGAAAAATGTGCAACAATTTTATTCAAACTTAAATAAACAATTAAAATTGCTAAAACTATTTAGAAAAACCAATATAAAATCAAAAATTGTGGCAATTAAAACTATTCTGCATAAATAATTGGGTGAGTATTAAAAAATACAGCCTCAAAAAAGTCAAATGTAGGAATTGTTATTCTGTGAATAGACATATACGGCAGCACTGTTGATAAATAAACCAAAGGCACAAACAGCTGAGTATTAAAAAATACAGCCTCAAAAAAGTGAAATGTAGGAATTGTTATTCTGTGAATAGACATATACGACAGCACTGTTGATAAATAAACCAAAGGCACAAACAGCTTACTTCTGCGATGGCTTAGGTTTGCAGACTGTCGAGTAATCGCTGAAAATGTACGTTTACGCTGAGTTTACTAAAATACGTTTACGTCTGGACTAATTGGGCATTTAGACGTAGGGGTCGGGTCTGACCAAATTTCTAGCTAGAAGATTTGGATGCAATTTAAGCTCATCTGCCTATTTTGTTGTACGTTTGGGGATCTCATCGGAAATTGTCGGTATTTGTAAACATTTTTTATGTTCAAGGTACTTCTAAATAGATCATACTGTGTGGGGGTATTTCAGCTTCGGCGTAGTCGAAGATAGTTCACTCTCTAGTTTTGTTCATTATTGAGCAAGAAACCAAATTCAAAATATTATACGAGGTTTTAGCTTTTCTAAAATTTTGATTTTAAGATACGAGGTTGTTTCACAGCCTTTTTTTTGCTTAAAATTTAACAACATTTTTTTTACGAATTTAAATTGGCCCAAATTTGAGTTACGAGGTTGAGTCAGAAGCCAGTCGAAATGTGAAAAAACTGATGCTCCTTCAAGTTACGCTGTGGAGTCAACTGTCCTTTTACGGTTCATCCGAATTTTGTTTTTTTAGCGATAGGTTCGTTCTCAGCACCTTCTCTTGATTTAGTAATTTGAGCCAAGATACAGTCACCTAAACCTACAAGCATTCTCGACGTTGCATTTTGATACGACTTCAAGGACAGTCCTCTTAAATGTTTGTATCGCGCTTGAAGGAGGCTGGTATCCTGAGTCTGCTGGGGAAGATTTAACTTCCTTACCGTACGGACATTCGTCACAGGATAACATTTATCGAATCCCTCTTCAGAAATTACTATGTTCACAATAACGAAATTGTCTTCATAACGATGAGTATTTGAAGTCCAGCGAAGACATAGAGGCTCTAGTATGCCTTTCAAATTTAATTCCTTTAGCAAATCTTCGTCCATCAGTGTTAAAGACCGTCACCAAGAAAGTCAAATATGGTCACTTTTGTTCCGTTTCCATATAATTTCACAGGAACCACTAGGAATAATGTGTGTCCATCAGTCTGATTGTATATGGAGCAACTCACATTGGCAGTGGCGTTGAATGAATTTGATCTCATTCTAACAGCAGAATCAGCGGCTGTCGCTTGTGCATTTTTAGTAACAAACGGCCTACTATTAGTGCTGCCAGGAGCAGCTTCATCTTGATTTGCAACAGGCACTCTATCAGATGCGTCACGAGTAGGAGCAGTTAGTCGATTGTGTAGAATAAGGTGATGAATAAATGTACAATCGTCAATTATATGGTCGTTGCGACATGCAGGTCTGCGGGTAATGCCTGCACGGGTACAGAGGCGTCTACAACTCGAAAATTTTTACAATTATTGTTGTTTCCTCCAACTATGGGTTGCGCAGTGCTCGACGCAACCATGACTAGCAACCATTGTGACGTAGAATAATTGCCACTCTGAGAGGACACCGCGGCTTCGATAACACGTAGTCTTTCTATAATTCCTTGCATAAGAGTCTAAACATTTTGCGGCTGAGTTAATGCTGCCGTGGCAAATCCTGCCGCGACCTTGCTTTCTGCCCTGGCTGCAGATACTGGTATTCATTTGGAGGCTGGATCTTCTCTAACCCAGCTCTCTACGTTGGCTGCGGTATACGCTACATGGTCTGATTCTGAACGACAGTTCTCTTCATTCTCTAATTGTTAAAATAGCTCTTTACGTTTTCTCAAAAGTTCAGATTTTTCCTTAAGAATCGAGTGCACTTCTTGTTGCCGCCGTTGATGCTCTTCATTGCCTTTTTAAACGTAGCTTTCTTTTTTGCGTAGAAGGGTCTGCTCCTCATTTAGCAGTTGTATTTGGAGCTTCAGCCTGCAGAAGATGCTTGAGTCTTTTGAGTGAACTGATCCGGAGGAACTTTTAGTATCATCTAGGACGAATCTAGGATCTAGGCACAGGTCGGTGCCGTAATGTACCCCCGCTAGTGATCGGATGCCTTCCAGTATTGCGGGCAGCAGCAGAGTCGTGTTCAGTATTAGAAACTACGCTGTGGTATGCATCACTTATAGTTCCGAAGGATAGTAACGCTAGCTGATACCGGAGTGTCATGTACACCAGCAGGTGTAGAGTACAATGAGATAAACGATGCACAATTAGTGCAGAAATGAGATCTGTGTCTAAAGCTACGGCCAGATCAGGCAAATATTTGCCCAAATTCTGGGAAAATGCACTCAGTAAAATAAAATACAGGTTAAGTCACATACGATTTTACGTGATTTTAAAAATATCTGAGTGTATTTGGGCAAATATTTGCCTAATGTGACCGTATCTTAATATACAAACCATTTTTCCGTTGTAGTGTATTCCTACTGAGCTTAGTCGACCGCTCAATATTTTTTTTTTTTTTTTTTATAATAATTTTATTTAATTGAATCACCTAATAATAACTTAGGTCTAACAATGATTTTTAAAAAATTCAGAAATTCAGCTTATTATTATAATATTCAGATTAAAACTATTTGCCCTATATCCATTGATTTAGGCAATGTGGAGGTATCGTAACTAATATATGGGGAATATATTAGTTTCGTTTGAGACGTGAGGGATTCAGAGGTCTCAGTAAATTTCTAGCTAGAATGTTTGGGTGAAACATGAGCTTCTGCTTGTACTTCGAGGTAAGTTTCGGAATTTCGTCTTTTACTGCAGGTATATTCAGGTCTCTGTAGAGGTTAGTATTTTTTAGATACCAAGGGCTCTGGCAATTTGTCTCAGGATTTTAGATTGGACTCTCTGGAGTTTTTCCACGTTCGAGGGAGAGGCAGTGCCCCAGAGTTCAATTCCATATGTCCATATGGGTTTTATTATACTTTTGTATATTTGGACTTTGTATGTGAGATTTAGCTTTGATGCCCTTGAGATTAGCCAATTTAGTTCCAATTGCTTTAATTTGATCTGAGTGATTTTGGATTCAATATGTTTATGCATTGTGAGTCGGCGATCGAGATGCATTCCAAGATACTTGGTTTCGGAACTTTCAGGGACGACTTGGCCGTTTATCTTCAGAGCAGGACACGTGCCCCTTCTTAGAGTGAAGATTAGGTGACAGCTTTTGGATTCATTGACCTTGATTTTCCATCGATGTAGCCAATTACTTAGAGTGTCCAAGTGTTTTTGCACGCATAGAGATGCCATGTCTGGGTTTGAGTGAGAGCACATGATAGCAGTGTCATCAGCAAAAGTCGATATGAGAGTTCTATCACTTTTGGGCATATCTGCAGTATAGAGAATATATAGCAGGGGCGCGAGGACACTGCCTTGTGGTACTCCGGCCAGTATTTCGTATTTTCGGGAGACAAAGCTTTTGTATTTTACTACAAATTTTCTATTCGTGAGGTAGTTTTTGGGTAGACAGTGCATATTAGCGGGAAGAATATGCTGTAGTTTGTAAATAAGTCCTTCGTGCCAGACTTTATCGAAGGCCTGGGTGATATCGAGGAAAACAGCGGAGCAATACTGTTTATTTTCGAAAGTGCCTTTTATTGAGTCAACAATGCGGTGCACTTGCTCAATAATGCCATGCTTTTCGCGGAAGCCAAACTGGTGATCGGGAATCACTTGTTTTTCTAGAATTTTCGGTAGAATCAATTTTATTAGAAGTTTTTCGAAGAGTTTCGATATTACAGAGAGCAAACTTATAGGCCGGTATGACGTCACATTACTGGGATCTTTTCCAGGTTTGGGAATCATTGTAACTTGAGATAGTTTCCAATCATCTGGGTAGTGACATGTTCTGAGAATCGCGTTAAATATGTGCAATGAGTGGGTTATTGCAATTGTTGGCAGTTCTTTTATCATTGTTGGCGTTATCAAGTCCGGTCCTAGTGCTTTTTTCGGGTCCAAGCTTTTGTTTATTGCCTCCATAAGTTCGTTATTTTTAATCGCGATTGTACAATAGGTATTATATGGGATTAGTGTTTGTGTTGTCGTGTTCGGGGTGAACACGATTTTTAGGTGGTTGGCAAAAGCTGCACCCTTTTCTGCATCGCTTCTGGCCCAGTTTCCATTTGGCAGCCTTAAACGGGGTTCTGTCAGTATTGGTTTTTTCATATTTTTTGCAGCTCGCCAGAGCGAGTAGTTTGTTGATTTTGTGGGTGCGAGATATTCAACAAATAGCTGGAAGTCTCTTTCGGATTTCCTCTCAAGATGCTTTTTTAGAATTCGAGAGACATCATTAAGCTGTTTTTTCAGATTTGGGGATCTGTTGTTTTGCCAATCGCGACGTATTTTTCTTTTATTTTTTATTAACTGCTCTATGTCCTTTGGAGTACACTTTGCATAGCTGCGAGTTGAGCTTTTTGGGATTTGGGCGGGAGTGGCCGCTGCAGCTGCTTGGGAAAGCAAGAGTGTAAAATTACTAACAGCTGTGTGTATTTCAACTTTCGTTTTTAGTGACACATTAGGGATAATGTGGGAGCTTATATACTTTCGATATTTGAGCCAGTTTGTGAGTTTGCTGGTCAGTTTATCTGGTGGATAGGCCTCAGAACTTGGCGCATACTTTATTGTGATAATAGTAGGCGTATGGTCTGATGAGAGATCTAGAGAGGATTCAATAAACAATTGGCTCCTTTTTACAGTTTTGAAGACTGCAAAGTCAATGACATCGGGGGTTTTGCGACTGTCAGTTGGCCAGTAAGTTGCTGTGCCAGAAGAGATCGCGTCAAGACCGAGTCTGTTGACAGTGTTCAACAGGAGCCTGCCCTTTGGCGATATAAGGCGAGAACCCCAATATGTATGTTTGGCGTTGAAATCGCCGGCAACGAGATACTTTTGTCCAAGAGAATGGAAAAAAGTCTGGAATTGTTGCTCAGATATTTTGTGTCTGGGCGGGCAGTATATAGCTGTTAATGTTAGGCCTTTTAAGTATTCATCGAGAGAAATACTTGTCGCTTGAATATATTCTGTGCAATAATTCTGGAGAGCGTAATGTTTTATACGACTTTTAATGAGAATGGCGGTTCCACCTCTAGCGTTTCCGCTTGGATGCTTTGTGTCGTAGAGTCTGTATCCTGGTAAATTGAAAAAGTGTTTTTCAGTGAAGTGTGTTTCAGAAATTAGCATAACGTCTATGCTGGACTCTTTCAAGAATCGAGAAGTTCTAGTTGCACAGCCTCTATAGTTAGCAGTGTGATTACCACCGCAATTACTACATTTTTTAATAGTGGAATCCTCTATTGTTTTTGTGCACGAACCTGTTTCGTGCAGGTCTCCACAAATTACGCACACGCTGGGAAGAGTGCAGTAAGACTTTGTGTGGCCGTATTCTTGGCAGTTAGGACACTGAATCGGTCCACATCGATCCATGGGGAAAGGCTTATAAAGTGGTGATGAGCAGAGTAAGAGGGCCTAGGTCACCTCAGCCATCGGATCCTGCATTCATGGACAACGTGGTAGCTGCACTCTTTCCTCCACAGGGAGACGGGTGCACCACTATCACCTGCCTATGGATGTAGGACACGTCTCAGCTGTGACAGAAGACGAAGTACTCTATACGCTTCGAAAAGTTGCCGACAAGAAGACACCGGGACTAGACGTCATCCCCGACGTAGCAACGAAAACAGCAATCAGAGCGAACCCGGAGACGTTTGCCAAAATGTACACCGCTTACCGCAATGAAGGCACTTTCCATTTCTTCTGGAATTATCAGAAGTTGGTGCTATTACTGAAGCCTGGAAAGCAGCCCGACCAGCAATCGGCGTATTGTCCGCTGTGTATGCTCGACTCCATGGGAAAGGAATTGGAGAGCATCATCGTAAACCGACTTCAGGAGACGCTTGAAGGGTCGGCTGGTCTCTCCACCGAACAATTTGGATTCCGCCAAGGAAAATCAACGGTTGACGCCATTCAGGCTATGATGAGGATCGCACACGATGCTACAAGTTGGGAAAGGTGGAAAGGTGGCGACAAAAAGTACTGCGCTGTGGTAACACTTGATGTCAAAAATGCCTTCAACTCAGCGAGCTGGCCTTTTATAATGGAGGCCCGGGAAACAACCGGGCGCGTAGGAAGTCGCCCGCTGGAGACGAAGTGTAGCGACGCTGCATCGAGAGTCATGAGGTGGTTGGACGGAGCGTCGCTACACTTCGCCTCCAGCGGGCGACTTCCCGCGCGCCCGGTTGCAACATCCTCTACATTGAGAAACTTCCTCATTCCACCAGTACACGGGTTTCCTAGTAGGCACGTGTGTCCTCCTCGGCATTGCTACCTCGCATGCTACGCTTAGTCTGTTCTTGATATTTGTCGCCATGTTAGTTGCTTCATAATCCAAATTTTCCGCTTCCTTCCATACCAGCTGAAAAGCCTCAGCGTCAAAGGAGTCTTGTTTCCAACCCTTGGTCTGTGCCATAGGTACCTTACTCGAACGATGTCTCGGTGATCACTGTGGGTGTAAAAATCGCCTATGCTCCATGTGCTGTTACATGCGATAGAATTGTGTGCGAAGGTTAGGTCCACTGCCGACCGCTTTGTACCTGCCTCAAATGTGTGTTGTCCATTATTTAGGAGCTCGACGCCCAAAGTAGCAAAACACTCCATCAGGAGCCTGCCGCTTCGGTTTGTACTTTTACTACCCCATGTTGTAGACCACGCATTAAAATCGCCAGCAATAATTGTCGGGGACTTTGTTTGTGCTTCCATCACCAACTCCGTTAGCATCCGTTCGTACGGCCATATGTCCATACTAGGTGGAGCATAACACGAGAAGACGTAAACTCCATCGAATTTTACCCAGGTGAAGCCATTGTTAGCTACTGGCGTTCTGTTCTGGCACACTTTGCCACCAAGTGTCCATATCGCCGCTTTACTGGGTGCGTCCGACGTCCATTCGCATCCTTTTACGTTGTGATGCTGCTCGCATAGGATGGCCAGGTCGAATTGTTGCTCGAAAATGTTCTGCTGCAACAAGTCCTGAGCTGCAATACAGTGGTTGAGATTAAGTTGGATGATTTTCATCGTCCACCTTTCTGCACCGCCTTCTGACGTACTCAAATGGCACGACGACGTATGCCGTTTGTGTCCCTTGATGACTTTGTCGCATGCGTATCGATGCCTCGTCAGGTCGACTTATGTCACCCTGTGTGTGTTGAGCATCGCAAATTTCGCTGTTGGAAGTCGGCTCCTTGTACGGGTGTTGCAGTGTTGCTCGCGCTCGTTTTCTTCTTTGGCTCTGCATGCGTTGTCACGGTGGCGTTTTCTTTCCTCTGCCTCCGAGTTTCAAGATTAGGTTCCTGCCTTCTCTTGTTTTCAGCGCCAAGTTTGAACCATGGCGACGTGACCTGTGACGTCGTTCCCTGCCGGAGTTGTAAGAGTACCGGTCTCTTGTGTTTCTTTTTGGTTTAAAAGAGAAGGAGAAGACATATTAGATCCCACGAGTGGCGGAGAAAGGGTGGTCCACCTACACAGAGATCCGCAATATACAGACATGGATAGTTAATCCGGAGGACGCCAGGTATGACACCTTAATCCCGCCCAGTACAATCCGGATGACGCCAGTGTGTGTGTGTGTGTGCGTGTGTGTGTGTATCTGTGTGCAGGTGAAGTGATACAAGAACTAATTACATATATTACTGCGAATCCTTTGGAGCTTTCAGGTATGACACCTTAATCCAGCCCAGTACAATCCGGATGACGCCAGTGTGTGTGTGTGTGCGTGTGTGTGTGTATCTGTGTGCAGATGAAGTGATAGAAGAACTAATTACATATATTACTGCGAATCCTTTGGAGCTTTCATCCCGCACTTGGATTTAGAGATATCAGCAAAAAATTTCCCCCGGACTACCTCGGTCAACCTTAGTAAATATTGCATATTATTACAAAAATAGAAATATAGAAAATGCAGTGGTTCAATTTGGCTTAAACGGCGTGAAAAGTTGGCCCTTCCATATCACAACAATCAATTATATTAGTTTTCGTCGCAATGAGTGAAACATCATAGTTTTCGCAATACAGTGAAACATATTACTCTTCGGTGTAATATTCATAGTTTCTTCGCTCCAAAAACCGAAGCATACTACTTGTCCATGCAAAAAAATAAAACATTATACTTTTCGTAAGGCAAATGAAACATTATACTTTTCTTATGGGGCGTCGATATCAGGCATGTAAAAGTAGGTACAATTGTATCTTTTTCCATCCTATTTCACTGTGAAGGTACTGTAGGTACAACCCCATTTCAAGTACAATTTGAATATTTGGGCAATTTTTGCTTATAACTTTTCACAATTTATTTTTAAAAAAGATTTACAAAACAGTACATATTTTGGTACTCAATATATAATATTGGATTTTTTCATTGAACATTTGTTGACTCTATTGGTCACAATTAAGCGGAATAAACTGTATAACATTTCTTTTCCAGCGATCTACCTATATCAGTCCTACTTTTTTTTAAATGTTGCAACACCTCAGCGAGCTGGCCTCTTATAATGGAGGTACCAGGCAGTTTCGATGTACCGGGGTACTTACAGCGAATCATCGCTAACTACTTCGAGGACAGAGTGCTGCTGTACGATACCGACGATGGCGTAAAGCGATACAAAGTGTCCCGTGGCGTTCCACAAGGCTCGGTACTTGCACCACCATTGTGGAATGCCATGTACAACGGCGTCCTGAAGATTGACCTCCCCATTGACTTCACTTTGGTCGGATATGCGGATGACATCGCACTGGTGGTTGTAGCGAAACACATTCACACGCTGGAGACGAAGTGTAGTGACGCTGCATCGAGAGTTATGAGGTGGTTGGACGGAGCGGATTTGAATCTGGCGGCGCAAAAAACGGAGGCGGATCTCCTGAGCACCCGAAAAAAGCGTGAGGTCTTCACCTTCAGAGTGGGGGACCACGAAATAATCTCGCAGCCGTACCTTCGGTATCTTGGCGTGCTGATAGACACACGAATGTCCTTTAAGGATCATCTATTGGCTGTCAGCGGCAAGGCTTCAAGGGTGAACGGTGCACTGTCACGTATCATGGCAAACATCGGAGGACCACGCTACAGCAGGCGGAAACTCTTGGCAAGAGTGACAAGCTCTATTATGCTCTACGCTGCACCAGTATGGGCAGACGCCACGCAGACTGCTTCGTACATAGCTTGTATTAGGGCGACATATCGGCTGATCGCGGCAATGCCACCTGTAGATATACTGGCCCGCGAACTCCAACGCATCTACGCAGCTGGCAAAAATTCAACAAGGGTGAATGAGCGAAGACGCAGCATCTGGGAATGGCAACGACGGTGGGAAAGGTCGGAAAATGGAAGATGGACATTTGCTCTGATTCCAGATAGCACCGACTGGATAGACCGCAAACATGGAGAAGTCGACTATTACACAGTTGATCAGTGGTCATGGTTGCTTCAAGCAATATCTTTATCGCTTCAAGCACGAATATGATCCGTTTTGTCCTAGCTGCCCCAACGAGATAGAAGATGCCAGGCACATCCTGTTGTACTGTCCACGCTTCTGTAAGGAGCGATCAGAATTGACGGTGGCCTTCGCTCATATCTGTGAAACATCTCAAAAATGGGAATCCTTCTAGGGAATATCAGCGAAAATAATGATCGAGCTTCGACGCATTGAACGCAGTAGACATGCTGAACGAATACGTTTACGCCACGCAGGCAACGAGGACGGTTGACTAATGACCCAAACTGACGATTGAGCAATAAAGCTCCTACGGCCTTCCGACGAAATACCTGACGGTGGTACCGGGGACCCACCCGTACGCGAGAGGAGATATTTAGTGAGTTGAAGTCTCACACTGACTAAAGCTTTTGACGCTTTAACTCCTCGTCAAAAAAAAAAAAAAAAAACACACATTTCGGTCCTGGTCATGTACTGTTGACCATCATATTTCCAAACATGCTCCCTAAGACACATTTTCGCCTTCATATCAATCCAAAAACATAAATTTTTTTTAAATTTAATTTTTTTAAACTGACATGTTAAAGTTTTTTCAGTTTCGTAAGAAAAATTTAAATGTTATAGTCTTCGTGGCAAAACTGTGAATCGTAATAGTTTTCTCGGGAAAACTCGAAATATAATAATTTTCGACAACCAAGTTGAATCGTAATAGATTTCTCGGAATATTGAAACATAATAATTTTCGTAAGGCAATTGAAACATTAAGTATACTTTTCTTAAGGGCGTCGATATGAGTTAAGCACATTTTAATAAAAAACAAGTAGAGAAATCAGATAAAAACAAAGATACACACTTAGTGCCCGATTACACAACCGAGAAAATGCCGCCGAGAGGCGAATCCGTATGACACACGGACCAGTGACCGAACAGCAACAGTCCGGACTGTTCTGCTTCGAAGAGTCAGGCGATAGAGTAAGTCCCTCGTTGGGAATATTCCACTAAGCATAAAGGCTTTATAGTGGAAGTAATTAAATATTCCTTGTTCCGCTAAGCACGAAGGGTATAGCGCAGGTAATTGTAAAGATCGACGTTGAGCTAAGCAAAAAGGGCTTTTAGCTGTGTTTATTCTGCTAAGCATTAGGGCTATAGTGGAAGTTAGATGTTATAGATATGATAATTATTTATTGAATTTAGGTATTTGAATTATTGTTTGTTAGGAAAAGAAGAATTTGCGATTTAGTTTTTTGAATTGAATTGTTGAAATTAATTGAACATCTGGATTCCAAGGCAATCCACGTAAACAAAAAATTAAAAACTGTTTCTGCACTGATTCTATGGCATTGATGTAACAGTTATAACGAGGGCACCACACAATAGATGCATACTCCAAAACAGGACGGACAAGAGAAATGTATAAAAGTTTAGTGATATAAGGATCATCAAACTCTTTTGACCAGCGTTTAATAAAGCCTAAAACACAATTTGCTTTGTTGATAGTTTTATTCACATGCGTGTTGAAACAAAGTTTTGGATCCATAGTTATTCCAAGATCTTGAAAAGAATTTAATGTTTCAAGTTCTTAATTTTTGATTTTATAAGAGTGTAAGATGGGGTTCACTCTTCTAAAAGTCATTTGTTTGCATTTCTTCAAGTTGAGATTCATATTGTTTATTGTACACCAGTTACATAGCTTGTCAAGGTCCGTCTGTAAAGTTATTGTTTCACGTTTGTCATTGAATGAGTGGAAAAGTTTGACGTCATCTGCATACATTAAAATATGACTATTTTTGATGATAGATGGTAGATCATTTATAAATCCAAATTTCGACGGTTTCAAAGTTAATAATCTATGGTTTTCTACATCAAAAGCTTTGCTAAAATCAGTGTAAATTACATCAGTTTGCAATCCTTTTTCAAAATTTTCGATTACATGAGATGAAAATTCTAATAAGTTAGTTGTAGTTGACTTGCCAGGTAAGAATCCATGTTGAAAAGGTGAAATTGATTTGAAGATACTAGAGTTTATTTGAATGCAAATAATTTGTTCAAAAAGTTTTGCAATTGCACTTAATTTTGCTATTCCACGATAGTTTGTAATATTTGATTTGCTGCCGGATTTATGCAGTGGTATTATGAATGAAAAAATTGCATATAGTTTATGGTCCAAAGTACTCAAAAATGCAACTCTTTTCTCGCTTTCTCTGCATATGCCAGTCGAATGATGATATCTTCGCATATATTGTACCAAAAATGTCAATGTAGTACCAATGTACTTTTGTCTTTGAAATTGTACCAAAAAAGTACAATTGTACCAAAAATATCATCCCTGATTGGTATCGTTGAAAACGTCAAACCAATGCCTTCCCCGAATTTATAGAATTTTTCTATGAAAATTATAAAATTTTATGTATTTTGTCATTTTTGGCCGATATTCAAATTTTGAAAAAATTCTCAAAATTCAAAGATTTTTTATTATTTTTTTAAATGAAAATATGAGACTGAATATTCTTTCAGTGGCGACATTTGAATGCACTATGACAAAAATGAAGTTGCATACTTTTTAAGTGTTCGGAAATGTACCACTTTTTGGAAACTCTTCAACTGGTTTTTCTTTTTGCACGATTTCAGTCAATGGTTTTACCGAAATTTGTTTGTCTATACAAAAAAAACAAAAAAATATAAAAAAAAGAAATAATAAAAACAGTACATTTTTGAAAAAACAGTACTTTTGTGTACTGTTTTGAGTGTTTTGAATAAAACAGTACTTTTTATAAAAAAAAAGGACATCTGGCACCCCTAGTTGTGCTTTAAGGTATCGATATATTATTTCTTCTAAATCATAAATAAATTACAAATTTTTCAAACATATATTTCAAAGATAACAAATATGGAAGCAAATTGGGAATTATGGAAGCTCTGAAGGATTTGACGCTACAAATTCAAAACATTTTAACAAATTTAAAAAAAATCCGAACATACAAAAAGGAAACAATTGTGCAAAAATTAGAAGATCTTGAAGGTTTCAGAAGTTGGTTAAATTCAGCCGACTCAGGTCAAACTTTACAAGGAGTAAAACTAAGTGACGAAAGAGATATATTTACCTGTTTTTATAGTCAAGCAAAAGAAGAACTAAGTGACGAAAAACATATATTTACTTGTTTTTAGAGTCAAGCAAAAGAAGGACTCGAAAGTTCTTTGCAGGAGATAATTGAGGAAGAAGCAAATGCTGATGAAGAAGAGCTTCAATTAATAACTAAAGTAGAAAAAGATAAAGAGGCAAAGATAGAAAATTTAGTGACCATTATGGCAACTTTTAATATGGAATCAGCAGTGAAGGCAATTCCGATATTCCGGCGTGAACTGGAAGCGTATTTAAAAATTACTGAAATTATGTACGGATCTTTGTCAAGTCATTATTTGTCATGAGAGAGTATGCTACCGACATTGCTTGTGTTTAAATAAATGAAGTACGTTTTGGACATTGAAATAGTGTACAGTTTTCTGAAATAGAAGTTACTACATTTGTGCAGATGTCTAGTATATACATAAACCGGTTTTAAGAATAGTAGAAATGATTTAATTTTTCTTGACAATAGTTATGCGTATTTGAAAAATACAAAAACATGACAAATTTTATTTACAATTTTACAAAAGCAATAGCATTTAAAAACTACAACAGCTATATGAGTTGTGTGCTCATGCGTTGCCATACACATACTAGCAAATTCTTTGAGTTTTGTGTGGAGAGTTTCTACTGCTTTTGCATGTTCTTTTTGTTGTTTTTTGTGAGGAAGAAGGATTTAGGTTTAGCTGGTTTCATTTTGCGCGTGGTCTTTTTCACGGCGCGTACGATAAGCAACATTTTAATTTATTCTGTCTATTGTATGTTACTTCGGTTTTTGTTTATATTTTAGTTTCTTTTTTGACGTTTTCACATTTTTGTCAGCTATAAGGGAGTTTACAAGGTCTCATTTGTGGACATTCTATCTTTTATTATATGATATTTCTAGACTTTATTGCCGGAAAAACATCAAGGTGCCATGGACGGGAAAATAAAACACTAATTTGAAAAATTAAATGTTTACTAAATATATTGTGTATATTTAGATGCAAAAATATTTTCTATGTTTTTATATGTAATTTTTTTTATAGAAATTTGTGAAATATGTGAACTTTTATTAAATTTTGTTTGATGATATAATTGTCGCCTAATGTGTAAAGTTGAACTGTTACGTTAAAAAAGAATTAAAAAAAAAGAAAAAACTAGAGAGTGGACTATCTTCGGCTATACCGAAGGTGAAATACCCCCACACAGTAGAAAGAAGTACCTCGAAAATAAAAAAATGTGGTCTCAAGACCCTATTTTGAGCCAATTATAGCTGGTTTTGGAGCCCAAACCATGTCCAAAATCCATTTCTAAAAATTTCCAATCAAATCCGAAAAAAAAAAAAATTGGTCTCAGGACCCCATTTAGACCCTTATATATGTGACTTCGGAACCTCGGACCATGTTAAAAATACGTTTCTAAACATTTCCAATGGAATACAACAATAAAAAAGACTTGAAAAATGTTTACCTTTTTTTTCGGTGTATGGGAGCCACGCCCAGTTTTTGTCCGATTTGGCTGATTCTCGAACTTGATCTCAGTATTCACGAGAAAAACATGAGATGAAAATTCTAATAAGTTAGTTGTAGTTGACTTGCCAGGTAAGAATCCATGTTGAAAAGGTGAAATTGATTTGAAGATACTAGAGTTTATTTGAATGCAAATAATTTGTTCAAAAAGTTTTGCAATTGCACTTAATTTTGCTATTCCACGATAGTTTGTAATATTTGATTTGCTGCCGGATTTATGCAGTGGTATTATGAATGAAAAAATTGCATATAGTTTATGGTCCAAAGTACTCAAAAATGCAACTCTTTTCTCGCTTTCTCTGCATATGCCAGTCGAATGATGATATCTTCGCATATATTGTACCAAAAATGTCAATGTAGTACCAATGTACTTTTGTCTTTGAAATTGTACCAAAAAAGTACAATTGTACCAAAAATATCATCCCTGATTGGTATCGTTGAAAACGTCAAACCAATGCCTTCCCCGAATTTATAGAATTTTTCTATGAAAATTATAAAATTTTATGTATTTTATCAAATCCGAAAAAAAAAAAATTGGTCTCAGGACCCCATTTAGACCCTTATATATGTGACTTCGGAACCTCGGACCATGTTAAAAATACGTTTCTAAACATTTCCAATGGAATACAACAATAAAAAAGACTTGAAAAATGTTTACCTTTTTTTTCGGTGTATGGGAGCCACGCCCAGTTTTTGTCCGATTTGGCTGATTCTCGAACTTGATCTCAGTATTCACGAGAAAAACGTGTAAAAAAAGTTTCAAGTCGATATCTCCAAAACTGCGACCGCTATCGTGCGGACGGACAGACGGACAGACGGACAGACGGACAGACGGACGGACAGACAGACGGACATCGCTAAATCGACTCAGGAGGTGATACTGATCAAGAATATATATACTTTTCCATACCGGACACGCCTCCTTATGGGCGTTACAAACGTTGTGACAAAGTTAGTATACCCTGCCACAGTGAGTGTGGGGGTATAAATATGAAGCAATGGAATTAAAAAACAAAAAAGATTCAGATTCGGTTTTAGTACGTCAAAATACATAATACGAAAATAAGAATTGAAAAAATCCAATGATTAAATCGCTTTGCAATAAAAATAATCGACAATCGGAAATAAAGTTTAGCCGTAACAGGTGAAAACATTGTTAGGTGGCAAAGCTAGCCTTTTGGCAGTATTATTTCCTTAAAGGTGGCAATGGTAAATCAAAGCTACATTTGTTACTTTTTGTGTGTATATACACATTCACCATACAGCTTGCTGAACTATATCGCCATTAGTTGAAGTTATTTTATAGCTGCCTGTGGTCTGTTGGTTAGAGCTTCGGCCTATAACTGCGGCAGTCATAGGTTCAAGCCCCGCGCCGGACTTAGTTTTTGTTTTTTAATTCCATTGCTTCATATATCGAGATATCAATTTTTTTATGTTTTGATTTCCCCTTTTACAATTTCTTGAGTGACTTCTAAGAAAGGTGTTCATTTTGTAGTATTTTTTTTTCGGGAATCTTAATTTATAAATGATTCATATTTATACCCTGCACATAAAGCTGGGCATTAACTAGTTAATAGTTAATTAACGAAGTTAAATTTTTGGTTAACTTTCGAAAACCATTAACTTTTTCATTTAGTTAAGTTAAATTTCTTCGATTAACTAGCATTAGTTAACTTTAAAACGAAAAAAATTTTTTATCATGGAATGTAAAAAAAAAAAAAATTAAGAATTCATACAATTTTTTAACTGATATTGACATTTAATTTAATAATTATTTCACAAAACAATTAAATACACAAGCCGATATATTTCGAAGTGATCTATATTCTATTTTTATGTATGAAAGGACCATCCTAAACATAATGGCGTTCTCAGCCATAACGTAAGGATAACATCTTCAGGATGTTTACATCCTTTTTTCCATTTCGAAAATTTCTCCAAATGGCGAAAAGCTGAGAACGCCATTGTGTTTAGAATGGCCTGTGATATTTGTTCTTAACCAAACTTAATTCGTTTCATTCTTATTATTTAATATTCTAATAAAATTTGTATAGCTTTATATGAATATAAATAGATTGTTTCATACACGAAATTTCGCTTTTGACAAAAATTTTGATAATTTATTTTAAAGCAAATTTGCATAGAAACCGGGAAAAAGGTTCTCTGAGTGCAGGCATTCAATTGAATATAGTAAAAAATTTTTTTATGTGTTTTTTTTGTGAAATTTTGTTTTCTATAGAAAATTTAACTATTTAATTTAACTTTTAACGAAGTTAACTTTTCGACGAAATAACTTTTAAATTTAACGAAGTTAAATTTTTGATTAACTTTTACCGGATTAACGAAGTTAAATTCTCGATTAACTATGCCCAGCTTTGTCTGCACACTAGTGTCCAAGGGTATATTTGTTTTTGTCACACCGTTTGTAACGCCCATAAGAAGGCGTGTCCGGTATTCTTGATCAGCATCACCTCCTGAGTTGATTAGTCCATGTCCGTCTGTCCGTCAATCTGTCATTTCGCACGATAACTGTCGTAGCTTTTGAGCTATCGACCCCAAATTCCTCCTATTTTGGCGAATGATTGGACGGTATTGAAATTGGGCAACATCGGATAAGAGCCACGCCTACCTCCCATACAAAATGGCCGCCAATTTTATACTATTTTCGTTTATCTTGAGAAATACTGAACCGATTTGGATGCGGTTTTTTGCATTGGGTTGGAAATGAGGTCATGAACGAAATGGGAATAAGACCGGAACAAAATGGAATTGGAACAACATTTTTAAATGGATCAGGAAACTAAAATTATCGATAAATATTGGAAAATTATCGATAAATATTGGAAAATTATCTATAAAAAATCGATAAATTATCGAATAATTATCTATAAAAAATCGATAAAATATCGAAAAATTATGAATAAAATATCGAAAAACTTTTTCGATAAAATTACTAACATATGGTCTCAGATTGTATCGTACTCGCATGTGCAGGGTATTATAGCTTCGGTCAGACCGAAGATAATTCTCTTACTAGTTTTATTTGTTTTTATGAAATTTCTCTCCTCAAACAAATATTTTTTATTCGAATATCGCATTTGCAAGAAATATTTTTGAGTATTTTTCGCTGCGGTATTTCGCGTTGGTGTGTGCGGACCTTAATGTTGTACTGGGAATATATGCAAATATGAAATCTAATGTGTTAGGTGGCAACGGTAGTCTTATGGCAGTGCTATTTTCTGAAAGGTGGCAGCTTTAGGTCGAAGCTATTTTTATTTATATGTGAAACATGATTTTTTGTGTGTGTATATACATGAACGCGTTTTGCATACAGCTTGCTGCAGTTAATCGATATTAGCTAAAAGTATTGTATAAGTCAAAGTGGCTTTGGTGAGAAGCGTTTGGTTGGCTTCTTTATCTTACTTACAATCGCTGCATTGTGGGTTCGATTCCTCACCAGGGCGGCTAACCTTTATAAAAACATAATATATGTGTGAATATATTGTAAGTGACTCTGGTTCCTTCTCACAACCGCAGCGTCGTGTGGACAAACCACCAGAAGGGCTGACATTTAAAAAAAAAAGAAGGTCAACAACTTTGAAAAATTTTTTAAGTGATGTTGTAAATTTTGAAATGGTTAGCGTTAGGGACAGACAGACAGAAAGACAGTCAGAAAGACAGACAGAAAGACAGAAAGACAGAAAGACAGACAGAAAGACAGACAAAAAGACAGACAGAAAGACAGACAGAAAGACAGACAGACAGACAGACAGAAAGACAGACAGAAAGACAGAAAGACAGACAGAAAGACAGACAGACAAACCTGGTCAAATGTATATATTTATTATTTAAATGAAATGCCTTGAAATTTCCTGATCATGCCTTTCCTTCGCTGCAGCAACTTTATCGCCAATAATGATACTTTCTTTTTTCGACTATGTGTGTAGGATCGGCGGGGAATGGGAGAATGTTGCATGTACATATTTCGAATTCAACCTTTTTGTACGACACGATATCTACAAATGTAATTTTTTCAACACATGAATTTCGACTAATGACTTGATGACTTGTAAACTCCTGTATAAGCTGCAAAATATTTTTAAAAATAAACAAAACTAGTAAGAGAATTATCTTCGGTCTGACCGAAGCTATAATACCCTGCACATGCCAGTACGATACATTCTGAGACCATATGTTAGTAATTTTATCGAAAATCGATACTTTATTGACAGTTTTTCGATATTTTATTCATAATTTTTTTTCGATTTTTATCGATTTATTATCGATAATTTATCGATAATTTTTCGATTTTTTAACGATAATTTTTCGATTTTTTATCGAAAATTTTTCAATAGATTATCGATAATTTTTCGATAATTTATCGACAATTTTTTGATTTTTTATCGATCATTTATCGACAATTTTTCGATCATTTATCGATAATTTTTCGATTTTTTATCGACAATTTTTCGATAATTTATCGATAATTTTTCGATTTTTTATCGATAATTTTTCTATATTTTATCGATAATTTTCCAATATTTATCGAAAATTTTCAAATATTTATCGATAATTTTAGTTTACTGATCCATTTAAAAATTTTGTTCCAATTCCATTTTGTTCCGGTTGTAAGTATTTCTCCAGATAAACGAAAATAATATAAAATTGGCGGCCATTTTGTATGGGAGGTAGGCGTGGCTCTTATCCGATGTTGCACATTTTCAATACCGTCCAATCATTCGCCAAAATAAGAGGAATCCCAAAATTTGGAGGCGATCGGTTAAGTATTTCTCAAGATAAACGAAAATAATATAAAATTGGCGGCCATTTTGTATGGGAGGTAGTCGTGTCTCTTATTTGATGTTTCCCATTTTCAATACCGTCCAATCATTGGCCAAAACAAGAGGAATCCCAAAATTTGGGGTCGATAGCTCAAAAGCTACGACAGTTATCGTGCGAAATGACAGACAGATGGACAGACGGACATGGACTAATGGACTCAGGAGGTGATACTGATCAAGAATATATATACTTTTCCATACCGGACACACCTCCTTATGGGCGTTACAAACGGTGTGATAAAAACAATATACCCTTGGACACTAGTGTGCAGGGTATAAAAATATAAATAATAACCAAAGTAACAAAAAATAGACAAAACATTCAAATATTTCTAAGCGCGCGACCACATGCAAAACGCATGCAATTCTTGTCGGATTTGCATCCTTTCTTTCCTTTTGCACAAGCGAAAAAAACGCAAAATACACAAGTAAATTCCCACGCACAGAAAGGGTTGAAACTGACGCGTGCGCTTGTTGTTGTAGCAGACAACCAGTTTATGTCCAATATGTGTGTTGTTTTTGAATGCTTTCCCAACCGCTTGTAGGTTAATAGTTGTGACACTCGGTTGTTAACTATTTTCGCAACTATATAAACATGAGTACCGTCCTCAATTAGTAATTAGAGGGTAGTATTAAAAGGTGTCACAACAATTCTGTGTTGCACTCCTAAAGTGAGCGAATTTGTGAGATTTGTGTGCATACTACAAATGACAACCAAATGTCAAAAATAATTACCATGTGCGAGTGAAACGGATATATAAAATGAACACAAAATATATAAATAATAAATATTATGAAAAGAATGTAAAAAAAAGAAAACTAATGACTGAATCCATTTTAGAGTTGTGATGTAAAATATGCAACTATGAACAATTTAATTTCATAGACAAACATAAGACTTTGAATGCGAAATAATTGTCAATTCGTACATAAATTTGATGGGGAACATAATTTTTACCGCAAATAAATATGCCATTTGATACATAAAATTAATGCGCTTCCATAAAAAGCTATATTTAATTATTTTAATGCGTTTTCATAAAATAGGTTATGTTGAAATATGTGATTTTTCGGAAATTAACGACATAAATATGGTTCCCCACAATATTTAGAAACAAAAAACACCTCTTGGTGTTTGCAATTCATCATAGTTTGATCATAATTAAGGTTTACAAATATTTTGGAAAAATATTTTATAGATAAACAAAACATATACCCGTGATGTTCCTCTTTTTTTCAAAAATCCCTAATCGGCCCTAAGAAATCAATTATCGGCCTTAAGAAATCCCTACTTTTCCCTGCACAATAATAATATTTTGTTTAATCCAGTCGTTTGAAATATCGGTATCACTGAGGAAACATAAAAGTATAAAATGAACATCAATGTATGCGTGAAATGCAAACTGTTGCGACGAAAAATTTTATTTTTTCAGTCAGCAATTGTTTTTAAAAAAACGTGTTACTATATGATATGTTGATACAAATGTTTCCTGAATTTTGAGAATTTTTAAAATTTTTTTTGGATTTTTGGTAAATTTGTATGCAAATTTCATACAAAATTGGTCGTTTTTAGCCAATCCAACTGATGATTTTTGGTTACTTGTTCGGGCTCTAGGTCATGCTTCCACTAAATTTAAAAAAAAACTCTTTTTATGTTTTTAAAATTTTTTATTTATTATTTCCGATATTTCGGACCCCTTTGATGCCCGTCTTCAGGAAAAATGAGTATCAAATATCAGTCCACTTGTTGTGAATGTCAAGCTAATACCAAAGCACCAAAGGGGTCAGAAATATCGAAAATAAATATATAAAAATTTTTTAAGAACATAAAAAGAGTTTTTTAAAAATTTAGTGGAAGCATGATCTAGAGCCCGAACAAGTAACCAAAAATCATCAGTTTGATTAAGAATCGAAAAAATAAAACATCTTACAAAAATCTAACTTTTTAAAAAATTCTCAAAATTCAGGAAACATTTGTATCACTTAACTTTATTTTGCAAAGTAGTATACTTTTGATGGAAAAAACTTGTTGGACTCAATCCAATAGCCCCTCAATCCAATAGCCTCTGTGGTCAATAATGAAGCGACAAAAGCAAAACGTGGCAAAACTCGATATGACGTCCTTAGCTAAGAAAAAAACAGCGACTCTATCAATGAATAAAGGAGGATACACACAATATTAACAAAGCCAAAGTAGTAAATGTGAACACTTATCAAAATGTAAATAAAATTTATATTTTCATTAAAAAATGCTCGATGGCCCTATTATTTTGTCCAGCTGAATTATGACCAAATTCGCCTCAACTCAGCAAATTTGATTTTTTATGTTTTTTTCTGCTATTTTTGCCTTTTTTAAATTTACACAATGCAAAGTAATAAATTAAATTTGAGTTTTCTTTAAAATATACAAAAATGTGACAATTACAGTGAAAAATAACCAGAGGACCGCTAACAGAATGCATTTTACAGCGCTTAAGTTTTAACATTTTTCCCTTTGCTCGCTGTTACTTTTTCGGTTTTCTTGTGGTTATTGCGTTTTTTTGTGATCTTGTGATTCTCTTGCTTTTTCGCATTCCTTGTGATTCTTTTCTACTTGTCATTTTTTTGGTACCCCTCCGGTCAGTTGCCAAATTTCTGTGACGTCATGATGTCTTTGGTTGTTTTGAATATTTCTACATTTCTTTTGTGTATTGAAATTGATATGCATTTGGTTTCTTATTCTGTGTCATGCTAGCGAATTGATTTTGTTTTGATTATGCGTACAAACCGTTTTGGTTTTTGGGCAATTTACAATTATTGTATTTCAACAATTTCATCACATTTTTATTTACATACAATATTTCTTTCTTTTTTTCGTTGTGTCCTCGCAACAACAAAGAGACCAAGAATATTTGATAAGCAAGGTCACTTGTATTTCTTTCGCTAGTTTTTGGCTATCATTCTCATTCACTCTGCTTCTTTATATTTTGATCATTTCTGCAATTTCATAATTGCTTCGGTGAATTGAGCGTTGTTGAAGTTTGCATGTTTGATATATTTATGAATTTCTATAAAACATTCAAATACCATTCAAATAACATTCAAATACCATTTATTGATTTATTTATTGAAAAATTGGATATTTTGTTTTTCAAAAATGCAGATGACCGATTTTTTTTATTAAAAAGTTTAAAAAATTTAATCAAATCAATTCATAAATATATCAAACATGCAAACTTCAACAACGCTCAATTCACCGAAGCAATTATGAAATTGCAGAAATGATCAAAATATAAAGAAGCAGAGTGAATGAGAATGATAGCCAAAAACTAGCGAAAGAAATACAAGTGACCTTGCTTATCAAATATTCTTGGTCTCTTTGTTGTTGCGAGGACACAACGAAAAAAAGAAAGAAATATTGTATGTAAATAAAAATGTGATGAAATTGTTGAAATACAATAATTGTAAATTGCCCAAAAAACCAAAACGGTTTGTACGCATAATCAAAACAAAATCAATTCGCTAGCATGACACAGAATAAGAAACCAAATGCATATCAATTTCAATACACAAAAGAAATGTAGAAATATTCAAAACAACCAAAGACATCATGACGTCACAGAAATTTGGCAACTGACCGGAGGGGTACCAAAAAAATGACAAGTAGAAAAGAATCACAAGGAATGCGAAAAAGCAAGAGAATCACAAGATCACAAAAAAACGCAATAACCACAAGAAAACAGAAAAAGTAACAGCGAGCAAAGGGAAAAATGTTAAAACTTAAGCGCTGTAAAATGCATTCTGTTAGCGGTCCTCTGGTTAAATGTTGCGTGAAAATGTTTTTGAGTCTGACTTCCCGAGTGGTGCTTCTCTACTCGTCTATGTTCTCTGATTTAACTTCGTTAACCCGGTAAAAGTTAATAAAAATTAAACTTCGTTAAATTAAAAAGTTCATTTTGTTGAAAAGTTAAATTAAATAGTTAAATTTTCTATAGAAAAGAGAAAAACAAATTTTTTTTAAAAAAAACATTTTAACCGATCGGATTTAGCAAATTTGTTTTAAAATAAATAATAAAAATGTTTATCGAAAGCGAAATTTCGTGTATGAAACAATTTACGAAAATAAATATAAAGGCGTACAAATTTTATTAGAATATTAAATAACAATAATGAAACGAATGAAGTTTGGTTAAGAACAAATATCACAGGCCATTCTAAACACAATGGCGTTCTCAGTTTTTCGCCATTTTGAGAAATTTGAGAAATGGAAAATACAATGAACATCCCGACGATGTAAACCTCACGTGATTTCTGAGAACGCCATTGTGTTTAGAATGGTCCATTCATACATAAAAATAGAATATAGAATACTTCGAAATATATCGGCAAGTGCATTTAACTGTTTTGTGAAATAATTTTTAAATTACTATCAGTTCAAAAATATGAATGAATTCCTAATTTTTACTTTTTTTTACATTTAATAATTTAAAAAATATTTTTGTTTTAAAGTTAATTAATGCTAATTAATCGAAGAAATTTAACTTAACTAAATGAAAAAGTTAATGGTTTTCGAAATTAAGTGAAACGTTAAAACTTAACCAAAAATTTAACTTCGTTAATTAACTATTAACTAATTAACTAGTTAATGCCCAGCATTGATATTTTAGTTTCTTTTTTGACGTTTTCACATTTTTTGCAGCTATTAGGGAGTTTACAAGGTCTCATTTGTGTTTGTTGTTGTTGGGATAATATGCCACATGAATGAATGATGATTTCTTGATCAGAGCAATTCACTGCCTACAATAAACATACAACTAATGGTTTAAGTAGCGGCTACTTACTTATTAGTAGTTTTCGCAACTAACTATCAAACGAAAAAAGAGACGCATATATCATATAGATTTGCATGAAATATGTGTTCTCTTTCTGTTGCATTACTTTTGCTAAAGTGCCATTTTGATAGTAACAGTGATGTTCCATGTATGAATCAAAAGACCACAGTGTTGCAAAAACACTTTTAATTTAACTTTTGTGTTATTATTTTTCGGAACTAGTTTGCTGTCTTTGGAATGGTTCGTCAAATGTTTAATTTTGTGAATTTTGATTAAACAACATTTATTTTGATTAAAGGGAAAAATACCTTTAATCAAAATAAATTTTGTTTAATCAAAATTCACAAAATTAAACATTTGAAAAATGGTTGAATGCTAGCACGTATTTTCCTTTGAACATTTTCTACAAAATACATCTTAACCATTTTTTCTCTCCAAACAGTAATTCTTCTTATAATTTGAATTTTGTAAACTTTTTGTTTGAGATAATCAGAGGAGAGTTTCCATTATAGGAAAAACTAGTGCTCGGAAAGAAAAAATGTTTAAGAAGTATTTTGTACAACATTTTCCCAGGATCAATAAATAAAAAAATAATTTTTTTAGACCTACAGAAAAAAATATTTACAACAAAAAAAATAATAAAAAATACAATAAGAAAACCAAAATTTTTGGTCGAATAGGCAAACCCAATAATAAACTATATACGTCATCGTTTTGTGCTAATACTTTTTGTTTTGAATATATGAACGATTTAGTTTAGAGCCATTAATTTTTTAGGTAAAAAGTACTAAAATTTGTATTCACATAAAAAAAAAAAGCTCAATTCAACATAAAAACATATATATTTTTGTTCGAGATATTCATAATACTCAGTAACTAAGAATTTTTTTTCTGGACTAATTTGATAAAAAAAAACATTAAAAAAAATCATTAAATAAACAGACATGCATTGTATAGAAATTGCTTTTCAAATTTTTCATAATGTTTATTTGGCTATAAAAAAAAACTTTCCCATAAAAACTGTAATTTTAGAGATTTTTTCAAAATATTCCAGCTTACGAACAAAAATTTGCTTCGCGACATCATAAAAAATAAATTTTCTGGCAAAAGAAAATTTCAATTCTATAAAACCTTGTAAAATCGATTAAATTTTAGTATCGTTTAAATAATTTTGTACTGAAAAATTAAGCTCTGAGGGGGGTTAGAACCCCTAAAACCCTTCCTTGCGCACGGGCCTGTATCGGATTAATAAAAAATTAATTGAATGAACTTATTTTCCAATTTTATTTCTCAAATATTTTTGTTTTTCCAGCACCAAAGTACTTGTCAAATCTAATTTTAAAAAAGCTAAGAAATTGATAAGCAAATTTTCGATACAATTTTTTGTAACTTTTTTTTTACAGAAATGCGACACGGCCACTCTGTGCCCTCTTAAGACATTTTGAATTGTTTCCAATTTCTTTAGAAAAGTTGACAAACTTAGTGCACTAACCAAAGTAAAAAGCAAAAGTGGATGATGAACAGTAAGGGTATTCATTTAAAGTGGGAAACCCCTTGGAAACGCGAAGTTGCTTAAAAGAACTGTCAAATTTCATATATTTTGACTGCTCATCTGCACAACTGAATCGTTTCCGAGGAGTTTCCCACTTTAAATGAATCGCCCTAGTGACAATGTCCAAAAGCAAAAGCGCAATGCAAAGTTTTGCTTTGTCATCGGTCAATCAATTCTGCCCTAATACAATTTTGCAGCATAAGACCAAATTGATCAAATTTTTCTTGAGTCGTTTCTTTAGAGCTGGAAACGAAGCTTAACGTTGCATTTATATAACATTAAAAGAAACTTTTTTTTAATTTTAAGTTTATGAGACTTTTTTTGGTAAAAGCTTTATGAATTAAAGTATGCTTATAAATATATGAAACTTGTTTTTGAATATTATTAAACTTTTCTGTTCATATTTTAAACCATTATAATTACAAAATTGGGACTTTGATGTGTTGGTACTTTTTCGACAGATTTGGTACTATACTTTGTTTTTTTTGTACAAAATGCAACAACCCAAATATCATCCCTGATAACCCAAAAACCGACAAAAAAGCAGAAAATAAAATTCCTTTGAATTAATTTCCGCAATTTCCATTTAAAATTAAGGGTTTTTTATTCTGTGTTCGCTACTTAAATTTTCGCCAAAATTTCTTAACATTCAAATCATTACAAATCCGTCAAGAAACTTTTTTCGCAAAACGATTCAAATTACACTGCGTTACAAAAAAAAAGCCTAGAACTTGGGGCGCCATTTATTACACGTTGTAGGTATGTCCAAAAAAAATGATAACTGCATACCAGGAATTTTGATTACACCCCCAAAATCTGAAGTTAGAAGAGAAAAACCAATTTATGTCGGTGTTACCCTATTTTTAATGATAACTTTATAAGCGTGAGCTTATAAAGTTAGAAAGAGACGCTTTAATCAGCTTATAACGTTGATTTATATGGCGAAAAACACAGAAGTTATTACTGAAAACATCGCTCAGACACCATTTTTTGACATTTATTTTAACGGTTTTTTTCGGGTTAAGAATTTTTTTCATACAACACTATACTCATTTTTTTTCAAAAATTAAAAATACATAAATATTTGCATTCAACGAGCCAAAACTTGTTCAAATCCGTTCAAAATTGACTGCAGTATTTTGTTTTTCGCTGGAGCATTTTTGCTTATTTTAGTACAACATTTTTTAAATTATCTTTTTTTTTGTACACTTTATCGCTGGTTCATCTTTTAAGAAGCTAAAAAAGAGACGTAAAAGGTATAAAAAGTATTTAACTTAAAAAAATTAAAATTTAAAAAAAAGTCAAAAAACGAAGAAAAAAAAAATGTTTATAATTTTTTACATTTTATACCGAAATCAGCAAAAAAGCTTCAGCGAAAAATGGAATACTGAAGTCAATTTTAAACGGATTGCAACCAATTTAGGATCGTTGAAACGGGAATTTGATGTATTTTGAATTTTTGTAAAAAAATTAGTAAATGTAATAAATGTCAAAAAATGGTGCCTGAGCGATGTTTTAAGTAATAACTTCTGTGTTTTTCGCCATAAAAATCAAAGTTATACACTAATTGAAGCATCTGCTTCTCTTCTTTTTAACAAGCTATAGCTTGTGCTTATCAAGCTCACGCTTCCAAAGGTATCTCTAAATATAGGGTAACACCGACAAAAATTGGTTTTCCTCTTCTAATTTCAGATTTTGGGGGTGTAATCAAAATTTCTGATACGCAGATGTCATTTTCTTGGACATACCTACAACGTGTAATAGGTGGCGTCCCAAGTTCTGGGCGACTGTAACGCAGTGTTAGTGTCTTAAATTCACGAGCCTAACAAACTGACAAAATTTCAGCAAAATTGGAGACCCAAGGCCCGGATATGTGGCCGAATTCACATGGAATGGTCGACCTAGTAAAAAGTGAGTATGATATTTTTCTAGACTCGGACTCTTCTTTCAGATCTAATAGAAAATTCTCAAAATGGTTCAGTCTCAAGTCAGAATTCCATAATTTTGAATTAAATTAATTATACGGTAGTTTAGTTCAACTTTCTATTGAATTCGTGTGCTAAATTTGAGGTTTCGGAGCGCAGCCTTCAATATATAGCTGCAACGATTCCTCGTCCATTTTATCATTTTCCTTGGGAGGCTTATAGTCATTCACATGGTCAACTCGAAGCGTGCGACTTAAAATCTGCAATGGGAATAGAATTGGGATGATAATTTTAAGTGGCATTAATGATCTCACCTTGATGCCATTTAAATTATCTACAGCCAGAACTGTAGAACGCTGGTCTTCATAGCACAAAAAGCAGAAACCTTTTGACTTGCCCGTAGACTTCTCACGCACAAGATTTAAATTTACTACCTCTCCGAACTGTGAGAATATGCAGATAATGTCGCCTTCGGTGAGGTTGTAAGGAAAACCTCCAACGAATATCCATGCAGAGTCCCGGTACATATCGTGCCAAGAGCCCTTACCAGTCGAATTTTGTAGTTCACGCTGGCTAAGCTTAAGCACGTTCTTCATGTTCCTTCATAGAATGTTATGGTTAACAAATATTTTATTAACATATTTACTAACGCTTACGTTATGGGATTCATCATAGGTTAAAAAAAAACTTAAATGGAAAATATGATAATAAACAAACAATTATTAAAAACAAACAATTTGGGGATATATTAGTTGCTGCCAGTGTTGCCAAATCCAGGGATTTTTCTCATATTACCAGGGATGTGGAATGTCTTTTTTTTGATGTACCTAAAGCTATTTGGGCAAATTTTTTCCAAATACTGGGAAAATACACTGGAATGGACAAATTTACACAATTTACCAGAGAATTTATATTCATAGAGAAGCGCCATAAGCTCTTTCTTTTCCTTTTTGCTAACTCGGAGCTCCTGCAATTCTTGTGAGTAAGCAGACTGCGGAGTTTGGAAAGTGATTGTACAGACTGCGGCATTTAGCTAACATTTTTTAATTTTTTATAGTCTGTTAGAAATTTTTTTGTTGTTGGTTCGCTTTTGTTTTTGCTTTTTTTTTACATTTGCGTTTTTGACCCTTTTCTTATTTCGATCGTTTTCTTTGACTAGATCTTGATTCGTTTGTTTTGATTCTTTTTTTATTCATCTCGCAATTTTTTGCCGTTTGGTTTTTTTACTATGGTTGGCGGCGCAGGTTGTTGTTATCGATTTTCATCCCTCCTGCTGCTGTTTTCTTATATGCATGTATATTTTTCTATGATTTGTTTGGATTCGCGAAAAATTATTTTGATTGTTTTGCCATTTTTGCAATCACATGATAAATAAAAGAACACCTTCTTTTTTTTGCCTGCGTAAAAAGAATCAAAATTCTCTGCATGCCTGTGAATTTTGCATGTATGCGTGAGAGAGATATCTTCGTTGATGGTCGGTTACAGAGATCCTCACTGAAAGGCACTGTTTCATGAACCACAGTAAAAATTCATTGCCTTTCTCGATGCTCAGACACATTCTCATTCACAATTTTGAATCTGAGCAGACATTCGCACACAGTACACAAAGGCAACGAGCCACAGTGAATATTCACCATAGGCAGTGAATATTCTTTGCCTTTCTGAAGTCTCATTGCCTTTGAACGAAAGCAACGAACTAGAGACAATTATTCGTTGATTGTCGCAAGTTGCTTAAAGAAAAATTTTCACTCAGTGTTGCATTCGAGATTTGACGAATAACACTTTAATGCAGTAAACAGAATTGCAGCAGTTGACGGTTGGGCGGACGACGGCTAGCCGCTGTCAAAATTAAAACACACTCAACTAGATGGGAATGCACGGAATCGGGACGGAGGCGGTAAAGCGGTAGGGCGGTAGCCGCCGAACTTAGATTTATTTCTATTTTCTGGGGCCGGTACGCGTAAGCTGATACTCGACTATCACGGAATCGATAGTTGAAATCGACACAACCAAACCGATAGTGCAAATTTGGTTCGCGTAAGCCGATAAAATAAAAGTCGAGTGGTATTTGCGTAAGCACACAAAATTTATTACATTATTTGCGAACAAGTCATTTAAACAGCTGACAACTGTCAAATGACAGATTTTAAATTGAAAAAAAATAAGTTTAAATAACACGAAAGTGATCAAGAAATGTGTCCGTTGAGGCATGTTCTATTGGATGTTGACAGCGACGAGTTTATTTTATCAATTAAATCTATCTTTTTTGTCGAACAAAAAAAAAATTCCTAAAATTGGAAAAATTATATTCAGATTAATAAAAATTTTTTGTTAACCGTTATTGACAAGAATGTTGTTCATTTGTGTGTGTGTTTTGCACTAAATCTATAAAAGTGGGCTTTTTGTAGTTACCAATTAGTTTGAAAGTAAATGCACTGCTGTATTTTTGTGGAAAAACGCCGAAAATATCATACACAATGCATATAAAATAAATTTTTTTAATACCGGGATTCCGGACTCAAAATCCCGAGTTTCCGGGATTTAGAAAACGTTTGGGATCCCGGGATTTCGGGATCCCGGGATTGAATGCCTTAAATACGGCTTATTGAAATGAATTGGTTTTAAAAGCAAAAACGTCGTACGGTCCGCCACCGGTTTTGAGGAGACTTTTACTTTTTTGTGTCAGTTTTTTCTTGGCTGGTTTGTGGTCGGTCCAAACCAAAAATTTCAATTGGACGTATTAAAAATGTGGTTAAATATTAATAGATGAATTAAATGACTTTTTGCCAGCATTTTTTAATTTTTTTTGCGAGCGCAACAGTTTTTTTTTGTCAATTGTTTGAAAAATCAGTGAAATCGACACATCAAAAGGTGTCGGTTTCAACTATCGGTAATTTTCATACTTTTTTGTCGAGTATCGGTTTACGCGAACCAAAACCGATACTCACACTGTCGGTTTCGTTCACTATCGGCTTACACGAACCGGCCCCTGAGAATCAGAAATTTGGAAATGGATCACGAAGAAATCTTAAGTAAAATCTCCAGTGGAATTTACAAAATAATAAATAAAAGAAAAGGAAGAAGTAAAATCGTATAAAATATTATTTACAGTAAATAATCTAATAAGTGTGTGTATCTGCATTTCAAATATTGGTTACTAAAGTGTTATTCATCAAATCTCGAATCACAGAGTATACAGAGGGGACACTCTGCTTGAGCGAGATGGAATATGCGTGAAGTGACAGCAAATTTGTTTACTGGTGTGCGTGAAAAAGTGAAATTTCTTTATTGGTGTCCGTGAAAATTCCCAATTTTTTTCACCACCAGAGCTCAGCTGTTGGCAGAAACTCAACACCAGAGCTCAGCTGTATGCATAACTCCCCACCAATTTTTTTCTTTTGTTTTGATTCTTTTTCGTATTCACCACCAGTTTGCAAATAATTTTTCTTGGCGTCTAAATTTTTGGAAAAGTGAAATCGTGAAAAGTAAACTGTGAAAGAAAAAAAAAAAACCAATTATAAAATATACCAATATTTTATATTTTTATGCAGTGATCTTCATTAGTGTTTTTTCAATTTGCTGAATAGAAATTTGTACACCACCCTTGCCGCAGTGAGTGAAAATATTAGTGTACATAAATTTAACTTTACTAATGGCATTTTGCATTTTGTAATATATTTGCAGACATAAAAAAATTCATTATGAGAGAATGTGTCATGAAATGTCCAGGAGCAGTTCGACTTTATTCCTTCCCCAATGCTGTGAAAGATGCCGAACGGTTAGTGAATCTTTTATATACTTTTATAAGGGGTTTATATGAAGGAATAAAGGGTTTTTCGAAGAGTCTGAGTCCTGAGTCTGTCTGCTGTGTGAGTCGGTTTTCTTAGTGCTGTTTTTGTAGCAATAATTCCGTCTGATTACAGTCCGTGTTCCTCCTCGTCCGTAAGGTTTGTCGAAAGTAAAATTATTTTCATTGGTTGGTTGGGCAGGGTGCGCCACAGTCCGAGCTCACTTCCTCGTTGATCCTAGCCATGTAGCTGGAAGCGGATCAAGAGTGGACCTTGTAGATCTCGGCAAGAGTTTCTTCATCTTAGCCCTCTCAGGTAGAGATCCTCCAACGCCGGGGCTCTAATTTTGTGTCGCTGAAACTAGTGCCTATTAGTGAAGTTATTTGAGGGCGGTCTCGGTTCAGTGGATGTTTAGTTGGGTGTTCCTTCTGATGGCTCGCCACAATGAACTTTGCGGGTTAATATTCAATTCTGTTTACTTTGCCAATTGATATGAAAAATCCTTGAAACTAAGAAAAAAAATGAGTTTATGTTGACATATTTTAAAAATTCAAAATGTAGAACATGGTACAGTCATTAGGTTAATACTGCATTACAGAATTAAGCCAAACTTAAGAATGTGTTGGGTCATTGTTTGATTTGAACTTTGAGATAGTCGCTATCGAGAGGACCTTTAATTTGGGTTAGATTATTAAGGGTATTCACAAGTAATCATATGTAGAGCCATAAGCAATATTTTATGTTGACATATTTTAAAAATTCAAAATGTAGAACATGGTACAGTCATTAGGTTAATACTGCATTACAGTATTAAGCCAAACTTAAGAATGTGTTGGGTCATTGTTTGATTTGAACTTTGAGATAGTCGCTTTCGAGAGGACCTTTATTTTGGGTTAGATTATTAAGGGTATTCACAAGTAATCATATGTAGAGCCATAAGCAATATTTGGTCAAAAATTTTGATTTGTCATTAAATTTTGTATGAAAAATTCAATGCTTAATAATAATTTATGGCAAATCATAGTTTATGCTCTTTATATGACGACATGTGAATATCGTTATGGTTTAATAAATGAGTAATCAATACTTTTTTAATTTTCTTATTCAAAGGACTGCAGTTTTGCTTAGAAGATAAAGGCAACTGAATCATCAATTCAAAATACCTCTCCAACCAACCTTCGGCATAAGTCACAGCGGATAGCAAATCCTTAGATTCACTTGCACGAGCCTGGTGTTATCCTTCAGACACACCGAACAAAGTTCGGCAAATTGCAACTGATTTAAAGGAGGAACAGTCAAGCCCGAGTAATCGCAGCCCGCAAAGTTCAAACTTTGCCGGATTAGATTGACTTTCCCAATGTGGTTCAGTTGGATTTCATTCACTTTTATCGTATTTGGATAATTTAACGGATATTATATCGAATATTACATTAACTTTTATTTATTTATTTAATCCGTAGAAATAAACGTTTTCAAGCAATTATTTTTTGCAATTTATAGAAATTGTTTACATTTTTTACTTTTTCACCACATTTTTTACACTTTTTTATTCATTCTGTCATACTTCTTCGTAGCAGGGATGTTTTTTTCAGTATAGTAGTACTTTTTTACTTTCCTACTATTGAGACATTTTCGGTACAATTTAGAAAATTTCTAAATTTAATAAAATACTTAACTAAACATAATGGCCCATATTCATTGTAACAATTTGACCATTTCTGTATTTTGGCAACAAATATATAAATTTCCCAAAAAATTACCACAATTCCACGTAGAAAGAATATTTTTAGCTCAAAATATAATAAAAAAAAACCAAGACATCTACTTCAATACATACAATTTCAACTTTAAGAAAATGCAGATGTTTTATAAAAACTACAGATCGATGCTGCCTTAACATAAAATTTCAAAATTTATTGTGAAATGTTTTTACTACAATTGCAATTAACATTCCACAGAATAAAATACATAAGTTCTTTTCATTTCGGTTTTCCTCCAAAAAGTAAATTTTACAGGATAAAGCATTTTTCTTGTTTCCCTACAAATTGAACCCTATTTCTTTGGAACCATTAACATTTCATATTGCTTTATTTTAATAATTTTTCAATAAAAATGTATTTCCAAAAAGTTTTGCTTGAGTTCATTATGCGGATAGGGTTCGCAATGTGTGTTTCAGTTATAAACACAAAACAAAAATTTCCATTTTAAATAGATTTCGAAGTGAATGGAAAATAGTCGTCATATAATAAACCCCCGCGTCAGTAAATTTTTCCCCAAAAAATGTATAAAATTGGTTTGGAATTCATAAAACAATTGTTAATTTTCTTTGAAATCGTATCAAAAGTAGTATATAATTGTACGAAATTACATACAATTGTACCGAAATATTAGTATACCGAAAATATAACTATTTCATTTGTTTAAAACAATTCTTATATAAAACAGTAAACAATAGTTGAATTTCAAAGAAAATTAGCAATATTTTTTAAATTACATATTTTGTTTATTTGTATATTGTTTCTCAAAAGAATTTTTTAAAACAATTGAAATAGTTATATTTTCGGTATACAAATATTTCGGTACAATTGTATGTAATTTCGTACAATTATATACTACTTTTCATACGAAATCGAATCATCCCTGCGAAGAATCGGAATAATTCGTGGTAAACTCACGTATAGTGTGTGAAGCAAAGAACGAAAAATCAAAAAAAATGGTCCGCCATATTGGATTTCAGTGAATTTAAAGAGAGTGTCCCCTCTGTATACTCTGTGTCTCGAATACAACACTGAGTAAAAATCGTTCTTCAGTAAACCAGGTGAGGCAAGTAGGAATAATGCTCTCACTTCAATCACTTATGAATGTAAGTTTCTGGAGAGAGTGAACTTCGGAAGCATTCGCGTTGATGAGCCTAGTGCTTGCTTGCCTTTTCGGTATGTATGCGTAAAGCAACGGTCAGATTAGGCAAATATTTGATCAAATACACTCAGATATTTTTAAAATCACCTAAAATCGTATGTGACTGAACCAGTATTTTATTTTACTGAGTTTATTTTCCCAGTATTTGGGCAAATATTTTCCTAATCTGAACGTAGCTTTAAGCTACCATATTGTTTCTATTTTCATTTAAAACTTACATAAGGGATATTCACAAGTGGTCATAAACATGAATTTGTCATAAATTTGTTTATGATTCTTTATGTGACTTCTTGTGAATACCCTTAATGAAATTGCTTCTGCACTGGTCGACACACCGCTTCCTGATATGTTCCACTTTTGGAACCTTAAAAAGTGCCGTTTTTTATGTTTTTCTTCATAGTTTTTGCGTAAAGCACCCATGCGACCCATTTAGAAATTTTCGTTTGCCGTTCAAAAAAACCGGCGGAAAAAACCGTCTACAAAAATTCAAATTTTTCATAGCTCTAATTTGAACATCAGCTGATTTTGACAAATCAGGCCATGAAGGCTGGTTCGAATTTGAAGCTGATGCTATACTGTGGTGTGTCTCAAAACTACTATTTTTACGTTGATCGGCAGACGATTGTCGCATCATTTATTTGTTTTCGGTCGCTGTAATCTTTTATAGAAGCAATTTTGATTTTTGAATATATTCCCTAAATTTCGAAAATAAATAAATACAATTTCTGCATGTTATTTTGCAGATGGTTTTTATTTAATTTTTTTCCCAAAAACCTTAAAAAGTACAAATAAGAAAATAAAAAAAAATTCATCAATTTCCGTTAAACAAGAGTTTTTCTGAAATATTTTGGATATCATAACATTTAAGGTTTTCAAACTTTCTTAATTCTTGAATGCCAACTCTAAAGTTTGTGCAAGGGTCGGATTTTCTTTTTGTGGAGCGGTGAATTGATAACATTTTTTTATCCTTTTATAAGTACACAGAACCAATTGTTGACCTATAATTGTAATGTTGTGCTTTTTGATCTGTGCATAAAATATGAAAAAATGTCACCACTTCAGACAACTTCACTGGACGAGAATCCGTCCCCAAGCCTCCAACATTTACTTATGGAAACAATAAAGTTTTGAATGTTTCATTCAAGAATTACCTTCGTCATCACTGCCATCGCTAACAATGCCGTAGTCAATATCTGAACTATTTTCAAACTTTAAATTTTGAAAGAATGGCCGGCATTCTTTTGGAATGAAGAATATGAGCTGTTTAAGGTCTAAATATTTAGCTTTTGTAATAGCCTTACCGCCTGTATACAAACAAGCAAAGCTGGGCATAGTTAATATAGAATTTAACTTCGTTAACCCGTTAAATTATAAAGTTAATTTCGTTGAAAAGTTAACTCGTTAAAAATTAAATTAAATAGTTCAATTTTCTATAGAAAACCAAAGAACATTAAAAAAACATTCGTTCTTTATCAATCGCACATTTGCTGCATGTTATTTTATGATTTATGTCGGTCGTTCCTTTTTCGAACTGATTAGAATTCCGCTTGGCCACTGATAGTTGTAAGATGATACGACGGTCGTTCCTTCTATGAAGAGATTAGAATTACTGCTCGGCCATTGATAGTGCCAGTTTTTAGGACGGTCCTTCCTTCTATGAAGTAATTACCGTCTTTTATTGATGGCATGCAGATGGTGTGAAATTCCGTTGCATGCTATCTTTACATAGATAACAATTATTATCTACATAGATGGTGTGAAATTCCGTTGCATGCTATCAATAAAAGACGGTAATTACTTCATAGAAGGAAGGACATTATAATGTATACACAAGATGCGTACTTCGTACGTATCATGTATTTAAGTAGTTTTTAAAATGTTATAAATAAAGGCTTAAGGCAACCGAAGCGTGACTTGTTCTCAAACCACCAACGCGTCTAGTATATGTATTAACATTTTGGTGACCCCTCGTTTTTAAAAATACGAAAATAAAAGTTTATTGCTGTTTGAATTCCGTTTTTGTTTTTTAAAAGCTAAAAAATAAAATTGTGTTAAAATTTAAAAAATAACCAATTTTACATAAGTTTTTCTACCGTGAAATTAGTGTACCAAAAATCAATACACGTGTATTAAGCATTGGTTTTATTGTGTAGTAAAAAAAAAAAAAAGTTAAAAAAGGGTAAATACCTTAAAAAATTTGTGAAATTTTTTCTTAAATTTGTGCAAAGTGAAAGTATGAAAAAATGGAAACTCAGCAACTAGTGCGCTGCCAAGAGGTCCTGCAAACAAGATCAAAGAGCTCTATGACATAGGATTGTCAAACGATGCAACAGCTGAAACGTTCTATTCTCTCAAAGAAAGTTGCGACTTACTTTGTAAGGAGAATAGAACTAAGAGTAAAGCTTCTAAAAAAGCAGATACTTACATGCACTATACTCTCCCACAAGTTGAGCTACTATCAAAGAATTGATTGTTCAAATGGTAGCATCAAGGGGTATTCCTAATACACAGAAAATGTGTATTTTGAAAACATTGCAAGCCTGCCGGCCATAAATACCAACTTTGATGAGCAGTTATTGGCACAGAAAAAAGCGTTAAAATTTTCCAAAGTACAGTCCAAGAAGGATTGCACGCCCTTAATTCACTGAAGTTACCGTCAGATGAGCTTTTGGATGCCATCATTAATTACATACTAATTAGAAAACTAGATGAAAATTTGAGAGTGAAATATGAAAGTTCACTCACAAATTCAAGGGATATTCCAAAGTTGGATTCCTTGACAAAGTTTCTGGACCATGAATTCTATGCTCTAGAGGCTATGCAAGGACAGCCCAAGGCAAATATTGGTATGCAAAGGATGTCAGGTAAGACAGCATCCCAATGTCTGATGGGCTGTACTTCTAATTATCTAGCTGAACTATGTAGTGAGTTCAAGAGTCTGTCAAAAAATGATAGATATTCAAAGGCATTGGCGAATAGACTATGCCTTAAATGTTTGAAAGGCGGTCATTCAAGAATGTCTTGCAAAAGTTATAAATGCAAAACTTGTAATGGGGATCATCACGTTTTATTACATAAGGACACTCAGAAAGTTAAGAGAGCTACTGTTAAACAAACAGAAAAGAATGTGAATAACCAAGGGGAAAAACACATTCTTCTGTCCACCGCGATAATCAAGGTGAAGGGTTCTAATGGTAAGCCTGTCAAGGCACGGGTTCTTTTGGATAACGGATCGCAAGTTAACTTGATAACCCAAAATTTTAAGAATAAATTAGGGTTTGAAGGAAAAAAAGGAAAAACAACCTCTGTTACCATTGACGGTATTGGGGAAAATCTGACAGAAATTTCAGAGAAAATAACTGTTTTAATTGAATCATTAGTGTCTGATTTCAAGAGTGAAATTAGTGTGTTGGTGGTTCCTAAAATAGTGTCCAATCAGCCATCACAAAAAATTGTTAAAGGAAACATACCGGAAGGTATTGCCTTATCGGATCCACAATTTGATGTTCCCGGTAGAGTTGACCTTTTACTAGCAGAACTGTTTTACAAGTTAATGAAAACAGGTCAAATCAATTTAGGAGCACTGGAGTATGTGCTTCAAAATAGTGTGTTAGGTTGGGTAGACAGTGGACCCGCCATTGTAGACTCGTCCACAGTGTATTGTGGCATAGTAACAAGTAAGAATCACAATTTAAATAGCCAACTTAAGAAATTTTGGGAAATTGAAGAAATACCAAATAACGAGGCTCGTCAAACTCAAGCTGAAAAAAAAATGTGAAGAACATTTTTTAAAAAATGTAAAGCGATCTGATGAGGGGAAATTTGCCTTGCCATTTAAAAATAAATTGGAAGGATTGGGAGATTCGGCCATTCAGGCTAAAAGAAGATTTCTATCAGTGGAAAGGAAGTTGGAAAAAAACGGATCTCTAAAAGAAGAATGTTTTTTGGAAGAATTTTAAGTTTATAAACAACTAGCTGTTACATACCTGGCGTTGCACGGGTTGTATAAAATTTTAAAATAAATATATATAGGAATTTGCGACAATTTCAATGGCGCTGTAGTCGATGGTTTATTCCCCCCGTTGTAATCCCACCCGGTAGGAATCACACAAAAAAAGTCCAAGGACGCACTTAGTGGCAGCTGTAATCCCACCCGGCATGATTCACCCAAAAAATGTCCAAGGAAGCATTTGGTTCCAGTTGTAATCCCACCCGGCATGAGCCACCCAAAAAATGTCCAAGGAAGCACTTGGTTCCAGTTGTAATCCCACCTGGTATGATTCACCCAAAAAATGTGCAAGGGCGCAGTTGGTGGCATGGACCACTTAATATTCGATAGTTACTAAGTTACTTTTTAATAATATTTTTTGTTGTATGGGAGGTGCCACGCCCCCGTTGTCCAAATCCAACCTCTTATGTCCTATTGCAAATTCCATTACTAACACAATTTTACCTTAAAATTTCAATAAAATCAGTAAAGCCGTGATATGGGGTAGAAAATTGTATGGGCGGTGCCGCGCCCCTTGTCCAATTATTCCCATATTCGACACATAGCAGTACAACTCCATTCCAAATTTCACTAAAATATATCCATTAGTTGCTTAATTAGCTGGTATTTAAGTTATGTGTTGTGTGGGAGGTGCCACGCCCCTTTGTCCAATTATTCCCATATTCGACACATAGCTGGGAAAACATACTGTACAACTCCATGCTAAATTCCATTAGAATATATTCAATCGTTGCTTAATTAGCTTGTATTTAAGTTATGTGTTGTGTGGGAGGTGCCACGCCCCTTTGTCCAATTATTCCCATATTCGACAAATAGCTGGGAAAACATACTATACAGCTCAATTTCAAATTTCATTGAAATATGTAAAATAGTTGCTTAATTAGCTGTTATTTAAGTTACGTGTTGTGTGGGCGGTGCCACGCCCCTTGTCCAATTATGCTCATATTTGGCATAAAGCTTGGAAAAGTTATTATGCAACTTCGTGATAAATTTCGTATTTATTATTCAATATTCAATTCAAATTCAATTCAATAGTTACTAAAAATATGGGAGGTGCCACGCCCCTTTGTCCAATCCCAACCGTATATAGCCTACACTCAGTTTTATAATATATATATAGGGATAGGGATTCCATTCACACCCTGGCTGAAGCCGCTAATAAGCACACCGAAAGTGAAGCACTTATCAGTGCTATTTCTAACACACTACTTGCTATGGAATCGTTTGAAGAAATCCAAAGCGCCATTCTAGATGTAATCTGGAATTCGAAGGGTAACTTCCTGGAAAAAGTGCTGCCGTTACAGAAATTCGAGCAGCAAATCGCGATGATAATTTGAATGAGCATTTAATGCTACCTGAAACTAATCCCATTGAATTATCAAAAGTAGCAAGTACAACGACCAGGACAACTGCAGAGTTCATCTTATACAACATCCGTATCCCACTGATCAGCAAGGAGAAGCTTCAATTGCCTACGCAATTTACGCTTATCCAACTTTGCATGATGATTTCTTCGTTAGTATTCGTCCTACGTTCAAATATATTCTTCTGGACGACTGAAAAACTATGTATTATGGTCTAACAGACATCAACTTTGATCATTGTCAGCTCATGTCAACGCTGATGTTATGCCCACAAACGCACCCGTTGTACAACATCGGACCAGCATCGAAATGTGAGGTGCAACTATTTTTGCGACAACGGGAAATACCGAGAAATTGTGATGTCAACATTATGGCATTGCATAACTTCTGGGCTCAACTCCATGCTACCAACACCTGGATATTTTCTATGAGTGAAGAATCAGCGGTAGAGATTAGTTGCAACAAAAAACGCATAACTGAACAACTTCACGGAACAGGCATGCTCAAGTTAATGCCGGATTGTCATCTTCAAGATTTGGATGTCAACTTATGGGCTTATGATGCTTATTCCTCCGAAGTAAAGTTCGTGCTCCCTTGGATAAATATTACGGATCATCTACCACCCCTTCAACATTTTGAGATAAGAGGTGAGCTAGAAACATATAAAATTCCGGATATTCCAGTGCCAAACACCATCTTCGGCTTCCGAATTGATCTGGACATTCATGACGTCTTCCACTACGGACTTAGTATCACGAATTTGATATTATTCGTCGTTGCAACAGTCATCCTCGTCGTCGTCTTAAAGAAGCTCTGCAAGGCAACAGGCAGTTTAGTTCCAATTGGGGCATTTACTTTTAGTCGCTAACTCTTATTAGTTATGAGTGAGGTTAAGTTTTTTGGTAAATTTGGAGTCAATAGTAATTAAATAATAATTTAACAATAATGGAATAACAATTAAATTAAATTGTAAGAAATAATTTAAAGCTCAGTAAATATTATGCCAATAAGTAATTAGTTGAAAGCCTGTAATGTTTCAATGAGGGCAGTATGTTCAATTAAGTGCCAAGAGAAAATTCGTTCTTTATCAATCGCACATTTGGTGCATGTTATTTTATGATTTATGTCGGTCGTTCCTTTTTCGAACTGATTAGAATTCCGCTTGGCCACTGATAGTTGTAAGATGATACGACGGTCGTTCCTTCTATGAAGAGATTAGAATTACCGCTCGGCCACTGATAGTGACAGTTTTTAGGACGGTCCTTCCTTCTATGAAGTAATTACCGTCTTTTATTGATGGCATGCAGATGGTGTGAAATTCCGTTGCATGCTATCTTTACATAGATAATAATGTATACACAAGATGCGTACTTCGTACGTATCATGTATTTAAGTAGTTTTTAAAATGTTATAAACAAAGGCTTTGGGCAACCGAAGCGTGGCTTGTTCTCAAACCACCAACGCGTCTAGTATATGTATTAATACAGTTCTTAAGTATTCGTTCGGTGAAAGGCAGTATATGTAGGACGATAAGTTGGTTGTTAGTAGTCAGCAGAATTGTCTCTGATGAGGGAGTGGCAGTCCCGAAATGTTCATAAGACAAATGCCTTGCTGGTTTGTTGTTTTTTTCACTTTGTTGTTTCTCCATTGAATCAGCCTTTCATTACAAAAACAAACATTGCTGCTCAGAAAGCTAACACCAAAATCAATTATAAAAATCATACTGATCCCACTTAAAATCAATTTACTTCTTATGGATAGTTTCCCGTTTGTATTATATATATATGTATATAGTACGAGAAAAACACACGGTCCTGCATCTTGTTTGGAACTGGACAACAAATCCAGCCTACAAGAAGTGCGCAGGTCAAAGCTGTAATTTTTTTTTTTTAAACGACGAAACCCAACGGTTCCATTTACCCGCCCAACCGACCGAGGGGCACATCCGCATGACACACGGATTTGGTGACCGAACAGCCGTAATCCGGATTACGCTGTGCAACCGATCGCGGGTAAACATATCTTGAAATTCGTTTCAGCTACAGATTAAAATCATCAGCTGATAAAACGCATATTAATAAAACACGCATTAGGTTATGAATGCAGGACAGAATTCTTCCAAACATAACATAATATAAGATTAACGTGATAATAAACAATAGAAAATATTATGAATCTTCAGAATTGACAGAGAAAAAGAGCGATGAAATGTACTGACGCTCTATACACTTCATCGCTTTTTTCCTCTGAGCGTGTCAATTGATGCGACGAATATGAATTTGATCAAATATAATTTTTCTCTACTTTACGATATTAGACTTAACAAAAATACAAAGACACAACAATCAAAACAGTTAATTTACGCGACAAAGATTACAAATATTAATTTAAGTATTTTTTTTTATACGAAATATAAGAAATCAAATACAAATAGAATAGTTAAGTAAACAGTAACGGAACGAATGTGAATTCAGCTAAAAATTTTGTAAAAAACTAAATTCTGCTGAAATATAAATACAAAATACAACAAATATACAACACTTTCAAAAATCGATAATGCCGATCTTCGTGGAGTTTGGCAACCCTGTCATTTCGTTAGACCCTAAGCGGTCCTAAAACTCAAAGAGCAACAAAGGCCTTAAGTGTGATCAAGTGAATTTAAAATAAAAGTTTTAGTCTTATTAAGTGAATCTGACAGGTCAAAGACGGAATACAGGCTATTAAAATCGCTACAAATACAACGAAAAGGTTCATTCTGCGCGTAATTAGAACGGCACATACTTAATATCAAAGGAATGAAAGATCTGGAACGACGGGTTCACAGAAAAAAAATTGTACATCAATATGATGTATATGGGTGTTACTTGCCCCAACCACCATATACATCAATATGATGTACGGATACGTGTTGGACTGATGCATATTCCAGAGACAAGACTGATGCATATTCCAAAATTGGTCTTACAAGTGATATGTAAAGGCTTTTGGTAACGAATGGGTCATTAAATTCTTTTGACCATCTCTTAATGAAACCTAGAACACCCCTCGCCTTCACACATAAATCAATATGTAGATGAAAGCGGAGTTTTGGATCCATAGTAACACCCAGGTCCACAAAAGTAAAAACCTTTTCTAGATTACAATTATTTATATGATACAGCGATGTAAGGTGGTGTCTTCTAGCAAATGTCATAAATTTAAATTTTTTCAAGTTCAGTTCCATTAAGTTATGATCACACCTGATAGCTATACTGGTCAGATCTGATTGTAACAACCTATGTTGATCTAAGATGTCATAGGATAGAAACAATTTAACGTCATCAGCATACAACAGTACATTCGAATGTTTAATGACAGAAGGAAGGTCATTTATAAAAAGATTAAACAGAATAGGACCTAAGTGACTTCCTTGAGGAACTCCAGAGGTGACATCTATAGTTTTTGATGTTGATGATTCGAATAACACCTGTTGCTTCCGATTTGTCAGATACGATTCTACCCATTTTAAAAGAAGATCTGGGAATCCATATCTTTTAAGCTTTTCAATCAATAGATAATGATTAACTTTATCAAAAGCTTTACTAAAATCAGTATATATGACATCTGTTTGAAGATTCTTTAAAAATCCCTTTATTGTTAATGTAGAAAATTCCAATATATTTGTAGATGTTGATCTACCTCTCAGAAAACCATGCTGTGAAGGAGATATTAATGTTGTGACAGAGTGAACCAATTGCTTTGTGAAAACTTGTTCAAATAACTTTGGTATTGTGCTAAGTTTAGCAATACCTCTATAGTTAGATACGAATGATTTGGTTCCACTTTTATAAAGAGGATTAATGTATGACTCTTTCCATGAATTCTGAAAAAAAATCTCTTTCAATAGAGGCATTGAATATATTTGAAAGTGGAATGAATAAATGTTCTGTACAAACTAGGAATATTATCTGGACCAGTACTATATGAATATTTCAACGATTTTAGGTGTTGTAAGACATTTTCAGATTCTATAACAGGATTGAAAATGGAATTATAAGTGGGGATGTTATATGGATATGATGTGTTGCTATAAGTATTATCTGAATATGTCGTTTTGAAGAAGTCAGCAAACATATTTTAAATCTCAGTAGGATGGTTGGACTCACGATCTTTCCATTTCATTGTAGTTGGAAAATCAGTGTTTTTCCTTTTTGAATTTACAAAGTTATAAAAAGTTTTAGAACGTATTTCATTTTGGATTTCAAATCGTTCAAATATTCATCATAGCATTTTTTATTAAGTACTTGATATTTATGTCTCAGAAGCGAATATTTAGAATAATCTTGAAGGTTTAAAGTTCTTTTATATGTTTTAAATGCCCGAAGTTTTAAGTTTCCTCAATTCTTTTGTAAACCATGCAGCACCAAGTTCATTCGAATTCTTTTTAATGTTCTTTGGAACACATATCTCGAAGATTTTGCTGAGTGTACAATTGAAAATGGATACACAGTCGTCAACATCTTCAAAGTTCATGTCCCAACTAGTTTCAGATAAGAGTTGGTTCATTTTAACAAAATTTGTATTTTTGAAGCAAAAAATGACTTCAACGGTGTAGAAACTGGTTCTAAGTTGTTTTGAACAAATTCGAAAGATAATTAAAGTGTTGGGTGATGGTTATCTTCTGGACATGCAAAAGCATCACAGCGTTGCACTGAAAACTTCGAAGAGTCGTCAACATAAATTAAATCCAAAATTCTGCTATTCTTATTTTTAATCCCGTTTACTTGTTGTAAACTCATATCTGAAAATGAATCCAGAAAGTCATTCAAACAGTCACGAGAAGAATACGGAAGAAACTGGTTTGAATCGCTACAAAATTTCCAATATATATTCGGTAAATTAAAGTCTCCAAAAACAACAATGGAATCGGCAGGTTTAACATTTGAGTAAACCAATGATATAAGCGACACATGTCTCAGATAAACGGTAATATCCGAATTCGGTGGGATATACGAGCAAGTAACGAAAATATCGATACTAAAAACTCGAATTCGTACACAAATAAATTCCGAGTCAAAGAAAGGTTTTTATTGCAATGAGGACTCCACCACCAGTCCTGCATTTACGATCCCTCCGAAAAATTTGATACCCAGCACACAGAATTTCTGAATCAAAAATATTTGGTTTAAGCCAAGTTCCGGTAAATACCAAGACCTTATGACTACAATCGAAACTTTTAATATAAATATCATTCAACTTTGTATTTAGTCCTCGAACATTTTGGTACAGAAAACAAACAACATTATTAGGGATTTTATTTAGTTTTTTTTTTATTAGAATTTAATTTTCTTTGAGGATGTTGAACGGGATTTACTAGATTTGATTTTTCTTTATAAATAAATTCGCGAACTAAAGTTTTATCTGGCCAAAAATTTTTATTAACAATCTCATCAAACAATTCTGCAGGAACAGATAATTTGAAAGATGAAATGTTTCCAGCGTATGAAAATTTGAATTTAAAAGCATTTATATTATTACCGGTTTTATTGAGTTTAGAATCAATATAAAATATAATATCTTCAGTTAATGTGTCCGGTGCAAATCTAGACACGAAAATAGATTTTTTAGGTTGCACAACAACAAGCCTTTTTTAGGGGCTGTAGGAAATATCGCCCAAAAACAAAAATGAAAAATCGTCCAAAAATTTTTCATACACAACTAAATTTTTTGGGCGTTTTTTCCATATTACATAATGAAAAATCGCCCAAAAACTAAAAAGGAAATTTCTCTCAAAAATTTAAAAGGAAAAATCACCCAAAAAAAAGAAAAAATCGCCCAAAAACTGAAATGGAAAAATCACCCAAAAATTTGGAAAAATCGTCCAAAAATTATAAAGGAAAAATAGCAACAACCTTATGGAAAGAGTTCAGCAACATTGAAAATGTTAAAAACACGGCACACATCAATCCAAACTCAAAAAATCGCGTGATTTTTTGTAAAATTTTTTGCCAGCTGCGTTTATAGCAACAGCATACCAAAGAACTCCTACTCACTACCTCAAAAAATCGCTCGATTTTTTTGGTAACATTTTTCGCCCGCGGCGCTAACTCCCCACAAATAGTACATCACACCTATTCCATACATTTCCCATGTCATTAAATTAACATCGCATTAAATTAACATGAGGAGCTTTCTGTGTTCCTGTAACTTTCAGAACCAAAAAAGTTCGAAAAATTACAGTTGTTACACAAAAACAATTTCAGTATAGCCACTTCAAGCAGTTCTTAAGTATTCGTTCGGTGAAAGGCAGTATGTGCAGGACGATAAGTTGGTTGTTAGTAGTCAGCAGAATTGTCTCTGATGAGGGAGTGGCAGTCCCGAAATGCCCATAAGAAGAATGCCTTGCTGGTTTGATTTTGAAAAGGTTTCGGTTGGTTGGAGCGATTGAAAAGGTTTCGGTTTAAGTTTTAAAAGGTTTCTAGATGGCCCAATGTTAGGAAATTTTATATCAATTCAATATAAATCAAGGGTGCTGAATCTAACTACATTTACCGAATTTCCTTATCTAATCGCATTTTCAAACAAATTTCTGCTTAAATTTCTAGTTTTTATACCCTACACAACGTTTGAAACGTCCATAAGGACTAAGGCATTCAATCCCGAAGTGTTTTTGAAAATCCCGGGATTTCGGGATTTGAAATCACAATCCCGGGATCCCGGGATTTGTTCGGGATTTTCGGGATTTTCCAATTAAATACAATAGTTAATATAAAATTAAAGAAAAAATTGTTGCAACAATATTTTAAGTTTAATTCGACAAAGAAAACATATTTCATAAATATTACATTAAACAAAACCAATAATATTTAAATAAATATAGTCAAACAAAAAGTAATTCTTTTTAAATTAGATTGATCGAACAAAATTTTTTTTTGCCACGCTGAATCCGAATATAATCATAAAATTCTGCAAGCTCCATTTCATGCTAAACACGAAAAACTTACTTTCAGTACGTTTTTTAGTGTTTAGTAGTTTTAGTATTATAGCGGGAACGGATACACCAATAGTTGTTTAAAACTATTAAAATTGGTGTCCATTCAAAAGTAAAACACACACAAAACCATTTATCCAATTCGTAAAGTTTTTAATACACGGTCAACAAAATAATTTTAACATACATCTTTTTTGAAAAAAAAAAAATTATTTCAATTGAAAAAATTTTATTCAGATCGATAAAAATTGTTTGTTATTGACAAAAATCTTGTAAATTTTTTTGTGTTTGTTGGTCTAAATCTACAAAAGTGGGTTTTTAAATTTACCAATTAGATTGAAAGTAAATGCACCAAAGTATTTTTGTGGAAAAACGTCAAAAACATCTTAAACAATGCATAAAAAATGGATTTTTGAATCCCGGGATTCCGGACTCAAAATCCCGGGTTTCCGGGATTGAGAAAACTTCCGGGATCCCGGGATTTCGGGATTCGGGATCCCGGGATTGAATGCCTTAATAAGGACGCATGTCCGGTATGGATAAGTATATATATTCATGATCAGCATCGAAAACAGATTTAGCCATATCCCCGTCTATCTGTCACCATACAGGCTGGAATGTTTTTTTTTTTGAGACATCGATGTGAAACTTTGGGTTTACGTTTTTATCTCCGAATTGAGATCAAGTTCGAGAATCAGCTAAATCGGACGAAAAAGGCTGCCATATAAAACTACGAAAAAATAGCGAAAATTTTCCAAGTCTTTTCAAAAACCATAAAAATGCCTGCGCACACAGAGGCGTCATTCGTGCCGCAGGCGGTTTCGAAATTAATTTTGTCACAAATAATTGTATTTTTGAAAATATAGCGTTTTTTATACAGCCTGTTTCCATAGCAATACAATAAATAACAAACACAAAAAGCCAGTTTCAAAACCAATTCGAATCAGTTTGAAAATAATCCTTTTGACTGTTTCCATAGAAGTCTAATAAATAACAAACAAAATAGTCATTTTCAGAACCATTTCAGTCAGACTTTTTGATTGTTTCCATATCAATATAATAAAAAACAAACAAAATCTACTGCGGTGAAATCGCCGCCTGTGTGAGGCACTTTGCGTTTTCGAAGCTAGATTTTTTAAATATGGAAATGGTTCTGAAATTATATAGCGAATATCGCCTCTGTGTGCGCCGGCCTTATAAAAAGATTTATTGAATATTTAAAAAAAATATTTCCTATATTTTAAAAATTCATGAAATAAATAAATGAAATACGATGAATTTTCTCTTAGGAAAAAAAACTTCAAGTCAATTTTGTGTACGAAAACCTTTTGAAAACCGATTAAAAACCCGTAACCTTTTCAATTGGTTTTGGTTGAACCCATTCAATCGGTTACGACGAATCGGTTTCAGTTTAGGTTTCGCTCCCTAAAATGAATCGGTTTCATTCGGTTTCGGTTTCGGTTACGGTTTCGGTTGCCAACCCTGAAAACAACCTCTTGGTGATTGCAATTCATCATAGTTTGGTCATAATAAAGGTTAACAAATATTTTGGAAAAATATTTTATAGATAAACAAAATATATACCAGTGATTTTCCTCCTTTTTTCAAAAATCCCTAATCGGCCCTAAGAAATCAATTATCTGCCTTAAGAAATCCCTACTTTTCCCTGCACAACAATAATAAAGGGATTCATCGGAAACGCGCAGTTGCTTAAAAGAACTGTCAAATTTCATATGTTTTCACTGCACATCTGCGCAACTGCACCGTTTCCCAGGGGTTTCCCCCATTAAATGAATACCCCTATTGTATTTCTACAATGTTTTTTTTTTGTTCAATCCAGTCATTTGGAATATCAGTCTCACTGAGGAAACATAAAAGTATAAAATTAACATCAATTCATTAGGGCATGCCAAATTGCAAACTTTTGCGACGAAAAATTTTATTTTTACAGTCACCAACATATAGAGCCCGACCGATAAGCATTTTCAGGCCGAAGCCGAAGCCGATGCCGAAGGTCAATTGGCAGCCTATTACTTCGGCCGACGCCGAAGGCCTATACCGAAGCCGAAGCCGAAGCCGATACTTAAATAAAAACCCTTTAAAAACTTGTTTTTTCGTGTATTTTCATTCGAATTCGAGTATATAAATACACATTTAGTTTTTTAAGGAACTAAAAATGTATTTAAACAAATAATAAAAGTAACCAAAAGAATTCACAAACAAATCCTAGGTCAAAACTAACAATAGCCTCAAATTATCCCATATATCCCGTGTAAGAACAATTGGATTTTTCTAAAATCACTTTTAAAAATTTGGAGTAAAGCTTAAAATAATGGGAATTTAGAAATGGTAGAGAATTCTTCACAGAATAAATCCATCTAAGTAGCTGTTTTTTCAGGACTCCCCAAATCCGTCAGGTGATGGGCAAAGGATGTTCTAGTTGATGGTAAAAACCACCTGTGAAGCTTTGAACTTTAAATGTAAAATTTTACCAAAAACGGTCCCGGATTTCAGCACCTTTTCATATATGTTGGCGCAGCAATTTGGGCTACATTTCTAAAAGGTAGAATCCTTCCGTGAGCCTCCTACCCCTATATTTGAAATTTCATACAGTTTACCAGGACTCCTTTTAACATAGACATCAGGGCAAGTAGTAGCTTCTAAATCTATATTTAAAATTCAGTAATCCACCCAGAAAATGTCCAAGGATGTGCTTTGTGGCAGTTTTAACCTCGTGCCACGCAATTTGAGGCGAGATTCACTCAATATTCGATGATTACTAATTTAAATTTTAATCATATTTTTTGTTTTGTGGGCCTCTTATGTCCCATTGGAAATTCCATCAATTACACAATTTTACATTCAAGTCTCAAGAAAATCAGTAAGACCGTTTAGATGTGATGTGGGCTAGAAAATCGTATCGTAAAAAATTAGTTTTGGTTTTCGGTGTCGCAAAAATAAGGAAAAAAATTTAAAAGCTTCGGCCAAAACTTCGGCCATTTTTCGGAAAAACCGAAGCCGAATGTGAATTTTTGGCCGATAACGGCCGAAGCCGATGCCGAAGCCGAATTATCGGTCGGGCTCTACCAACATATATGTAAAGGCTGATTTTCATTGTATGAATTGGTTGATACAGCGTATGAATCTTCCCATAAAAGAGAAGATCCGCTCTATGCCCAAAGAAGAGTGCAGATAGTCAAAGTTTATTTGCTTTTTTTTGTAAACAAAGGTCAGCTGTTCCAAATTGAAAAATAAATATTTTTTGGAAATATTTACATCTTTCATGATTATTGCGTTATTTTCTAGCTCGGGAGCAGTTTTTAGACTTCCACCAGCAGGAATAGATTGTATGGGTTGTTTGGAAACATTTTCATTGATTCCCCGAGTCCCAAGCAAATTCAGAAATGCAAATCGTATTCGTCGCCACCGCGGCCGTTCCCCGATTTTTATAGGAAATTTTAAAAACGAAAATAGATAAATTTTTTTTCCAACTTTTGAAAACTTTCACAAATCGAATTGGGGGGAAGTACATTTTTGTCTTTATTTCAAACTAGGACACCGGCGGTGTCACATGCTCCGTACTACAGCGCAAAATTTGCCAAACACTTCCGAGCCAGTTGTGGCCACAAAAAAAACCACACATTGTTTCGTTCCTGGCCAGAGAATACGCCATCACCTTGGCCAGCATACCCGTGGCCGTTTGCTAATTGCAATTGTGCACGATGGATGATAGAATGCCTTTATTTAAATTCACATTTGCTGGAGGCTCTTCAATAACATAGTGATTGTAGGGCGGGTGGTAATTACGAGTTAAATAATTTCACCTCGAAGGGCTAGATGAGAGGCTTGGTACTCTTGATTAGGCGCAAGTCCAGGTAACTAAAAATGGAAACGAAATGGCCATTTTTAAAAATGAATTTTCGGGAGCAATATCCAAATAAACCAATTACACTTGGTTGTCTTCGGTAAAATTTGGATTTGGCGGCGGAGCGACGCTTGTGCCAATGGCTGTTGAACTATTGTTGGAAGAGCGTAGACCGGAGGAAGGGCCGTAAAGAACTATTTCGCTATCAAAACAATTTAAAAATTTGAAAATAAAAACGTTGACATTTCTATGGACACTTCAGAAATTTGTTATGGAATTTTTATAGGAGACGATACGGTTCATACAGAGAGATCAAGGCTGATTTACATTGTATGAATTGGTTGATACAGCGTATGAATTGTGACTAAGGCATTCAATCCCGAAGTGTTTTTGAAAATCCCGGGATTTCAGGATTTGAAATCACAATCCCGGGATCCCGGGACTTGTTCGGGATTTTCGGGATTTTCCAATTAAATACAATAGTTAATATAAAATTAAAGAAAAAATTGTTGCAACAATATTTTAAGTTTAATTCGACAAAGAAAACATATTTAATAAATATTACGTTAAACAAAACAAATAATATTTAAATAAATATAGTCAAACAAAAAGTAATTCTTTTTAAATTAGATTGATCGAACAAATTATTTTTTTTGCCACGTTGAATCCGAATATAATCATAAAATTCTGCATGAAATGGACATGCTAAACACGAAAAACTTACTTTCAGTAGTTTTAGTATCCTAGCGGGAAGGGATACAACAATTGTTGTTTAAAACTATTAAAATTGGTGTCCATCTAAAAGTAAAACATACACAAAACCATTTATCCAATTCGTAAAGTTTTCAATATACGATCAACAAAATAATTTTAACATATATCTTTTGTAAAAAAAAAAAATTTGAAAAAATTTTCTTCAGATCGATAAAAATTGTTTGTTAACCGTTATTGACAAAAATCTTGTACATTTTTGTGTGTTTGTAGCACTAAATCCACACAAGTGGGTTTTTTTAATTTACCAGTTAGATTGAAAGTAAATGCACGAAAGTATTTTTGTGGAAAAACGTCAAAAATATCTTAAACAATGCATAAAAAATGCATTTTTGAATCCCGGGATTCCGGACTGAAAATCCCGGGTTTCCGGGGTTGAGAAAACTTTCGGGATCCCGGGATTGAATGCCTTAATTGTGACACATGAAAAAGAGATGGGAATATTTTGCATTGAAAAATATATTAGTATGACTGAAACAGAGTTGTCAAATTTATATAGGACGATTGATACCAAATTCTGTTAACCTCCTCTGTTAAGTGTATGAAATTATAGGAGGAGATATGTGAAATACAACATGCTTGAAGGCTGATTTGCATTGTATGAATTGGTTGATACAGTGTATGAATCTTCGCATAAAAGAGAAGATCCGCTCTATGCCCAAAGAAGAGTGCAGATAGTCAAAGTTTGTTTGTTTTTTTTGTAAACAAAGATCAGCTGTTCCAAATTGAAAAATAAATATTTTTTGGAAATATTTACATCTTTCATGATTATTGCGCTATTTTCTAGCTCGGGAACAGTTTTAAGACTTCCACCGATAGGAATATATTGTTTGGGTTGTTTGGAAACATTTTCATTGATTCCCTGAGTCCCAAGCAAAGTCAAACATGTAAATCGTATTCGTGGCCACCGCGGCCGTTCCCAGATTTTTATAGGAAATTTTAAAAACGAAAACAGTTTGATAAAAATAAATAAATTTTATTTTCAACTTTGGAAAACGTTTTACAAATCGAATGGGGGGACGTACATTTTTACCCGTGGCCGTTTGCTAATTGCCATTGTGGACGATGGATGATCGAATGCATTTTTTTAAATTCACATTTGCTGGTGGCTCTTCAATAACCTTGTGATCGTAATTACGAGTTAAATAATTTTACCTCGAAGGGCTAGATGAGGGGCTTGTTACTCTTGATTAGACGCGAGTCCAGGTAACTGAAAATGGAAACGAAGTGGCCAATTTTAAAAATGAATTTTCGGGTAAAATATCCAAAAAATCCAGTTACACTTGGTTGTCTTCGGTAAAATTTGGACGACGCTTGTGCCAATGGATGTAGAATTTTTGTTAGAAGTGCTTAGACCGGAGGAAGGGCCGTGAAGAACTATTTCGCTATCGAGAATTTTAATTTTTAAAACAATTTCCCAATTTGAAAATAAAAACGTTGACATTTCTATTGACACTTCAGAAATTTGTTATGGTATTTTTATAGGAGACGATATGTTTCATACAGAAAGATCAAGCATGTTGTATTTAGCATATCTCCTCCTATAATTTCATACACTAAACAGAGGAGGTTAACAGAATTTGGTATCAATCGTCCTATAAAAATTTAACAACTCTGTTTCAGTCATACTAATATATTTTTCAATGCAAAATATTCCCATCTCTTTTTCATGTGTCACAATTCATACGCTGTATCAACCAATTCATACAATGTAAATCAGCATTGATCTTTCTGTATGAACCGTATTCATTTAATGTGGGAAACCCCTGGGCAACAGTGAAGTTGCGCAGATGTACAGTGACAACATATGAAATTTGACAATTGTTTTAAGCAACTGCGCGTTTTCAAAACTGCCATTTTGGATCCGCCATCTTGAATTTTGAAATTCCAACATCAAATTCGAAATCAGCGACCCCAAAAACCCATAAATACCAAGTTTGGAACTATTTAAGCGGAATATAAGTGAAAACACGATTTTCACTTATATGGGAGGTAGGCGTGGCAGTCGACCATTCCTCCCATTTTCCATATCAACTCCTTCTAGGGCCTTAAAAGGATGAATCCAAAAGTTGAGATCGCTAGCTTTCTTCTAGCTCCTGCAATCGTGTTTACAAGAAAAGAGGACGGACAGAAGGACAGACGGATAGGGCTAAATCAACTCAGGAGGTGACGGAGATCAAGAATATATATAGTTTTCTATACCGGACGCGTCTCCTTCTTGGTGTTACAAACATCAGACCAAAGTGAATATACCCATACCTCATGAGGTGTCGGGTATAAAAATATATATGATATATGTGATCTCAAAATAATTGTGTAAAAAGCTATTTTAACATTTTTTAAAATGATTTTTTGAATTATGATAAAAATGTACATTTTTGGCCTCGTCTTCGAATGAAATTTCGAAATTTCGGCCGAAAACGAAATCTGGCAGAAAACGATATCTTATTTTTCCGCCGAATTCGAAACAGCTATTTTTGACCGAAAATCAGAAACCGAATTTCGGTCGGTCTCTAATTATTATGAACTGAATTTACATTTTTCGAAAAGTATTTGCATTGTGTAGACCAGTTATGCAACTCTGAATACGTAGAACTAAAAGAGCAACCGTTTTTTGACAATCACATCAGTCGAAACCCGGAGTGGAGCTGTCTCCGAATGTGATGTAGGTTCGGAGCGGAGCAGTCCGTGGAGCTGTCCTGCTCCAAAGCTCTGTTTTTAATACGTAGTCGGTACTGATTACTTTTATACGATAATCAAAGTAACTGTATATACATACATCATTTTAATCGCACATACGTTGGCAAACGTTTAACATTTTTGGTGAAAATATATACTTTCATTAAATTTTAAATATTTGTATTCCTGAAAGGTAAAGTACATGCAAAATCTTTAAACGTGACATAATAATACTAGAAATTTTCCTGCTTGCTTACAAATTACACACTGCGCAATCTTGAAATCAAAAATGGATATCAGAAAAATTTTACAACAAAGCGATATCTCGCTCGGTAGCACAGGCAGCGACTCTGACGTAAGCTATGAAAGTTTGAAGTTGAAACCGACAGATCTGTACACACTTCGGTCTGCTGAAGTACTTCATACTGCTGCTACTACACGAAAGCTTAATGGAACCGAGAGGGAACGCTTACCAACTCGACGTCCAGACCCAAATATTTACAATCGCAATGCCCTATTGGCGCGGGAGAACAGACGAAAGAAGAAGGAACACTTGGAAGCAATGGAGAAAGAGTTGGCCGACGCTCGAAGAACTAACAATGCACTATTAAAGGCACTCAAAAGGCAAGTTAAGCATGTACGGCGTCTAGAGCAAGAGAAACGCTATTTCAAAAGTATCGTCACAAATCAGACAGAAATACTAAATCTAGTCTCTTCACTGAATTCGCGCATTCCACCTGGTAACTCCGTCGAGTTGCCTAATCAGGCGTTGGTTTCGACTACAGATTCATTAGGTTACAGCAGTCGAGAGCGCAGCAGCAGCAGCTACGATCCAGAACCATTGTCAATCACATTCGAAAGTTCTGACAACGGTAGGGAAACTGAGGCGCAATACTCGTGTGATCGTGATTCTCCAATGAGTTCTAGTAATTTTCTAGATAATTTCTTCACAGAATTTGAACCGGAATCTACGCTAAATGCCGATTGGAACGAATTGCTGAAGGACGAATTCTGTCTCAACGAAACAATTGTGCAGAAGCCATCGCCAGCAGAAGACGTTGCTGATACTGTTGCCCATATTTGCGATGAGCACAGTTATGTTTCGTTGCGTGACACTTCGGCCGACGACGCCGGCGTGTGTCTACATATTACACGCGGTAAAGTGTCTCTGGAGTTTTGCCCCAGCTGTCACTGGAACGCCAGCCGTACACCGCCCGCACAGCTACTGCAGGAAGATGCTGTCGACTAAGGAATTTTGGCGCATCTGGCCATTTCACTTTTTCAAAGTTGGTCAACTGATAAAATCCCCTTTATTTTGTAACATTAAGTTTTTAAAATATGAATTTACTGAGTTTAGGAGTTACTGACAGACGTAATTCGAATGTGTTCCAAGTCCGGTTACTACACAATATTCTCTCGCTTTTCAGGCTGATTGGATTGATGCTGATGTTCTGTTTTCGGGCAATTACACCGTATTTCGCTTTTGAAATGAAAAGGTGGGTTACAGTTACATGTTATGATTGTATAGCGGTAACTAGTTGTAATAAATAATTGCCATGATCTGATCCAAATATTGACTTTTTACAGCTTGGTGGTATGGCTCTAGAGACTTGTTTGGTGCTGCTAAGTGTATTTTATATGTATGGTTCCTTAAGGGTATAAACTCACGCAAGTAGTGGAAAGGGGGTATAGAGGGAGGTAATCATTTTGAGACAAAATGCTTTTAGATTACATGAAATGTTTGGTTATCTACATTTTTTTTCAAAAAACTGTTACCCCCTCTTTTGGGCATTGTGCGTTTCAATAGACAAATTGCATATTAAACATTTATATAAATTGTACCAAGTTTCAGATAAATGCCATTGACAAGTATCGTTATTAAATATTTGTAACCGGCTTGGAATCGAATTTCGGTATGTATTAGTGTCGTAACTCCTACTATCAACATTTGCTTCATCAACAAATTAAATTTATCATTATAATATTATGTAAAAATAAAACTAAAAATTGAAAATAAGAATGTTTTTCAAAAAATATTATTTGGTGTGGTAGACATTAGGGCTTTCGATCCCGAAGCTTTTTCGCAATTCCGGGATTTTCAAAACTAAATATTGCAATATACATTTAAAAAATAAAAAATTATTTTTTACAAGTTTTAATGGAAAAAATATAGTTTTTGCTTAAATAAATGACCATTCCATTTAATAAAGGTACAAATGAATTAATTCCTTTTTAATAGTTGAATTTACGTTATTAAATTTACAATATGCTCAAGTAAGGTTTGTGAAATTACTTTTGTATCAGCTTCCAGTTACACTTAATTATTTTTATTAAATAATTAAGACTGAAAAGGCAAATTTTCTTCTGAAATAAATGTAAATTAATTTTTTTTTAAAGAAAAAGTTCTGGGCACAAACAATTTCATTGCAATTATTTATAGTTTTAGTATTATTCAAAATATTCAGTAATTTTTTGTTTGAGTTTTTTAACTTATTAGTTTTCTACTAACATGGTATTTTTTTATAACCCTTATTTTAACTTGCTTTGGGTGGACTATATATATATATATCGTCGCTGGGCTTACAAAAAGAGTTATGTATTTTTCATCAACTTTTCAGGAGAGCAAAAAAACTGATTCTTTGTGTTCTTACTAGAGCCCGACCGATAAGCATTTTCAGGCCGAAGCCGATGCCGAAGGTCAATTGGCAGCCTATTACTTCGGCCGACGCCGAAGGCCTATACCGAAGCCGATACTCAAATAAAAAACCATTAAAAACTTGTTTTTTCGTGTATTTTCTTTCAAATTCGAGTGTATAAATACACATTTAGTTTTTTAAGGAACTCAAATTTTATTTAAACAAATAATAAAAGTAACCAAAAGAATTCACAAACAAATTTGGACCTCCTTGGTCAAAACTAACAGGAGCCTCAGATTACCCCATATATCCCGTGAAAAAAATTAGATTTTTTTAAAATCATTTTTAAAAATTTGGAGTAAAGCTCAAAATAATGGGAATTTAGTAGAAATGGTAGAGAATTCTTCAAAGAATAATTCCATCTAAGTAGCTGTTTTTTAAGGACTCCCCAAATCCATCAGGTGCTGGACAAAGGATGTTCTAGTTGATGGTAAATACCACCTGTGAAGCTTTGAACTTTAAATGTAAAATTTTACCAAAATCGGTCCCGGATTTGAGCACCAGAACTACTTTTCATATATGTTGGCGCAGCAATTTGGGCTACATTTCTTTCCGTCAGCCTCCTACCCCTATATTTGATATTTCATACAGTTTACCAGGACTCCTTTTAACATAGACATAAGGGCGAATATTAAGCTTACAAATCTATATTTAAAATTCAGTAATCCACCCAGAAAATGTCCAAGGATGTAATTTTTGAGAGATTCACGCAATATTCGATGATTACTAAGTTAAATTTTAATCATATTTTTTGTTTTGTGGGCCTCTTATGTCCCATTGGAAATTCCAATGGTTTTCGGTGTCGCAAAAATAAGAAAAAAATTTGAAAAGCTTCGGTCAAAACTTCGGCTATTTTTTGGAAAAGCCGAAGCCGATGCCGATTAATCGGTCAGGCTCTAGTTCTTACGCATTATTTTGAAATTGTCATATTTTTAAAAAATTCCATTAACTACTAAAAATTGCTGTATGAAAAAAAATTAAGTTTTTTGACCGATTCTGACGTGCAACTCTTTAGGGCCTTAAATCATCACATAACTCTTTTTGATAAAGAATTTTAATTCGATTTCGGCGCAACGGAATTGCATGAAATTTAGATCCAAGACATATGTATGGCCTAGCCACAATATGAGAAGATGTGGGCTTAATTAGTTAACTGGGCGTGGCTCCTCCCATTAATGGAATTTCGCGGAAACGTTTTCTTGGGCTTATCAGATATATAATGATGCGAATTGGGTCTTGGGCATACTTACATTAGCATTAAAAATCATATAATTGAAGTGGAAGTTTAACGATCGGTTTTATTGGTCAACATGTCAAGTTGACCAAATGGACTTTATTTTATTCAAAGCCATTTATGGATACATTTCGATCGGGAATATATTGTATCACATATCAAATCGGTTTGAATGTTGCTTTTTATACCCTACACCTCATGGGTGATTTAGAACTATACTTCTTTCCATCTGTCCGTCTGTCTGTCCGTCCATGTAAACACGATTGCAGGAGCTAGAAGAAATCTAAAGGGAAATATCCTTCTTTTAGCCCTCGGAGGAGTTGATATTAAAAATAAGTGAAAAATATTTAAAAATATAAGTGAAAATCGTGGTTTTTATAATATGTAACCTAATTCCGCTGAAATAGTTCCAAACTTGCTACATAGGGGTTTTTGAGGTAGCTGATTTCCAATTTGGTTTTGAAATTTCCAAATACAAGATGGCGGATCCAATATTGCCCAGTAGGTTAGGGGTAAGTCGGCTTTGACCGACTGAAACTTACTCACTTGTTTTACTGAGCGTAATGGCCGTTTTCGGGAGGTCATAACGCCGATTTAATTTGGGGCCTTACGATGCTGGCAAGACGTCATACCTTAAAATATGTATTACTAGCTGGGTCGAACCCGCTTTGCTGGGCCTAAAAAACTTTTATAATGTAATAAAACCTCTGCACCTGTGCTTTGTTCTGTTGTTCAGTCACAGAAATAAAATGAAAAGCAAAAAATGAAACGGCAGTTATCGCAATGGTGAAGCTGTGATCTTTTCACCACAACGGTGCCAGAAACATCTCCGCGTGGTGTATGCAACAAACATCTCATCACGGCGCTACGTATAATCTACGGATCTGATCTATGCTAACTGAACCATAAATTATAGTAACCCCAGAAAGTATGCAACCACGGCGGTTCAACAAACATCTAGCCACGGCGCCACATATAATCTATGGATCTGATCTATGCTAACTGAAAAATAAATTATGGCAACCTCAGACAGTACGAAATTAATAACGATGATCCTGAAAGCACGCAAGCCTTTACCTTACAAATATAGGCTATTTTCACGATTTTTCACAATTTTCCGGGTGAATTTTCCGGGTTTTCTTGACCGACGTAGAAGCGTACCACCAAGACAAAATCGGGTGCTCCGTTGATTTTTGATGCGATGAGTAATACATTTCGCGACTTTTATTTATATATATAGACGAGACAAAGGATATAATAAATGTATCCTATAAATTTTTGTAAATGCTCAAAAGTCTATTGGATCTTCAAAGCAAATAAAAGCAAACCCAGTATTACTTATTTCCATTTTATTTTGGCAATTACATCAATGCTCGCGTTCTAGTTTCGGCTTTGATCAAAAACAGTTTTTCAATGTCTATTAGTTCATAAAATGTATTTGACCCAAAGCAAAATAAAGAAATACGTGCATGTAAAAAACATGATTTTCAGAGGTTTTTTGTAAATTGTGCAGCTCACGGACTACAGTTGCTAGAGCCGAAATATTTTGAGAATCACCATAAAATCTTTAATCTGCGGCGAGCTTTTTCATACACTTCCACATGAGCTAGAGAGCTGAAATTTGGAACACTGATAGAACTCCGGTGACAATGCATTCTATTAAACAATTCCTTCAAGCTACAATGATGAAATTTGGTAGGTGGGTTCTTATTGACAAAATCAAATTTTATACCCTTTGGAAAATATAAATAACCCATAAACCAACTAAAAAGCAGAAAATAAATTTCCTTTGAATTAATTTCCGCAATTTCGATTTAAAATTAATGATGTCTCTCGAATTCTAAAAAAGCAGCTTGAGAGGAAATCCGAAAGAGACTTCCAGCTATTTGTTGAATATCTCGCACCCACAAAATCAACAAACTACTCGCTCTGGCGAGCTGCAAAAAATATGAAAAAACCAATACTGACAGAACCCCCTTTAAGGCTGCCAAATGGAACCTGGGCCAGAAGCGATGCAGAAAAGGGTGCAGCTTTTGCCAACCACCTAAAAACCGTGTTCACCCCGAACACGACAGCTGGTGATATCCCAATACCAACATTAATCCCATAAAATACCTCTTGTACAATCGCTATTAAAAAAAAATAACTTATGGGGGCAATAAACAAAAGCTTGGACCCGAAAAAAGCACCAGGACCGGACTTGTTAACGCCAACAATGATAAAAGAACTGCCAACAGTTGCAATGACCCACTTATTGCACATATTTAAGGCGATTCTCAGAACATGTCACTACCCAGATGATTGGAAACTATCTCAAGTTACAATGATTCCCAAACCTGGAAAAGATCCCAGTAATGTGACGTCATACCGGCCTATAAGTTTGCTCTCTGTAATATCGAAACTCTTCGAAAAACTTTTAATAAAATTGATTTTACCGAAAATTCTAGAAAAACAAGTGATTCCCGATCACCAGTTTGGCTTCCGCGAAAAGCATGGCACTATTGAGCAAGTGCACCGCATTGTTGACTCAATAAAAGGCACTTTCGAAAATAAACAGTATTGCTCCGCTGTTTTCCTCGATATCACCCAGGCCTTCGATAAAGTCTGGCACGAAGGACTTATTTACAAACTACAGCATATTCTTCCCGCTAATATGCACTGTCTACTCAAAAACTACCTCACGAATAGAAAATTTGTAGTAAAATAAAAAAGCTTTGTCTCCCGAAAATACGAAATACTGGCCGGAGTACCACAAGGCAGTGTCCTCGCGCCCCTGCTACATATTCTCTATACTGCAGATATGCCCCAAAGTGATAGAACTCTCATATCGACTTTTGCTGATGACACTGCTATCATGTGCTCTCACTCAAACCCAGACATGGCATCTCTATACGTGCAAAAACACTTGGACACTCTAAGTAATTGGCTACATCGATGGAAAATCAAGGTCAATGAATCCAAAAGCTGTCACTTAACCTTTACTCAGGACACGTGTTCTGCTCTGAAGATAAACGGCCAAGTCGTCCCTGAAAGTTCCGAAACCAAGTATCTTGGAATGCATCTCGATCGCCGACTCACATGGCATAAACATATTGAATCCAAAATCACTCAGATCAAATTAAAGCAATTGGAACTAAATTGGCTAATCTCAAGGGCATCAAAGCTAAATCTCACATCAAAGTCCAAATATACAAAAGTATATTAAAACCCATATGGACATATGGAATTGAACTCTGGGGCACTGCCTCTCTCTCGAACGTGGAAAAACTCCAGAGAGTCCAATCTAAAATCCTGAGACAAATTGCCAGAGCCCCTTGGTATATAAAAAATACTAACATCCACAGAGACCTGAATATACCTGCAGTAAAAGACGAAATTCCGAAACTTACCTCGAAGTACAAGGAGAAGCATTCTCCATATATTAGTTACGATAACTCCACATTGCCTAAATCAATGGATATAGGGCAAATAGTTTTAATCTGAATATTATAATAATAAGCTGAATTTCTGAATTTTTGAAAAATCATTGTTAGACCTAAGTTATTATTAGGTGATTCAATTGAATAAACATATTATTAAAAAAAAAAAAAAATTCTTGTTCGGTTACTGAATTGGGCTTGATTGAGCTTCTTTGACATAAATGCAATAGGAATCTCTTCATCCTCCGCATTTGTCTGTACCAACACGCTTCCTATTCAAGTTTTACTTGCATCGCAGTGTATATAGAACGGCTGCGTGAAGTCAGGACTTTGTAAAACGGGTGCGGTACTCAGATGGCTTTTTAAAACTTCAAAAGCTCCTTGAGCCTCATCAGTCCATACAAATTTTTTCTTGCCTTTCAGCAAATCAGTTATAGGCGTAGTAATTGAAGCATAATTCCGTATAAACTTCCGGTACCAACCCGTCATTCCCAGAAATCTCCGTACTTGCTTCACCGATCGTGGAGCTGGAAAATCAATAATGGCGGACACTTTATCCGGATCCGTTTTAATTACCCCGTTACCAACCAAATGACCTAAGTACTTCACTTCCGGAACACAAAAATGACTTTTTCCGACATTTATCATCAACCCGGAATCCTTCATTTTCCGCGCAATAATACTTAAAACTTCCAGATGCTTTTCGAAAGATTCCGCTATGATCAAGAGATCATCAAGATACACAAACACTTCCGTCCTGGGAGCCGGAGGTATGACCTTGTCCATTAAACGAGACATTGTCTGCGGTGCGTTACAAAGCCCAAAGGGCATAACATTGTAGTGATACAATGGTCTCCCAGGTACGGTAAATGCGGTCCTATCTTTTGATTCCGGATCTAATGGAATCTGCCAAAAAGCATCCTTCAGATCCAAACTAGTTACAAATTCTGATTTAGGCAGTCTACTCAGAATTCAGTCGATTTGTGGCAAAGGATATGCATTCCCTACCGTAACTGGATTTAGTTTACGACTATCCAGACAAAGTCTATTTTTCCCTGGCTTCCGGTGCAAGACAACTTGAGAGGACCAAGCGCTGTTGGATTCTTCAATAACCCCTAAAGCCAACATCCTATCTAATTCTTCATAAATTAGTTTCTCCACCGCTGGAGAAACAGGGAAATGGCGTTGTTTGATAGGCTTCGCGTCACCAGTATTAATGACGTGACATAAGACGTTAGTTTTTCCAAGGCCCTATTGAGCGAACGATGGAAACTTACATGCTGTAAACTATGTTGTTGTAAATGGGACAAAGGAATTTGTTGAGAAACTTCATCCAATTTTGTGGTCAAATCCAAGGAATGACCTTGTTTAAGACCAACAGGAAGCAAATTGTACAATTCCCAAAAATCTATTCCCAAAAATAAAATTGTGTGGTGTATAAAAAAAATCACTATCAAATTTCGTTTGATCAGCAACAATTCCGGTTGATCGTTTTAATATTGTTATTGAATTTCCGTTTCCGTTTGCTTGTCCAACTTCGGTCGTTGGTGTGCACCTCTCGGTGCACTGAAGTTATCGGCACGAGGCGGTGCACTAGAATCCTGAGTATCAACATTGTTATTCGGACGCAAACCCAAGAATTCTTCAAATGTTTGCTGTTCCACATTAGGAAGCGTTCGCATATGCGGTGAAGTACGAGTAGATGATGGTACTGCTGGAGCCCCATTTGGCTGCGATGCTGCAGGAATATTACAATGTAATCTTGAAAGGCTGGCCTCTATATTAGTTTCTATTACTTTAGCAATTTGATCACTTAGCGAAGCGAAAAGTTGAGCCTGTTGCACAGACACAATGGACGAAATCATTTCCCTTAATGGACTACCCGGAACTGCAGAAGCAGTAGCTTCTGCCGCTGAAGCATCGGTAGGGAACGTAGGAGCAGTTCCCGTAAAGGATATGTTTGCCTGATCGGTATTTTTATTTTGTAGACGAGTCAACATCGGTGTATTACCAGTGGTAGCTGGATCATTTACAACTTTGACATTGCAAACTGGACAAACTGGACATTGCAAACTAGACTTTAAGCATTTTGTCAAGCAGGTTTTATGAAACCAATGACCACATATGGTTTTATGAGAATGAGCTTTGGACGAAATTACGTTGCTGCAAGCATTGCACATGTGAGAGTTATCTCCCGCACAAGCGGCAGAAATATCTTCATTGCTATGCCTAAACAACATTTTCACAAATCAAGAGGGAAAAAATTTAATTTAAAAAAAAAAATAGAATGTATCAAAATAAATGTAGATCTACAGTTCGTAGGTGTGTGTGCAATATTTCCTATAAAAAGAATAATAATGCATAAACGCAGAATTTAGAGTTAAAAACTTTAATAATTCTAGTTGAAGATATTTTTTTTTTTATTGTTTAATATAGAAACAAAGATAATATAATACTGTTTGATTCCACTACTAATGGCTTGAATCTGCTGTGAAAATTTACTCACTTGCATAAAAGATAGAAAAAACTAAAAGATAAATGAAGAAAAGTGACAGTTGAAAAGATAGTAAAGATTGTACTATTCGGTATCCAAAGTATCATGGCTCTATAATTCCACAAATAGTGAGGTAGGGTAAAGTTATTGATTTCTCTTACACAGCGGTCAGATTTGGAATAGAAATCCAAAATAACAGAATTCCAGTGAGTGCAGTGTGAATTCCACAAAATTACAGAAACAAAAATATTAGAAATTTACTCAAAATAATTGGTTGTAAACGAAAAGGAGAAAAAAAATGTATCATGAACAAATTCCATAGAATTAAGAGCTAAACGAAGAAATATACTAGATGACATTTTGAAAAAAGATAAATTTGAAAAAGGAAAAAGAAAAATTTAAAATTGAAAATAGGTTCCGAATATGCGATTGGATGTGCTATTAAAGTAAAAACAAGATATCAAAAAAAATCGATTGATGTACTTGGCCCCACACGTTGGGCGCCAAAAATTTATATTGTAACATATAACGTACTAGCTGGGCCCGGTCCGCTTCGCTGGACCGCTGCAATGTAATGTATGAATGGATGAAAGTAATTTTTAAATATATATGTTTAATTGGTGTTTATACTGTGGAGTTAATTTTGTACAATTTTATGGGGAGGAAAATTGATGCAGCGATTGGTATTGAAATAGGTTTTGATGAATGAATGAATGATTCGTATTGTATGTATGTATGTTTGGAAGATTATTGAAATTAAATTAAATGACATGTGGTATAAGTATTTGAAGCACATGCCGTTAATTCGGCCGGTGCAAACGACTGGATTACGATCTTTGAGCTTTTGGTACGTAGCCTGTAGATTCCGATGCTGGTGCGAGAGGGAATATTCAATCAGTGTAAACGGTTGCACGAACGGAATTTCGTTTACGATTGGAGTTCGCGACAAATGTTGTGTTCGCTCCTACGGTCTAAGCGCACCTTCAAATTAAGTAAAAATAAGTTCAAAAATAAGTGACAAAATTAAACCAAAAATTCCCTTAGGAAGGGAAATTTGCCCAAAGTTGGCTGCACTGGTTGAGCGCCCCGTCTGTGAGGAGTGTTGCCACATTGAGAGACGTTCTGTTGTGTTTTTGTAAATTTTTCTTGGAGGAAGAAAGTGATTTCTATAACTTGTTGGGACAATTTTGCAGTGCCTATTTACCGAAAAGGCCAATTGCAGTGTGTGCATTTAAGTCAAGTTTAATTTAATTTTCATTCGCAATGGACGTCTTCTCGTAATATTAATGGCGGTTTGCCTGCATTAAGGTCCCCATAAACCAACGCGAAATTCCGCAGCCGATACGGAACTTGAACAAAAATGTTGCTTGAATATGCGATACTGCGTTTTTTAAAAGAAAATTTATAAATGATACACATTTTTAGTTGTAGCTTTGAAATTTTTCACCGCAAACAAATTTTTGTATTCCAATATCTTTGCTGGAAGAATTTTCGAGAAAGTACCGCGGCGGTGGAATTTTTTTCAGATAACTGAGCTACAAAAAAAAAAAATCAAAGAAAAGGAATGAACTCACATTACGATATCGTTGCTCCCACGTCGAAAGATCTTTCGAAGAGACGGCATGCTAACGCTGTTGTTGGAAAATAGAGATGATAATTATGTTCTCTTGCTGCTACTGTGAACACATTTTGGCCTTTGAGACACTGATTTTAAAACTATTTTACTTTTAAATTTTTCTTATTAATTCCATTTAAGTAGAATAAAATTAATTTTTATGTATGTACAAAAGAAAATAACAAAAGCAAAAACCAATTGCAAAAAAAAAAAATAAATCAACAATATCCGTAAACGTCAACTAGTCGAGGCAAGACTTTGGTGCATGCAACTTTTGACAGTTAGATGGCGTTAGTGAGCATTCGTTTTAAAATTGAAATTTAACTGTGGTAAAAGTAATCTCGCTATAGTGTAAGAAAAATAATATTAATTACTTATAGCTGAGGCAAGCGCCACTACAGTTTTCCCTCTTAATTAATTGTACCTTCGGTACAATCCTTTACATATATATTTTCGTATTATATAGAAAATAAAACCTTTATACTAATATTGAAAACATATATCTTTCTTTCCTTTGTGTATGCACCCGCCACACTTGAGCTAAACAAATGATAATAGGCCAAAATATGCACTGCGATTAGTGTTCCAGATTTTGTTAGGAGTAACTATTATACCCGCAAACTGGATAAGTCAGTGTTCTGCAATCCGATTTTGATCGGAATCGGATTTAAATCCAATTGTTGGTGTTTTGAAATCCGATATATCGGATTGTTTCCGATGACAGTTTGAATCGGATTCGAACTGGATTTTTAGTGTTCTGAAAGCCGATTTAGTCAATATTTTCCGGTTTTAATCTGGTCAGCATGTACTACATGATTGCACCTCTGAAAAAAACAATTGAAATTATTTTACATCTTTATTACTTTTCAACATTTCAAATACTATTGGAATGAATTAAAAAACAAAGAACAGCAAACAAAACAAAAAAATATAATCACTGGTGTTCCGCAATCCGATTTGGATCGGAATCGGATTTGAATCCGATTGTTGGTGTTCTGAAATCCGATATGTTGCAATTCATTTAAAGTGGGAACCCCTCGGAAACAATTCAGTTATGCAGATGAGCTGTCAAAACATATGAAATTTTACAGTTCTTTTAAGCAACTTCGCGTTTTCAAATGAATACCCTTAATATGTATACCAATACGATCAAAGGCTTTTTCAAAATCAGTAGATAGAATTGTTATTTGATTTTTACTTGAAGCGTAATAATATGTTGAAGGTGTAACAATACGTCGGTAGTACATTGTTTTTTTTAAAAGCTAATTGATAGTGGTTCATTAAATTATTTCATGTTACATATACATTATACGTTTTGCAATATAGACGAAGACAATTTCGAGGAGTGGGTGCAACTAATATCGGAGCGTATTCAAAACCAAGTTGAGTCTCGTTTTGCCAAATTTTTGTGATCAGCAGCAGAAAATTCCATACGCAAGGATGCTGTTCTGCAGCCTGGATTAGCTCCCCGACTTCAGCGATCCGCCACACTGAAGATATCTTTGACTTTGCGCGGCGTTCTTTCCTAGGTGGAGCGTCATTTGTGCCCATTTCCAGGGTTAAAATGTCGTTTAATAAATTGTTATCATCAATATTCATTATTTATTTTTCAGGAAAAAAAATTTTAACAATTTCTGGACAATATTAATAAATTTCAAATAATTTTTCTGACATTTACAATTTTTGAAGCCTAACAAAAATTCGGCTTCTATTATGGTAGAAGAAAATAAGGTAGTGCCGCTTCTGACACTATCCGCCACCTTAACCATCTGACATAAATAAGGATTGTGCTACCAGATATATTTTAAAAATATCTCAAGAAAAGGGCTGCCAGATGTGGCAATTAGTCCTAATTTTGACAATTTAAACCCCGATTTTGTGACGAATTTATGCAATGGCGACATGAAACGATGTTGCAATTGTAAAATCTGACTCTTGAAAATTATTTTATGCTATTCTGCTCAATTTTTTAATTTTTATCGGGACAATGTTTGATTCAACTGATCACACGATTGGGACTCCAGTACCAGTTTTTTCGATTTGCACCGAAAAGTAGTTCAGTTCACACGATTGGCTTCACGATTTTTCGAAATTGAGTAGAATTTCGGCTCATTGGGGCAATCGTGGGACCTCACTTTTAGGCTTGTTTGGCTTTGGTATTGGTACAATCTCAGCGGTTAACCAATTTTGTGGATAAATTCCATTGTCGAAGATGCTACTGTATAGTTTGATCAGTCTATTTTCGATTGAAGGTGGAAGATGGTTTAGCATTGGATAAGAAATACGATCAAATCCAAATGTTTTACCTTTAAAACATTTTCAAGTTCGATAATGGATATTTTTGATTCGATTTTTTTGAAGAAGAGATGATTTGTTTGTGGTGAAATCTGTAGAGAAATTGTCGTCTTTAACAAAATTGGACCAAAAAGAACCAAACAAATTTGATATTTCGACTGAATTTGACGACCAAATGTCAAAATGACAAATGACAACCAAATGTCAAATATAATTACCCATGTGCGAGTGAAACGGATATATAATGAACATTATGCAAGAGCGAGACAACTATTTATTTAAATTGAGTAGATGAAAAAAATATAGAAAAAATAAATATTATGAAAAGAATGTAAGAAAAAGAAAACTAATGATTGAATCCATTTTAGAGTTTTGATGTAACAAATGCAACTAGAAATAATTTATTTTCATATACAAACGTAAGACTTTGAATGCGAAATAATTGTCAATTAGTACAAAAATTTGACTGCCAACATAGCTTTTACCGCAAATAGATATGACATTTGATACTTAAAATTAATGAGCTTCTATAAAACGCAATATTGAATTATTTCATTGCGTTTTCATAAAATTTGTTATGTTGAAATATGTGGTTTTTCGGAAATTAACGACATAAATATTGTTCCCCACAATATTTAGAAGCAAAAAGCATGCGCGGAATGAAAACTTTTGCGGCAAAAAAATGTTATTTTTACAGTCACCAAATTTTTTTTTCAAAAACGTTACTATTATCTTTTTGAATGATGCAGTTTTTTTCCTTGGAGAATTTTCTACAAAATACATCATAATCATTTTTTCTCTCCGAGCAATAGTTCTTCCTATAATTGCAATTTTGTAAACTCTCCTCTAATTATCTAATACAAAAAGTTTACAAATTCCAAATTATAAGAAGAATTACTGTTCGGAGAGAAATTCGTGAATTTTGATTATAAAAAATTAATTTTGATTAAAGGGAAGAATAAATATTAACACAAAAGTTAAATTTAAAGTGGATTTGCAACACTGTGGTCTTTTGATTCGTACATGGAACATCACTGTTACTATCAAAATGGCGCTAGATCAAAAATAATTGAGAGATACCGCTTTTAATGCAACCGAAAGAGAACACATATTTCGTTTGATAGTTGCGAAAACTACTAATAACTAAGTAGCCGCTACTTAAACCATACAGGCCTGCGCACACAGAGGCGTTATTCGTGCCGCAGGCGGTTTCGAAATAAATGTTGTCAAAAATCATTGTTTTTTCGAAAATAGAGCGTTTTTTTAAAGCCTGTTTCCATAGCAATACATTAAACAACAAACACAAAAAGCCAGTTTCAGAACCATTCCCAGCCGGCACCAAATTTCGTATTTTACGATCTACATAATTTACGAACTTTTCTCGAAGAAATAGAAAAAAAAGTGTTTGAAATTTCAATCAAACAAATTGTAAATTTTTTAAGCACTTGAAAATTTTCTTTCTATAACACGGATCGTCGTTTTGGAGCTTTTGTTTAACCATTTATTGTGTTTTTCTAGCGTGGTCAACCATGTAAGTGCATTTATTTTTGTACAGTATATTGTTTTAAACATTTTTATTTTTGCAGTGGCAGTTTCAAACAAATTTACATATATTGTTTCTTGTGGGAAGAATTGAGTTCGGTGGTCAATCATGTAAGTGCATTTCAAAAATATTTTATTATTGTAGAAGTTTGAGTTTCATATGAAACTAATAATATGTATTAGATTTACACTGACCCAAAACTTTTCTGCGTCGGATATAAAATGAGACGGTATCGAGAGCGAAGTAGCCGAACGGAATGCAGGCTATTTTTCCAAGACATTCAGACAAAAATTAATTTGAAACGTTCGCGGTACATCTGCTAAGAAGAGCATTCGAGCAATGGCAATTACATCAACCATAAGAAGTAAATAAATGTAATTGTTAAATGTGAAAACCTCTTAAATATATATATTTTTTTTATTTCAGATGCTTTTCGACAAAAGTATACTTTAGACGAAAGTGCATTTGACAGTGTATGCAGAAAGCATTTCCAGTATGCTCATGATAGACAAGTAAAGGCTGATTTACATTGTATGAATTGGTTGATACAGTGTATGAATCCCTATCCCTATATATATTATAAAACTGAGTGTGTGTCTGTCTGTCTGTCTGTCTGTATGTCTGTCTGTCTGTCTGTCTGTTTGTCCCTCAATCACGGCTAAACGGCTGTACCGATTCTCTTGAAACTTTCAGGATAAATTCTATAGGTATCGACATGTAACATAGGCTATATGCGGTTGGGATTGGACAAATGGGCGTGGCACCTCCCATACAACACAAAATATGTCTACAAGGTAATTTAGTAACTATTGAATTGAATTTGAATAGAAAATTGAATAATAAATACGAAATTTAGCACGAAGTTGCATAATAACTTTTCCAAGCATTATGCCAAATATGAGCATAATTGGACAAGGGGCGTGGCACCGCCCACACAACACGTAACTTAAATAACAGCTAATAAAACAACTATTGGATATATTTTAATAAAATTTGGAATGGAGCTGTATAGTATGTTTTCCCAGCTATGTGTCGAATATGGGAATAATTGGACAAAGGGGCGTGGCACCTCCCACACAACACATAAAATGGGAATAATTGGACAAGGGGCGTGGCACCGCCCACACAACACGTAACTTAAATAACAGCTAATTAAGCAACTATTGGATATATTTTAATGAAATTTGGAATGGAGCTGTATAGTATGTTTTCCCAGCTATGTGTTGAATATGGGAATAATTGGACAAAGGGGCGTGGCACCTCCCACACAACACATAACTTAAATACCAGCTAATTAAGCAACGATTGAATATATTCTAATGAAATTTAGCATGGAGTTGTACAGTATGTTTTCCCAGCTATGTGTCGAATATGGGAATAATTGGACAAAGGGGCGTGGCACCTCCCACACAACACATAACTTAAATACCAGCTAATTAAGCAACTATTGGATATATTTTAGTGAAATTTGGAATGGAGTTGTACTGCTATGTGTCGAAAATGGGAATAATTGGACAAGGGGCGTGGCACCGCCCACTTAACACGTAACTTAAATAACAGCTAATTAAGCAACTATTGGATATATTTTAATGAAATTTGGAATGGAGCTGTATAGTATGTTTTCCCAGCTATGTGTCGAATATGGGAATAATTGGACAAAGGGGCGTGGCACCTCCCACACAACACATAACTTAAATACCAGCTAATTAAGCAACGATTGAATATATTCTAATGAAATTTAGCATGGAGTTGTGCAGTATGTTTTCCCAGCTATGTGTCGAATATGGGAATAATTGGACAAGGGGCGTTATTGAAATTTTAAGGTAAAATTGTGTTAGTAATGGAATTTGCAATAGGACATAACAGGTTGGATTTGGACAACGTGGCGTGGCACCTCTCATACAACAAAAAAATATTATTAAAATGTAACATAGGAAATATCTAATATTAAGTGGTCCATGCCACCAACTGCGCCCTTGCACATTTTTTGGGTGAATCATACCGGGTGGGATTACAACTGCCACCAATTGTGTCCTTGGACTTTTTTTGGCTGAATCATACCGGGTGGGATTACAGCTGCCACCAAGTGCGTCCTTGGACATTTTTTGGGTGGCTCATGCCGGGTGGGATTACAACCTGGCACCAAGTGCTTCCTTGGACATTTTTTGGGTGAATCATACCGGGTGGGATAACAACTGCCACCAATTGCGTCCTTGGACATTTTTTGGGTGGATCATGCCGGGTTGAATTACAACTGCCACCAAGTGCGTCCTTGGACTTTTTTTGGCTGAATTATACCGGGTGGGATTACAGCTGCCACCAAGTGAGTCCTTGGACTTTTTTTGGGTGATTCCTACCGGGTGGGATTACAACTGGCACCAAGTTTCACGGGGGGAATAAACCATCAACTACAGAGCCATTGAAATTGTCGCAAATTCCTATATATATTTATTTCAAAATTTTATACAACCCGTGCAACGCCGGATATGTAACAGCTAGTCTTTCCATAAAAGAGAAGATCCGCTCTATGCCCAAAGAAGAGTGCAGATAGTCAAAGTTTATTTGCTTTTTTTTTTGTAAACAAAGATCAGCTGTTCCAAATTGAAAAATAAATATTTTTTGGAAATATTTACATCTTTCATGATTATTGCGTTATTTTCTAGCTCGGGAACAGTTTTAAGACTTCCACCGATAGGAATATATTGTTTGGGTTGTTTGGAAACATTTTCATTGATTCCCTGAGTCCCAAGCAAAGTCAAACATGTAAATCGTATTCGTGGCCACCGCGGCCGTTCCCAGATTTTTATAGGAAATTTTAAAAACGAAAACAGGTTGATAAAAATAAATAAATTTTATTTTCAACTTTGGAAAACGTTTTACAAATCGAATGGGGGGACGTACATTTTTACCCGTGGCCGTTTGCTAATTGCTATTGTGGACGATGGATGATCGAATGCATTTTTTTAAATTCACATTTGCTGGTGGCTCTTCAATAACCTTCGTAATTACGAGTTAAATAATTTTACCTCGAAGGGCTAGATGAGGGGCTTGGTACTCTTGATTAGACGCGAGTCCAGGTAACTGAAAATAGAAACGAAATGGCCAATTTTAAAAATGAATTTTCGGGTAAAATATTCAAAAAATCCAGTTACACTTGGTTGTCTTCGGTAAAATTTGGATTTGGCGGCCGAGCGACGCTTGTGTCAATGGCTGTTGAACTTTTTTTCGAAGTGCTTAGACCGGAGGAAGAGCCGTGAAGAACTATTTCGCTATCGAGAATTTTAATTTTTAAAACAATTTCCCAATTTGAAAATAAAAACGTTGACATTTCTATTGACACTTCAGAAATTTGTTATGGTATTTTTATAGGAGACGATACGGTTCATACAGAAAGATCAAGCACGTTGTATTTAACATATCTCCTCCTATAATTTCATACACTTAACAGAGGAGGAAAGAGATGGGAATATTTTGCATTGAAAAATATATTAGTATGACTGAAACAGAGTTGTCAAATTTTTATAGGACGATTGATACCAAATTCTGTTAACCTCCTCTGTTAAGTGTATGAAATTATAGGAGGAGATATGTTAAATACAACGTGCTTGATCTTTCTGTATGTACCGTATCGTCTCCTATAAAAGAACCATAACAAATTTCAAAAGTGTCAATAGTGTCAACGTTTTTATTTGACAAATTTTGAAATTGTTTTTCAAATTAAAATTCTTGATAGCTTATTTAGAACTATTTGTTCTTCACTGCTCTTTCTCCAGTCAACGCACTTCCAACAAAGGTGCTACAACCATTGGTACAGGCGTCGCTCCGCCGTCAAAGCCAAATTTGACTGAAGACAATCAAGTGTAATTGGATTATTTTGAAATTTTTCCCTTTTTCAGTTACCTGGACTCGCGTATAATCAAGAGTACCAAGCCCCTCATCTAGCCCTTCGAGGTGAAATTATTTAACTCGTAATTACCACCCGCCCTACAATCACTATGATATTGAAGAGCCTCCAGCAAATGTGAATTTAAATCATTCATCGTGCACAATTGCAATTAGCAACCGGCCACGGGTATGCTGGCCAAGGTGATGGCGTATTCTCTGGCCAGAAACGAAACACTGTGTGGTTTTTTTTGTGGCCACAACTGGCTCGGAAGTGTTTGGCAAATTTTGCGCTGTAGTACGGAGCATGTGACTCCGCCAGTGTCCTAGTTTGAAATAAAGACAAAAATGTACTTCCCCCCAATTCAATTTGTGAAAGTTTTCAAAAGTTGGAAATAAAATTTATCTATTTTCGTTTTAAAAATTTCCTTTAAAAATCTGGGAACGGCCGCGGTGGCGACGAATACGATTTACATTTTTGACTTTGTTTGGGACTCAGGGAAACAATGAAAATGTTTCCACACAACCCATACAATCTATTCCAGTCGGAGGAAGTCTTGAAACTGCTCCGAGCTAAAAAAAAGAACGCAATAATCATGAAAGATGTAAATATTCCAGAAAAAAAATAATTTTCAATTTCGAACAGCTGATATTTGCTTACAAAAAACCAACAAACTTTGACTATCTGCACTCTTCTTTGGGCATAGAGCGGATCTTCTCTTTTATGGCAAGATTCATACGCTGTATCAACCAATTCATACAATTTAAATAAGCCTTTATTAATAGTTCTCAACATTTCATTTCCATTTTCGTTTTATTTGCGCTTTTTATCAAAGATTTGTTTGAGAACTAACAGTTTGACCTGCTTTGGGTTGTCAAACTGTAAGCTGCTTTCGGAAATATCTAATATCAACAGATATTAACGGAACGACAACGATAGGTCCCGACCATTAAAACTGGCTCCATTGTTTTCCACACAACAGATGCTTATGTGACAGTTCATGCGGCCGTCGCCGTCCATTATACCTGGCTTTTAAAACTGCCTCCATTGATTTTCACACAACAATGATGTAAGAAAGATGTAAAAAAATTTCAAGTGGTTTTTTTTATTTCAGAGGTGCAATCATGTCTTTCGACTTGGCTTCGACAGCCAAGTCAGAATGTGATTTGATAATCATGATGCAATAAGAAGGTGATGTCAGTAGAGAGAGCTGTCAAAAGCTGTGGCTTATAGATATGAGCACGGTTGTTTTTTTAGGTATATAAAAATTATTTTCAAAAAATATGTATTTTTCTGTGTTTTTTTAAAGTTTACTTGCAATTTGAGATCTATGCATTCTACGTAAAAAGAATCTACAAAAAAATAAATTGCAAATTTACACAAAACTCGAGTGAAATTTTTGATTTCTTTGTTACACTTTAAAAAAAAAAAAATACCAAAAATTACAACTTTGTTCTATAAGCTACGAAATGCAGCAAATATGCTCAAATTTGGAGAGCAGTCATCTACTCATGTTTGATAGTGTTCCGATCAAATATCAAACCAAAAACGAAACTCAAATGATGGAATCACGGTTGCCAGATTCATGAGATTTATCTCAAATTGCGATATTTTAACGCATTGTGAGAAGTGAGATTTTTTTACTACTGCGAGATTTTTTGTGAAACTTTTAACTATTTTGAGATTTTTTCTCACGGGTTTTTTTAAATTTGCTGTTAAATGTTTGTTTTTTATTTATTAATGTTAGAAATTGGTTACCTGCGAACCCATAATACTTTATACCAAACGTATTTCATTTTTTGCACTCATGCAACCCTTTTTCGTTATTGCTTTGACGTTTAATGGGCATCCAATTCAAGCGGGATTTTGGAGTGCAACTGTTGCCGACAAAAGATATCAGTTGAAATTTTAGATAATAATGAGTGGAAATTAAAAAATGCAGCAAACTGCGCCCGAAAAATAAAAAATTCTATGATTTTCCGTAAAACAACGCGGAAAATTTAAGGGAACAAGTTTACTTTAGGGCCTGGAAACTTTTTGCACTTTTTTTTTTGATTTCTATGTATTTTCCTAAATTTTGAATTTTGCCCAGGACGCTTATAGTTTCCGAGATATTTGCGTTTAAAGTTCTGATTTTTCCCTATATGGGAACAATTTTGCCCCGAACGCTTATAGTTTCCGAGATATTTGCGTTTAACGCTCTGATTTTTCCCATATTAAATAATCCCTTTTTCTTGTTTATGAATTCTTCTTCTTCTTGAAAAAGTCATTCGGAATGAAAGTGGTAGTCGGTGGAAGTATTACGAAAAATATGTTCATGTGTTATGGAAGCATAAAGTAAGTAGTTATTTTAATAAATTTATCGCAATGAAGTATTCAGTTACTTATTTTAAAGAATTTATGGAAATATAGTTTTTGGAAATAGGGAAATGAATTTAAAGGAGGATTGAAACAATGGATGTTGGTAGATAGGATGTAATGCAGTGGTAGTAAGCGCCGTAGGCGAAAAATTGTAACAAAAAATCGCGTGTAATGTTATGTAATGTTGACGTGTTTGTAATAGTTGCAATGTTTTTAAGGGCTTTTCCAACAACAAATTACAACAACAAGGTGAGAACAACAAATTACAAAACAACAACAACAGCATTACGATGACAACAACATTGTCATAACAATATTACAACATCAAGAACCATGCAACAGCATTGCAATAACATTATTACAACAAAAAAACAAAATTAACAAAATTACTGCAATAGCAATAATACAACTGTATTGTTGTAGTTGTGGTGTTGTTGTAGTGTTCGAAAATTGCAAATGACAAAAATTGTGCCTAAAACGAATGAACAAATACATTCAAGGAAGAAGAAGAATTCATTCAATAACGAAGAAGTGAATATTTTATATGGGAAAATTCGGAACTTTAAATGCAAATATCTCGGAACCTATAAGCGTCCGGGGCAAAACTCTTCCGGATTTCGATTTAGGACGTGAAAAAGTTTCCAGGCCCTAAAGTAAACTTATGCCAATTTGAGCTGCAAAAGCGTTGCTTGCTTTAGATCCACAAACCTCAGATGACGCCGGTGCGGGATATCTGAGCAAGACAATCTTGTCCGCTTCATCGAGTTTGATAGCATTCAAGTGGAGGTCTGGACTCGCACCTGAGCATCTTAGCCACCGAGACGGGCGAAGGCAACGAACCACTCTCAAGTACAGAACTCGATTCGCCACTTGGGTGTTGTACAATTGCTTCCGCGCCCTGCTGTATCTGATGTCGGGCTTTGAGTTGGAAGTTCCAACTTGAAACTGTATTCGGTGCACGACTTTTTGCATATTTATTGGGATCAAGAACAATCTGATAGCCCAAGCTAGATTGTGCTGATCACAAGAACAAATTTTAAGGTGGCAGCGGCAATGCTAAGATCCGAACACCAAAGCCCAAATAGAATAAGAAGCAACAAAAGCCCTATCACCAGGAGATTGTCTGCTGGCCTGCCTTGCTGAGTCTGAGCGGTGGCTTCTCCAAGGCAATGGGTGCCCTCACCAACATACAAGAAAAATTAACTGCGTTGTTAATTTTTATTTGTTTTTAATAAAAAAAAACATTGGTTTTGATATTTTGCTAAAAAACATTAGTTTTGTTATTTTGTTAAACGATGTCAGATTTTTTTATCTAGTGTGAACTGAGAGGGTTCTCAACTGCTGTGAGATTTTTTGAGAAATTTTTTTACTGCTGTATTTGTTGTCTCGCGTGAGATTTTTTCAAATTTTGTGAGACCTTTTTGTGAGATATTTATCTGGCTACCGTGGATGGAATAGTGTCGATTTCGTTTGATATCAGAACAACAACCTCTTAGTTGCGTATAAAAAAGTGTTGATAAGTGTAAAGATATCCAAAAGCACGGTGTAGTAAACCAGGTGAGGCAAGTAGCATTTTCCCCCTCCAGACGTCAGATTTTCTCCCCTGCCGTACGTCATTGAAAGAGGAATTGAAATGAATTGAAATGATTCAGGGCTACCGTTTTCGGCATATTTATTTGGAAATGTTCTGAAAAATTAGTAATATGCTGACTAAGGCAACGCTGATCACTGATTTTTGAATTGGGAAGAACGTCATTGAAAACAAAGGCAAAGAAAATCATAGAGATGACAGAAATTGAAGTGAGAGCATTATTCCTACTTGCCTCACCTGGTTTACTCCACCGTGTCCAAAAGGGTTGGGAAAATTATAGATAACGATGTGAAATTTCCGATCAACATAGTTAATTGTGGATGCGAGTTTTATTTGTCAAATACCGCTAACTGTATACACAACACAAATAAAACAGGCCTATTTTATTTTTGAAAATGCCCTAAAAAACGTACATTACCATTTTCAGCAAATAAATTACCCATTTCCATTGTTTTCACCATAGGACATCATTGATTTGCATCTGTCAAATGATTACCGCCACCGCCACAATTCTGTTAGCTCAGGACAGATTTTGGTACGACGGTAGCATAGCCGTCGTCCGCCAACCGTCAACTGCTGCTATTCAAAGGTGTCTGGCAACACTGGTATCATTAGTAGTGAATCGGCCACCTCACCGTTTTGAGGGAGCTGTCATTTTCTATTTTCATTTAGATTTCTTGCGGCAATATCTGCAGTTAACTGCGAAATGAATTTAATAGTCAGTCTTTTTGTAACGTTTGCAATTTTCTGCAATGTGGAATGCGTAATGTTTCATTTGTCACCAAACACACAAAAGTGCCTTAAGGAGGACATACAAGGAAACCAACTGGTGATGGGCGACTATGAGGTTTCGGATGTGCCCGGACAAGTTATAGACTACATTGTAAGTTATTATCAAATGCCACTCAGAGAAATAAAACTACGAAATGTATAAAGCGTCAATACATTTCATCGCTTTTTCAAATATATGAAATAGTGTGTTAATAATTTGCAATCTTATGATGAAGGCGCGCGATACGAAAGGGCATATTCTATCGCAGAAGGAGCACATCACAAAAGGAAAATTCAGCTTCATGTCCGAGGTGTATGATACATATGAAATTTGTTTTATTTCTAAAGTGCCACCACGTAAGCAATAAAATGTTTAACCAAGTTCTTGACATTCATTGAATGGTTTTTTTTTGTAGACCAAAGAGGCATTGCCCAGGAGGTATCTCTTGTGACGAAGAAGGGAGTGGAAACTAAAAGCTATGAAGGCGTAAGTATTGTTTTATTACGAATTTCATGTACCTAATTATTATTTCGGCCTTGGACGAAGTAGAAATCGGTAATTACAAAATCTGTACAAAACATTAAATTCGATTTTAAAATTTGTACGGTTGCCTAGAACCATTTTTTAGTATGAACATAATGTCAGGGCACTACGCCCTGGTCATTTATTATAAAATCAAGAACACTTAACAGAATTAGGATCTTGGCAAATTAACACAAAAAGTCTGTACAAAAAGTAAAGCATCATCCGATTTTTAATTGCTGACAACGTTTCGATATTAGACTTAATTCAAATGGGCAAACATAAGTCGTCTTGAATGTCGTGGCGGACCTATGCTGAGAAATCAGTGTAAGGAAGTTCCGAAAAGAATGAAAGCTTGGAAAGACTTTTGGGAAAATTTGCCGACGCTACTTAATCTAGTAAAAACCTCGTGTTTTGGAAAGATTCTACTGTCTTCTTTTGAATCGGACATCAAATCTTTTAAAATTGCTTTTTTAGATCTTGATATCCCTGTCATTCCAAAAGTTCACGCTGTCTTTTGAAACGTTCCAGAGTTTTGTCAGTCCAAAAAAAACTGGTATATATTCAGAGATAGCCTTGGAGAGGCCTAGTGCTCTCTTTTTTTATTAATTTAGGTTTTCATTTATTTGAAGGCTAAATAAATAATAATATATTCAGAACAAGCTAGGGAATCTAGCATATAAACATACAAGAAAAGAAACAAAATTATAAATTGGTTGCTCCCGAGAACCATCTATACAAAAGAGACGTGTATGTTTGGTGCCAGTAGGCTCTAAAACTACTGCACCGATTAAATATGTGTTGTATGGGTCGTAAGTAGGGTTGCCATATTTGGCTACGCTCTCGTCGGGACAATTTGGGGGTGATAATTTTGATGTGATATAAAAAAATAAATAAAAGCAAAGCATTAATTTTTTTTGATATACAAATTTGATTTAATTCGATTATGTGTAATTGATAAATAATTCAGTTTTCTGATATTGACGATTGCCCACTGATACGCTCTCCTTATGGGAGCAAAGCATACTTAGATAAAAAATCTGAAATTCCGAAATGGAAAGATTTAGATAATTTTCTAACGAATCGATTTCAAACGTTGGAAACCATTTCGGATTTCAGATCAGCTTTCTACGGAAAAGAAGTTATTTTCTCAACATCAAAGGAGGTTTCAATCTCACCACGTTTTATGCGGCAATATATAGTATTACTTCTTGTATATCCAATAGTAAAAGTAATAAAAAATTATGTAATTGATTACTTGAATTCGTACTGTAAAATTTTTAAAATCAATTACATGTAATCGTAAAAATTTTGAGTACGATTACGAACTCAAAAAAATTTGAGTACGATTACTGTAATCGTATTCAATTTTTTTTGAGTACGATTACTAGTAATCGTATTTTGCTCTTTTAAATAGACATTTCCAATTGACATTTTTTTGGTGAAATGAGAAAATAAAAATGTTTTTCATGTATTGGTCTGCAACGTCGAGGCAACGTCGCGGCAACTGAGGCGCACTGATTATTGTGCTTGGAACACTTTTAAAAGAGGAGGAAACGTTCCAAGTTTTCCATTTATGTTTTTCAAATGTTCAAAATAATGACGACTTCTTCCAAACCACTGAAAGTGTGGAATTCATTTGCTCTGCTGTCACCAGGGCCAACGTAGGCACGTAGGTTGCTGTTGCGTGGAGCACTTTTATAAGAATGTTTCAATCAATTTTACTTCCAAAACACTTGAAGTGTGGCCATTTGCTCACTTTTGAACTTTATCGTTCGAAGCGCCATTTTGGCTATCATAACAGGGTGCGGAGAACGATCAAAATACAATTGTTCTCACAATTAATCGCACCAATAATTCGTTGCTTTCAATAACTCATGAGTGAAAAAGTTACGCAGCGAACAAAAGCATTTACGATCGCTCGCAACCGAAAGAAAAGCTCGTATATATCACGAACGAAAAATCTTCACTGCAAGCGTCGGCGATTGATTCACTCGTTGATTCGTTCATTTGTATGGTAATGATTTATTCGCGAATTAATCGCGAGCGTATTTTTGCAGTAAACATTTTGTATCCACAACGACTTGTTTTCAAAGCAGGCAAGTTATAACGACACTTGAGGGTTTTTATTAATAAAATAAAATGTTTATTGTTAAACAATAAAAAAATTCCATAATAAAAAAAAAATACTTAAAATTAAGGATAAAAGTTTAAACAATAACAAGAAAAGGGTTTTGAATTAAAAAATTTACTTTTTCGATTAAATTGTTGCATTATACAAGATTATTGTTCTCCCATAGTCCCTTATTTCAGATAGGAAGCATTTCTAATTTGGCTTGCACTTGTGCAATATCGAAAAAAAATGTTCAGACAAATAGATTCACATATGTTTATTACATGTATGCAAAATTTTTATTTAAATAATTACATTTTATTAAAACTATTTACTATTGGACCGTATACATAAAAAGTAGTGAAAACTTTTGACTCTAATATTCACAATAGAAATGCCACATTACATACAATAAAAGTAGTGTGGTCTAGAGTTCACTACTGAAAGGAGTGTTTACTCGTTTTATGCATAAATCCCATTGTCTTAGCTTGGGGTTGCAATCCCGGGATCCTGGACTTTTTCTTGTCACGACAGTCCCGGGATTGTAAGGCCTAAAATCCCGGAATTTTTGGGTTCCCGGGATCGCCTGAAAATTCCTGAATTTCCATATATTTTGATCAAAAACCTAAATTTAATTTTACTTTTTTTTAAGTTTCCAGTATATTTGGTTTTGACAAGCTGTTTACGTAAATATCTAATTTCAACAGATATTTACGACACAACAACGACAGGTCCCGACCATAAAAACTACTTCCATTGTTTTTTACAACAGCTTATGTGACAGTTCTTAAGGCCCAATTAGTCCAGACGTAAACGTATTTTCGTAAACGCAGCGTAAACGTACATTTTCAGCGATTACTCGACAGTCTGCAAACCTAAGCTATCGCAGAAGTCAACTGTTTGTGCCTTTGGTTTATTTATCAACTGCCGTATATGTCTATTGGCAAAATAACAATTCCTACATTCCACTTTTTTGGGCTATATTTTGTAATATTCAGCCAATTATTTATGCAGAATAGTTTTGATTTTATATTGGTTTTTCTAAATAGTGAAAACATTTTTAATTGTTTATTTTAGTTTGAGTAAAATTGCTGCCAGTGGCAACCCACTTTGTCAGCAAAGCTTTACCAATTGCCGGATATCTATCCGGTATTTTGTAATATTCAAAAAATTGTTTATGCAGAATAATTTTAATTGCGACAAATTTTGATTCTATATTTGTTTTTCTAAATAATTTTAACAATTTAAAAATTTTTTTAGTTTGAGTAAAATTGTAGCACAGTAGCAAAACACTTTTGTAAAAAAATCAAATCGGCGCAGATTTCTGCGTTTACGGTTACGTTTGCAGACGCTCGAGTAATCGTTTGTATGGCGTTCCGGTAAGGCAGTTTCAGTCAGCTGTTTGCTGCGGAGCGATTATACGATTTTACGTCTCGACTAATTGGGCCTTTACTACCGTCACCGTCCATTATAACTGACTTATAAACCAGTTCATAAACCAGTTTAATCAGATGCAACTGTTGTTGGAAATTTAATCAGTTTAACAATTAAACAAGATAAAAACGCAGTGTTGCATCAGAAAACTACCTACAAAAAAGCTTTTTGTCAACTCATCACAGCTATATCGTAATAAAACACAGCTGTAAGCATTATACAGCCCAACAGATGGTATTGTGTATGAGCTATTATTTACAATCGTTTACAGAAAATTGTTCAAAATAATCTTTACACAAATGGAATGTAGTTTAGAGTAAAAGTGAGTGAAAGCGGAATTCTACAAAAACAACATTGTCAACTCGAAAATAAAATGTTAATTTGTTAACATTCGCACCAACACGACAAAAAACTTCGCACACGTTAAATTATTCATTATATTTTTTTCGCTTTTACACTGAAAAAAAATCAAATCGAAACGTTGTCAAAACGTTCCGAACCGTTGTCAATTTCCAGCCCGAACTGAAGGTTCTGGTTTTGACAACAAAACGTTTAAATTTTTTGAAACTTCCGATTGATGAATTGATACTCAAATGTTGTTGTTTTATGACTGAAAATTTTTGTTTTGCCACTGAAATGTTTATGATTTCCTGAATTGAAAATACAAAAAGATTTTTGGAAAGGCCTACTTTTAGAATTACCTAAATTACATTTCAATTTATATCTTTTTTACTCTAAATAATTTTTTTTTACAACATTTTTGATATTTTATTGTTTTATTTTATCTACGAAATAAAGAAATGGTATACATTTTTGTTTACTTACCGAGATTTGAACCCTGGCCATTCGGATTCATAAACGCGTCTCTTAGCACGCATGCCTACCGCTGTGTTTATTTTGCAATGTTTTAACTGAATATATATACTATGAAACTGTTGTTAGGATTTGAAACTGTTTCAGTTCTGAAATATAACTGAAAACTTTTTGGGATCGTGGGTTCGAATCTCAGTCGGCGCAATTTTTTTTGTTTACTTATTTAAGCATTTTGTTGACCGTATATTGACACAAATTTTATCAATTAGAGAAATGGTTTTGTGTGTGTCTAACTTTTTAATGGACACCAATTTCAAAAGTTTTGAAAAACTTTTAAGATTGGTGTATCCGCTAAATACTAAAACTACTGAAAGTTGTTTTTCGTGTTTAGCATGAAATGGAGCTGGTTGAATTTTATGATTATATTTGGATTCAGTGTGGCAAAATAAATACAGCGTGAGTCCGATTAGCTGTCGCACTTTTTTAAAGCGGCGCTGTGGAAAATAAAGAAAGAGTTGACTTTTTATTTTATTCTCACATTGATTGCGAAATAAAATGCATTGTCAACCGATATATATATATATATATATATATAGTCCACCCAAAGCAAGTTAATAAAAGGGTTATAAAATAACAATTGAAAAGTATCAAAACATCACATCGGTCATGGTTTGATGAGCCGTATCTGCAATAGGCAAATTTCCCTTCCTCTTTATTGATAAATGTGTCAAAATCAACGCGCAATATCATTTGGACGGAGTGCTTTTTAACCGTTTTTCCCTCATGTATCAGAGCTATTGGAAATGAGCCACCAAGACTCTGCTCCGGCACACAAAGCAGGAACTGTTCAGTGCTGGTGCGATAACGAAATTCCATGTTTTATTCCGGTGGAAGAATGGCCTCCATCTTCTCCGGATCTGAATCCATTGGATTCCTGCATATGGAGATACATGATCTAACAAAAATCTAACAAATATAATATTGGACCAATTCAAACGCCGTTTGCAAAAGATTTGGGAAAATATACCAGAAAAAGTCGTGCGTGCCGCCGGCTCCTGTTTTCCAAAACGTTTGAAGCTCGTGAAGAAAATGAAAGAGGAGAGATTTGAGCTTAAACACACGTAATGAAAGACAATATTCCAAAAAATAAAGTTTTAGCTCAAAATGTGCTCTAGTTTTTGTTTTATTCTAACCATTAGGTGCGAAAGTTATTAGGACTCACGCTGTAATAAAATAACTCCATTTATCACATAAAATGTCAAAACTTGTCATAACTTTTTGTTTGACTTTATTTATCTTACATATTATTTGTTTTGTTTAATGTAATATTTATTAAATATTATTTCTTTGTTGAATTACAATGAAATTAAACCCGGGATTTTCAAAAACGCCTCGGGATTGAATGTCTTAATCTCCACACACTATTCGGGCAGGGTATATTCATTTTGACACTACATTTGTAACGCCCATAAGGAGGCATGTCCGGAATGGAAAAGTATATATATTTTTGATCAGCATCACCTCCAGAGTCGATTTTTATCAATTGTATTAATAATTATTCCATATTCAGATTGGCGAAGCTGCGAAACTAAAGCCGCTTGAAGTCGATCTAAAACGTTTGGAGGATTTGTCGGATTCAATTGTTCGAGACTTTGCTTTGATGCGTAAACGTGAAGAGGAAATGAGAGACACAAATGGTAATTTTCATAAATATTAAAATATATATGATTACTCTATTGCGACAAAATGAGGTTTAATTTTTCTGATGGCCGATCTGATAACCGATTCTGAAAGGTCTTGGTTACTGCAATCTTGTTGAAAAATCTTTTCAATGGTAAGCGTTATCGTGTTAGTAACTTCAGCAAAAAATATTCTACTTAACCATAGCAATAATGTTGCCAACCTAATGTCAGTTTTTAAGGCACCCAAAATTTGAAAAATAGCATTTTTTGTATTCTGGGCTTTTTATGGCCACTATACCTATAATACTGCTAAACACCTTAAACCAAATAGGGTTAAATATAATATTTCTGTCGAAAATACTAACACGATATCACTTACCTTTAAAAAGTTGTTTCAACAAATTTTACCTCGATTAACTCACATATTCGAGCTAATCCAGAAAAACCCTTCGAGAATGATATTTTATGGACCAAGACCCATCAGAATCTGTCATCAGATCGGCAATCAGAATTTGCTGTTGCACAGTGTTATTAGGGTGATCCTTATCTTTAAAATTGGCTTAGCCCCGGTCGACAAAAAACAATTTGTGCAAAATTTTAGCCCGACAACCTAACACCTTGAAGTTGTCCAACTGACTAAAATTTTACCCAGGTTTTTGTTTTAAACAAAATAGGAGGTTGGGAGCAGCACAATTTTAACTTTCGTAAAAAGCAATAATGCCATATCTAGCTAAGGCGCATGTTAACGTATATGAACGAATTAGATATATTAATATTTATTATCTTAATTTGCAGAGAAAACCAATAGCCGTGTCCTGTTCTTCAGCGTGTTCAGTATGTGCTGCTTACTGGGTTTGGCCACATGGCAAGTGCTTTATTTACGCCGATACTTCAAAGCCAAAAAACTTATTGAATAGTTTGTATCGCCGTATAAATGTTACCAATTTGGCAAAGTCATATTGTATCCTCATTTCTCAATCATTTAAACATTTAAAACTTTCAATAAATCAAATAAAACAATAACACGAATACAATATGATAACAAAACTGTTCTGTTTAATATTCCGTGGTATTCTGAAATCCAAGTAAGAATTGATTCATATTGGAATTAAAACTCGGGGTTGGAAAGTAAATGACACCCTCAGAATGAAAAGAAAAAAATGTCTGTGCGAAAAAAAAGTAGAAAAAATGTAACGAAAATTAAACGAATGCTGAAGGGAAAAAGAAACCACTCGAGTTATTTTTGTTTACCGCTGAAGACTTTTGCTTTTTTGCTAAAGAATATTGTATTTTCCTCTAAAGAGTTAGAATTTTTTTTTTCCAAAGAAAATGTTGGGCAATTTTTGTCCTTTGTACGTAGTTTGTGGCGATTTACAATTTCTATGCGCTGAGAGGCTTTTTTGCATCTGATAATAAGAAAAATATTGTGGTGTAGACATTTGAGTTTGTGTTATTTGTATTTACGTGTGTATGTAGTACTTTGCTTACTTCAAAGCATTTTAGAAAATACCTTGAGCACAGTTTACTGCGTCAAAGTATGCTTAACACAATACCGTCAAATTACTGCCTTTTCAATGCTTTGAATACTTCCTTTGCTTCAAATTACTTTGTATGAATACAAAAAAGGCGATTCATATAAAGACGGAAAACCCCTCGGATGCGCTCCTTTGTGCAAATGAGCGTTAAATTCAGTAAGGCGATTCATATAAATGCGTACTTGGAAATTTTTTTGGTGAATATTGCCAGGATTCATGTCAGGTTGTATTATAGCTGGCCCAAAGTACGTCATTGGGTGAGGTGGGATTACAGCACATATAGAGGGTTCATCCTGAACAAAAAAATGTATCACAAAATTGTCTGGCCGCTGGTTCCCCCACTTGGCTACGCCCTTTTTTTTCTGTTATGAGCGAGAAATGGCGAGTCGCGACGAACGCATTTCACGAGCTCGCATTCACAGCGAACCCATCTCCCATGACTCGCGTTGCGCCGGAATTATGTGTGTGTGTTTTTTTTTCTTGTTTGCTTTTGCGTTGTTGAATATTTTTCATTCTTTGGCGATGGCTGAAGTTTGGATATTTCGTGTATTCATTATTCATTACTAGCTGGGCCCAACCCGCTTTGCTGGAACTAAAAAGCTTTTATCCTATAAGCAATTTTTTTCCCCTGAAACCGAAATATAAAAATTTAACCGACGTAAAAAACCCGCCGATATGTTAGCACTGTTTGGATAGGGAGAAATTAAGTCCTAGGTGGCAACCAAGTTGATTGTTGATCATATGGTATTGGCTATAAAAAAAAGTTTCTGCAAAAATGTGAGAGAAATAAGTATTTTGGTGAGAATTGGTGCGGTAGTTTTCGCGTACTCGTAACAAACATACATGTCTCTTTTATACAGGGTGTAATAATCGAGATTGGCCAAAAGGTAGGAATCGATTGGGGACCCAAAAATATGAACAAAATGTTATGTGCACTTATGGCGAATTCGCCACCCACTTCATTTTAAAAATCAGACAACTTTTTTAATGATACAAATTTTTTGTTTTCAGGTTTTTGTGAATAACTTCTCAACCATATAAGATATAAGATTTTTCTTAGGCACATTGGAAAGGTAATAAAACTGTGTATAGTTCTAATTTACATTCGTTTTTTTGACTTAACAGTTGTGTTTCAAAGTGGAATCTTCTCTATTTTATGACCTAAAGTTTGACTTAATAATTTTTGTTCTCCTAATTTAACCAGATTAACATTAGCCTATTTTGAAATAGAATTATTTAGTGAAATTTCCTTTTTTTTTGATACCATGGTCTGTTATAGTATGATACTTAAAGATTTACTAATAATAGAAAAAATGTTGTTAATTACCAAAAAAATCCGATATAATTTACTTTAAATTACGGAAAGAAAGAATTTTATTTCAAATATAGAAAAAATCTCTTAAATTGAAATTTAAAAAAAATTTTCTATGATTTTTTTTTGTCAAAATGCATGAATTTAGTGCGTATTTAAGAAGCGTTTTCTCTTTTTTAAAAACCCCGAAGTGTCATATTATGACAAACCATAGTATCAAAAAAAAGGAAATTTCACAAGCAATAATCTATATATATAAAAGAGACGTGTATGTTTGTCACCAGTAGACGCGAAAACTATAGCACCGATTCTCACCAAAATTTATATATGTGTTCTAGGGGTCGTGAGTCGTGACATAGGATAGGTTTTGACACGCCCACTTTTACCGCGCACAAGTTAGGAAAAACTGCTATATCTCAGACATTTTTGATCACAAGAAAATTAAATTTGCCATGAACATACTATAAGACCCCAGCCCTAATCTGGGCTACAAATGGTCGGGATTAGACAATGGGGCGTGGCACCGCCCATACAAGTAAGAATCAGTTGCTTAAAAGAACTGTCAAATTTCATATATTTTGACTGCTCCTCTGCACAACTGAATCGTTTCCGAGGGGTTTCCACACTTTACATGAATCTCCCTAATATTTCTACAATGTTTTTTTGTTTAATCCAGTCATTTGAAATATCAGTCTCACTGAGGCAACATAAAGGCATAAGATGAACATATATTTATTAGGACATGCGCGAAATGAAAACTGTTGCGACAAAAAATTGTATTTTCACAGTCACCAATTTAAAAAAAAAAGTGTTACTATTATTATTTTAAATGATGCCGTTTTTTTCCTTGGAAAATGTTCTACAAAATACTTCTTAACCATTTTGGCTCTCCGAGCAATAGTTTTTCCTATAATTGCAATTTTGTAAACTCTCCTCTGATTATCTCAAACAAAAAGTTTACAAAATCAAAATTATAAGAAGAATTACTGTTCGGAGAGAAAAATTGGTTAAGAAGTATTTTGTTGAAAATTTTCCAAGGAAAAAAACTGCATCATTTAAAAAGAAATTACTAAGAATTTTTTGTTAAACTGCATAATAAAATTTTTTGTTGCAACAGCTTTCATTTCGCGCATGCCCTAATAAATTAATGTTAATTTTATACTTTAAAAATTGAACCATTTTTCGGAACTAGTTTGCTGTCTTTAGAATGATTAATGTTAAATTTTGTGAATTTTGATTTTAAAAAATTTATTTTGATTTAAGGGAAGAATAAATAATAACACAAAAGTAAAATTAAAAGTGTATTTGCAACACTGTGGTCTTTTGATTCGTACATGGAACATCACTGTTACAATCAAAATGGCGCTATATCAAAAGTAATGCAACAGAAAGAGAAAACATATTTCATGCAAATCTATATGATATATGCGTCTCTTTTTTCGTTTGATAGTTAGTAGCGCCTACTAATAAGTAAGTAGTCGCTACTTAAATCATTAGTTGTTTATTGTAGGCACAGAATTGCTCTGATCAAGAAGTAGTAGCGACTGACAACTAAGATTTTGTGTCAGCTCATGCTACCAAAATCTTTACATGCGCACTGTCTACGGACTACAAGTCAGCCCGTCGAACTACGTGTGTTACTTGGGAATGCGCCAACGAGAAGACCGGGATTTCGCACTATCCTTAAATAATATGTCAGAAGGAAAAATGACTGATGCAGACATCCAACTGATTAAACAAAGAATTGTACAACCGCATGAAGTACCAAGAGATGCAATACATCTGTTTTGGTCAAATATTGAAATCAACAATTACAACACGTTGAAATTAGCGCAAATTGAGACAGAAAAATTTGTATCAACTCCCAAAGATGTTGTTAAAGAAACTTCCATAAACAGCAGAAATAAGCAAAACATGTTAGAGGCAGTAAAATGTTTTAAGACTTCCGAAACTCAAGGTCTTCCTTACAGCATTCTTTTGAAGACCACAGCCAAATATATGGTAACAGTGAATGTTAACACCGCGGATGGCCTAGTAAATGGAGCTACTGGACTTCTAATGCAAATTGACTTTTGTGTAAAGGATTCTATACAAATTCCAACAATTTTGTAGATTAAATTTCCTGGAGAATCAGTAGGGGCGACAACACGATCCAAAAATTGTCATCCATCTGCTGCCGATTGGACTCCTGTTAAAAAAACTGTCAGAACTTTTCAATACAAAAAAAAACGAGCAAGTGACAATTGAACGGAACCAATTTCCTGTTATTCCTGCGGAGGCAATTACTATATATAAGAGTCAAGGAGCAACATACTCTGAAGTTGCTGTTCACATACCGAACAGATTAAATAGATCAGCCCTGTATGTAGCATGTAGCACAGCTACCACTGCGGCAGGTCTATTTATAATTGACAGTTTTATACCTCCAAAACCATTTTCAACCAATGACGCTGTTCGTTTAGAACAGACTTGGGAAATTGAGCGACCATTACCATTACCATTGCCATTACAGGTAATGAAATTTTATTTCATTACCATTACCATTACTGCAATGGTAATTGTAATGGTAATGCGTAATGAAAATTTCATTACTTTACAAGTCTGGTTTAGAAATGCAAAAATTGCGATCAGAGAAAGCTCTAACAACGCATTACGATTTTATGCCTACAAGACCAATAACCTCCTTGCAAGTCTTTTATCAAAATGCGCAAAGTCTTCATGCGCATATAAACGATATTAGAAATGATCAGCTCATTTTGTCCTCGGATATAATTTGTTATGTGGAAACTTGGACTCTTACCACAGAAAACTATGATATTCCAGTGATGATAACAATCGACGAAATAAGAAAGGAATAATTATATACACAAAGTCATCAATTACGAACAATCTAGAATTTATATTCGAAATAGATTACAGTTGGTCCATCAGTACATTTCAGGTCATAGCGTTTAAATACCATACTACATCATTTGTAGTACTATACAGAAACAATAAATTTTCTGCAACTGTATTTAAATCATACCATTTGACGGAACTTGTATATACAAAATATCACCACTAGAATACGATATTAAACATAAATACTTTGTGTTCTTATAACCAATAATAAACCCATTATCGAAACCATTTCTTTGTTTCGTACTCCAACTGAACCATCGTTCCTAAAATTGATTAAAATTAATTCTTCGCTCCTCTATATTATTTTTTACCTTTCCCACAGCATTCCGTAATGGACGCAAATTCGAAAACAAAGCACAGTCCCTGCATACTGTGAAAAAAAACCCACTGTTTAGGATACTGCAAAGTATTCAGAAAGTTAACACCGGAGAAGCGGCAACGTAATGTTATTAGCCATGATCACTGCACCCGATGTCTGGCAGCAACTCACCTCAGACGAGACTGCCGCAGCATCAATCATTGCCGATATTGCCAAGGGTTACATAACACCTTAATCCACTTGGACCGAAACCCAACAAAAGAATTCTTTGCCAAAAAAAACCCACAACGAAAGTCCGCATTGAAGCAGAACGAAAGACCGACTCAAATAATCAAGGAAAAGGAGGAGGCTCAACTGGAGTCGGTACACGAGCCAACCATTTTGTATACTACAGCAGTATTATACCTCCGAGTTAATGGCTCATGTCATCCCATTCGAGTGCTGACCAAAGCGGCTTATTCAGCCAAATATCGGAGAAGCTGGTAAAACGTTTTAACATGTTGACCACTACAGCCGGCGGAGACAAGTGGTGTGCGACAAATGTTGGCTCCATCAACGAGAAGAACTTTAGAATCACAGTAAAAGCAAAAGTTTCTCAAATTCGCTACTTTAAAACGCCGAAGCGCCACGTCGACAAAGGCGTAATGGAACATTTTTCGAATATAAAAATGGCAGATCCGAAATTGTTTGTATCAGATTATGTTGATATAATACTTGGGGGTGAAGTTTACCCAAAAATAATTAAAAGGGAGATGATAATAAATCCTGGAGTTCCAATGGCTCAAAACACAACCTTTGGATGGGTTGTTTTTGACCCATGCCCGATTTAAACGTAAGCCTTTATGGTTTTTTTTTTTATTATTAGCCCTTTTCGTTGTTTCGCACCAAAAAAATTTTAGTAGATAATGTTGTTGTAAGCAATGAAAACATCACTTGAACAAGTAAAACTATATATTTTCAAATTTCGTAAGTTCCTGTTGTTTCTATTGTTAATACATAGCAAACAAAATATTTTAATACATCTTATGTAACAACTAGAGAGTGGACTATCTTCGGCTATACCGAAGCTGAAATACCCCCACACAGTAGGAAGAAGTACGTCGAACATAAAATTATGTGGTCTCAAGACCCCATTTTGAGCCACCTATAAATAGTTTTGGAGCCCGGACAATGTCCAAATCCGTTTCTAAAAATTTCCAATCAAATCGACCAAAAAACAAAAATTGGTCTCAAGACCCCATTTTGACCCTTATATATGTGGTTTCGGACCATGTCAAAAATACGTTTCTAAATATTTCCAATCGAATGCAGCAATAAAAAAGACTTGAAAAATGTTAACCTTTTTTTTCGGTGTATGGGAGCCACGCCCAGTTTTTGTCCGATTTGGCTGATTCTCGAACTTGATCTCAGTATTCACGAGAAAAACATGTACCCAAAGTTTCAAGTCGATATCTCCAAAACTGCGACCGCTATCGTGCGGACTGACAGACAGACGGACATGGCTAAATTGACTCCGGCGGTGATGCTGATCAAGAATATATATACTTTTCCATACCGCACACACCCCCTTATGGGCGTTACAAACGTTGTGTCAAAGTTAGTATACCCTGCCACAGTGAGTGTGGGGGTATAATAATTCGTATATCATTCTTAAAAAAGTTTTAAAAAGAACAACTACAAGTATAAACAAAAGAAACAAAAAATTTTTTTTTTTTTTTTGGAAGTTGGTTTTAACCCGCTAAAACGAAATTTGAAAGAGTTTTTTTCCGCTCGCTTATGGTTTTCGAGATATTTGCATTTAAAGTTCCGAAATTTCCCATACAAAATGTTCGATTTGTTCTCTTTATTCAATCAATTCTTGTTCTTCTTTTGGTGTCATTTTCCAAAGTTGTGTTCAATGGTTATTGCTCTAAATGCGTGCAAGTATAACGTAACATATGTTTAATAATTTCACAACAAAGTAATTACTTTTTTAAAATAAATTTATGGAAATTAAAACATTACAACAAAACCACAATTACCGTAATGCAGTTGTATTATTGTTGTTGTAATTTTGATGTGATGTTGAATTTTTTTTGTTCTAATTGTTATTGTAATACTGTTGTTGTAATTTTTTTGTAATGTAACAACCCAACAAAATAAAATGGAACTTAGAAACTATTACAAACAAGCAATTTTAACAGAAAATCGCGCGATTTTTTGTTAAAATTTTTCATGTTTAGATGGATGCGTGATATTGTTGCTTGTTTGTAATAGTTTCAACATTCCACACTGTCTTCTAGGTTTGTTACAATAAAATTACAAGAACATTACAATATAAATATTACAACATCAATATTACAACCACATTACAACAACAACATTGCAACCACAACGCTACAACAACAATAACATTACAACCAAAACGCTACATAAATGTAACAGCACTACAACATCAAAATTACAACAACAACAATAATACAACTGAATTTTGGTAATTGTGGTGTTGTTGTAATGATTCAAAATTGTCCAAAAAAAGCGTGCTTAAAATGACTGAAGACACCTTTTGAATATGTTACCATAACATTACAGAAAGAACAAATCGAACATTTTATATGGGAAATTTCGGAACTTTAAATGCAAATATCTCGAAAACCATACGCGAGCGGAAAAAAACTCTTTCGGATTTCGTTTTAGAACGTAAAAATACATAAGAATAAAAAAAAAAGTGCAAAAAAAGTCTGGGCCAACTAATACACCTAAGCCCAATTCTTGGTTTTTTTTTATATTTTCAGATCACATCATTTAGAACAGTATCCATAAAATCACATATCAGACTACCGCCAAATAGCGATAAGGACAGACAAGACAGTGACATAAAACTTACGATTGAGCGACAATGCTTCTGACTTAATGACTATCGGTATGCCCAGAGGGCGCGTCGTCTAGACAGTGAGGAGGTTTTTGTGGGTTAAAGTCCCACACTAACAAAAGGCTTTCGATGCTTTCCTCCTCGATAAAAAAAAAATAAAATAAAAACATGTATCGAAAAGAACAAATTTTTTTTTTTATGTCAATTTTTTTTAAGACTAGCATTTCTCTGTGGCGTTGCCCAAGTAAAAAATACAGACATTCACAGCAGAGAAACGAAATGGAAAATTTCCCCTCCTGCACACAGAGCTCGAAGTTCCCCGCAAATGGTTAATTCCCCACATGGTGAATAAAAACAGAGAGAGAGAGAGCACAAAAACTCCATATAAAAAAAATAATTCTCCATTTTCAGCGATCTATACGCCCAAGAGAGTGAAAAGCAACATACAATAATGGCCTGCAAGCACAGACTATGTCAATGAAATCGAACGAAATCTGTAAGCATAGGATAAAGTTTTGAAATAGAACTTAATACCGAAAATAAGATATTAACCTTTCGAAAATCAAAAAAAAAGTATTCATAAATGCAAGATTGCATGTTTAAAAAAATAAATATTAGCTTGAGCGCATAACTGACACAAGCACTTATTTTCCAAAAGTGGTATTACAAGCAAAAAACTCTGTTTGGCTCTACTCAAGCTGCCTCTATAAGGCACAACATTCATAACACGATTGGGAATTCTTCTTACTTTGAATCCCAACGATTCAACTGAAGATGCGTGAATGGTAAATTGCACAAGTTGGTGAAACAACTGTTTAGCGGTTGAACTCATTTAGATAGCTGGAGCAAAACCCAGCTAGGGTTTTACTCCCACATACAATACTATCATCCCACAAAAATTTCGTAGAGGCCCTAAAAAATTTGCCTTAAATTGTTGCACAGTGTAATTTATCTAGTGATCATATATTTTCATTCAAAATGGTTTTTTCACATTTTTTGTATTTGTGTAATTGTTTTGGCACAGAAAAATTGGCAGAGTTCTAAGCCGTCTAAAATTATTCAACGCCCGCTTTTTATGGCGGCACGGCTGAGCCGGCTGCGGTCGCCTGTGGAAGTATATGAATTTTTATCATTATTTCCTATAAAATTGCGGGAGTTACGTAGTATTGATAGGATATTAATTGATAAGTAGTGTTGCAAGTTTGATGTTGTGAATTGATAATGCAGTGTAAAACGTGATACTATCAGTTTATTGTTTTTCATACCAATTTAACAAAAAAAAGTTTCAATATGATATGAAAAACGAATGGAATAATACAATTCTCATCAAATTACCCAATTTTGACATGAAATTAAAATTGAAAGGCAGGCAATTTCAAATTTTACATGTTTTTTTTATTTCAATGTAGGAACTCTGTGTATCAATCGTTTCCCCAACTGCATATTGACATCAGATATCGAACTGTTCAGCGGAAATCGAATCGAATTGTAAATTCCATTTGAACTTCAAATCAAGTTATTTTCTTCTAATTTGAATAGTACAAATAGTTTGAATAGTTCAAAAAATTCGAATAATTCAAATAGCTTAGGAGTTGGTGTAATCCCAATTGTCGCGATTCACCCAAAAAAGTCCAAAGGACGCACTTGGGAGTTGGTCTAATCTCAATCACCCAAAAAATGCCCAAAGATACCCCTGGTAGCAGCTGTCGTAAAAAAATATTCAAATCGACGATTAAATTGAAATTCTTCGAAAACAAATTTTGTTAATGAATAAAGTTGTAATTTAGATCGGTTCTTTTGTTGCAAATAAGTAATAAATTTTACATTTAAGAGCTTAAGTCCCATATTTCTAATAATATAGCACAATTAAAGATTTAAAGTCAAATTTAACGTCAACAAAAAAAATTTTACCCGTAAATTGTACGCGTTGACGTCAACAAATTTTTTTTAAATCTATGATTGCTACAAGGAGCAACTATGGAATTTTTTCAAACCTATACACCATTGTTGTCTATACATCGTTGTAGTTTAAAATTCACCTTCAGTGGGCACCATCTAGTTCAGCATCCAAAATCCTTTAAGAAGCAATATGCCTACTTTTAGTGTATGTAAAGTTAAAAGGAATTTGGCAATTGGCACTAAAGTTGACTCAGTCGGTACCGAAGAAAGTTTCAGTAACTTCCTCGTGCTATCAGAAATAAACGTAATTTTTGACGCAGAATCTATCAGAGCAATTGCTGAGTAGACGGTGCCCAAGTGGCAAAAGTTCACAACGGCTTTACCGAAGAGTACGTTATTAGCGCTAGAAGTGAAGCGTTGGCTCAGCTTGGAGGGAAGTGAACTGTATTGATTGGTCCCGCCCTACTGAAAGTTTTCAGTAGGGCGGGACCCTGAAGTAAAACTTAGATCGTATAATGGCCAAGTTGATTGGAAATCATTAATTTCATTAGGGCATAACCCTGAAGGAAAAATTTCCTTGGTTGAAGGTTGAAATTGGGAAACATTATTTTCGATAGGACGGGGCCCTAAAGGAAAATGTTCATTGGTGGATGGCTGCGGAACAAGCACACCCCTGTGTAGAAGCACGTGATGACGTTTCTTATAGCTGGAGAAAATATAAGTGCTCTTACAATCTTCAACTTCATGATTTTTGCTTAAACAATTAAGGCAATTCTTAAGTCGTGTTAAATGCGACTAACGATCAGCGACACTCCGGGTCAGAAAACGCTGACAGGTGCGCAGCGAATGTTGTCATCGGGGACAAAGCCCACAATGGTTAGAAAACGCATTGATATTGAAAGTATTTATTTGTTTGGAGTCTTTGGTGAAGACTGAAAAGTCAAATTTTCTTGAGAAAGTGTTGGTGACGGTAGGTCCGCAAAAGCTGCTTCAAATTTGACGAAGTGGTCAGCAGAATAAAAGTCTCAAAAGCTGGCATTTTTTTTTAAAAAGGATAAAGCCATAATTTGCTTGAAATGACAGCTGAAATCATTGTAGATTAATACCCGAGACAATTAGGAGTGACACTCAAGTAAAGCTTAGGCACAGAGTATATAGAAGCGACACTCTGCTTGAGAGAGGTGATATGAGTGACAGCAAATTTGGTGTGCGTGAATACATTGATATTTTGTGGTTTTTATTCACCACCAGACCCTATTAGCTGATAGAAATCTACCACCGGTACTCGGTCCTTTTGTTTTGATTCTTGTTCGCTATCACCACAAATTAAATATAAAATCCTCATAATTTTGCGCGATAAAACATTTGCAAAGTGAAATCCGGAACGTTTTTATAAATAAAAAATTATAACGTGGACTAATATTTTCTATATTTTCACAGTTTCTTTGTTGGAAATTTTTCAATCGGCGTGAAAAAATGAGTGAAAATATTGGCGTGCAATAATTTTTTTTTACAAATTGTATTCTATAAACAATTAGCAGATATAAAATTACTTGGCGTTCCATAAGGACCACGCGGAGCTGCTCTTCTGCAGCTCCGCGTTCGATCAATTGGAATACATAAGCTGCAAGGATGGACTCACTGTCACCCATGTCGAAACCATGGAATAGTGAATAGTGTTGCTCAATGCTATTTAATTCACTTTTCTCGGCTTTGAACAATTTAACTACATAACTGTTATATCGGCAAGGGCCACCAACTCTTTTAAGCGGAATAAATTCACAGTTTTAACAAATTATTTGCAATTCATACACTGAGAGGAAAATGTTTTAAAATTGAACGATTTGGTTTTTAAAATATAGCTTTGTACAGATTTGTTCAATTTCAAAACACGTGCGCTAAAAACAAATTTTAAAACGTAGTTTTTCAATTTTAAAACAATCTACTAAAATCTAATTTTAAAACAAACTCGTTCTATTTGAAAATTTTTTTTTTAAAATGAAAACAAAAATTTTGAATGGAATTGTTTTACAATTTGATAAATTTGCTTTCAAGTTGGTTTTTAGTACAAAGTTTTAAAATTGAATGACTGCGTTTTAAAATTTGTTTTGAAAGCACGTGCTTTAAAATTAAACAAATTTGTTTTAAGTCCTATTTTAAAAACCAATGCAATAAATTTTTCTTTCAGTATACAAATTGTTTACATTTTTTACTTCACCACTGTTAACACATTTTTACCACATTTTGCACATTTTACACGCGAAACAACAACAATTCGTGGTGAACTCACATATACAGTGAGAAGCAAACACGGAAAATAAAAAAAAATGGTCGGCCATATTGAATTTTAGAGCGTGTCGCCTCTGTATACTCTGTGTTTGGTAGTTTGCTTCTAAATTCATATAATTCATGATCTGAACTTAAAATGAAAATAAAATTTTTAAGTGTTTTTTATCGCTCTAATATCTTATTAAAATGACCTGTTCTCTTCGTAATTGTGCTTTAAAGAGTGACAAGGAACCCTTCGTTACATGTTGGTTTTGTGACGACAATCACCATATGAAGTGTGTTTCCTTATCAGCTAGAGTTCTGAATGCCCTTTTACTTCCGTAAAATGTGGCAATCTTTAAACTAATACATCAAACTAAAAAAGGATTTCTCGAAGTCGGTAATGACTTGGCTGCAAACAAAGCTATCTGAACATGAAAAGTTCTTGAATGACTTCAATTGCTTGGAAGAAGATTTTGTCCAAAAAAAAGTTTTGGATGTTTGCTCTTCGAAATCTGTGATGGAACTCACAAACAAACTTGCCGTCATATGTGGATAGGCATACATTAATTGATCTTCCTACTCTTAAAAACAGAAGAACAATGCTGTAAGCTACTGAGTGGTGATATGGTATCTAAAGAATTGCTTCAAAGTGTAAACATATATGCCCCTATAAGAGAGTCTAGACATTACTGTCTTCTGTACCTAAACGTTTGTACACACAAAAAAAAAGTCGGTAGATTTAACCGAAAAAGACGGTTAAAACGCTCCAACTCTTCTTCGTCGGTTAATCTACGACTGGTGTACTTCATTGGAGGTATAATTACAAAAAGGGTACGTAAGTTAATTGTAAACTTACCGCAAAAATTTGTTACGCTAAAAATTTTTTAGTAAGGAAACCAAAAAAATTTTTTCGTAAAAACTCTTTTTTTTTTTTTTGAAAACAAAAAAAAACATGTCAAACAGATAAATAAATTTTTAAAATGCAAGATTGCATGTTTAAAAAAAAATAAATATTAGCTTGAACGCATAATTAGCACAAGCTCCTATTTTCCAAAATTAGTATTACGAATGAGTATTACAAGCAAAAAAACTCTGTTCGGCTCTGCTTAAGCTGTCTCTATAAGGCACAACATTCATGACACGATTGGGAATTCTTCTTTCTTTGAATCCCAACGATTCAACTGAAGATGCGCGAATGGTAAATTGCACAAGTTGCTTAAAATTCAAATTTAACCAACAATTGTGGTGAAAGAACATACAACAATTATTATCGGTTATTTCAACTATTTTTTTTTACCATTTTTTGACGGTTAAATCTGCTTACGAGCTTGGTTAAAAAATTTACAATTTTCATGCATTTTGAAATTCTGTACGTTAAGTATGATACTTCTTTTTAATGCATTAAAAATGAAAACCGTACGACTCAACTAGTGTGAGCGCCAAATTTCATATTGATTTGAATGAGTCGACACTATACGCAAACAATTCGAAAATGTCAAAAACAATGCATGAAAAATTAACTAGTTTTCACATTTTTTGGGCATTGTAATTTTCATTGCTACTATTGTGAATATTTTTTAAAAAGGATGAGGCTAAAACATAAAACAAAAATAAACTAGTAAGATAATTATTTTCGGTCTGACCGAAACTATGATACCCTGCACCATATGTATTGATATAATTTCAACGAAATAGATTTACCAGAACTCAAATTATGTATATTTCTTTCAATTATTTTATTACATTGTTCGACAGAACTTTAGTTCCAAGAAAATGTTTTATATATTCTACTATTGGGGCACAGAATTAACATTCTCCTTGAATTTAAAACAATTATCATAAAAAGAACGGTTTTGTGTTATTTGGACTAATGTTCTATATTGCATACACTGCCGTGTATGAGTAACAAAATAGCATCACACAATTTTTTTCAATGAAAATACGGAAACGGTTTACCTGTGCTGACACAAGCACTTATTTTCCAAAAGTAGTATTTGAAGCAAAAAACTCTGTTTGGCTCTGCTCAAGCTGCCTCTATAAGGCACAACATTCATAACACGATTGGGAATTTTTCTTACTTTGAATCCCAACGATTCAACTGAAGATGCGCGAATGGTAAATTGCACAAGTTGGTGAAACATCTTTAATTTGTATGTGTTCGTTTTTTGTCGTTTCTAAAACGAATACATTTCTCATTTTCTTTTTCTCCTTTTTCGTAATTATTTCTTTGGAGCGAATTTTTTTCTCTCTTCACATTTTCTCATGTAAATTTACGTTGGATCCTTATCCAAATTAAGTTGGTATCCCATCGTTTCCCCGCTCTTTCAAATAAATGATAAAGATGTAGTATCAAATTTGATATGTATCACTATCGGCCATATTTTGTCAACGAAATTTGAAGATTTGATGGTACTTTTAGCATTTTTTTGGTTCGGTGTAGGCTATATATTCCTCGACTTCGTAAGTATGTCACCATAAGGCATTCAATCCCGATAAAATATAAATATAAAATTAAAGAAAAAATTGTTGCAACAATATTTTAAGTTTAATTCGACAAAGAAAACATATTTAATAAATATTACGTTAAACAAAACAAATAATATTTAAATAAATATAGTCAAACAAAAAGTAATTCTTTTTAAATTAGATTGATCGAACAAATTATTTCTTTTGCCACGCTGAATCCGAATATAATCATAAAATTCTGCCAGCTCCATTTCATGCACGAAATGTTGTTTAAAACTATTGAAATGTTGTCAATTTTTGTGTGTGTGTAGCACTAAATCTGCAAAAGTGGGTTTTTTTAATTTACCAATTAGATTGAATGTAAATGCACGGCTGTATTTTTGTGGAAAAACTTCAAAAATATCTTAAACAATGCATTTTTTGAATCCCGGGATTCCGGACTCAAAATCCCGGGTTTGCGGGATTGAGAAAACGTCCGGGATCCCAGGATTTCGGGATCCCGGGATTGAATGCCTTTGTCACCAACCCCAACAAAGTATTAAAATTGTTAAAGTAAACAATGTGATTGACATTGTCTGGTATGCATTTCGATAAACGAATAACAACATTAGATGAAGCTCCAAGATTCGGGGCATGAATAAATGACAGCAAGCCGCAGAAGTTGAGTGAGTTGGCTCAGAATTTGTTTTTTTTCTAGCAAAGCATTAACTGGCAAAGTATCGACTGTCTTCAAAAATTCAGTGATATTCAGATTAGCAGTTGAATTCAATTCCTCCAAATTCAAACACTGATCAATCAACTTTTCTTCGGGACAAACACACACCTGTTCAGCAACGTCATCTTCACTATCAAATCCGCAAATGCTGTCATTGTCTGTATTGTCCTCATGCGTCCTCATCATTGATAACAATAGCCATCATCGGTTAAAATTGATTCAAGACAAATTATATAGTTGCTAATGCTGTGCCATTACTAGTTTATTAAAACAAAAATAGTTTTCCAAAAATGCAATAGAAATCATATAAATCGTAATTTTGTATGACACAAATTTTTTGCCCTGGCTGCGCAGGTCCGCCTTTAGACTCAGCTCAAGTACTACCAGAGTGCGTTGAAAGAATTTATTGGATTGATTTGGAATATTTTGGCAAAATATACACTTGTTTCTACTTGCCAATAATTTTTTCAGAAAGTTGAAACCAAAATAATTATTTTTTCGATTTATTTAAAAAATTTTCTTAAACTGGCGCATAAGAGGGTTAAGTTGCAAAACACAGTTTTGAGATATTAACAATTTTGTAAACATTTTTGTATGTTTTAGAAAAGTTTTCAAAACTTTATTTCTAGGGGTTTTTTTAAATTTATGTGAGACAAAAAAAAGTTTCGTATTTTTAAAGTATGCTACTGATACTGAATTCGACTTAAGTGATTATTGCTTTTCGCCACAGATATAAATTTTTAAGAAAATTTGTAATATACTTTTATTATATGTATAAAGAAAGCTAAAAATAATACATATTTTTTCACGTGTACGAGTATAAAAATTATCTCTATTGAGTTTTGGTGCGAATTCCGGACTTCTTTTCATCAACTTCACTAACTTTGTAAGCTGTGCTCTGTTGCTTGAAATCAAAATAAAAAACCACCGCGAACATGAGAAAATTTATATTGCGTTTAGGCTTATAAAAGCCTGCCAAATCTCTACGTCTCATCAGATTCCACTAATATTGGGCTTAAAGTTTTCGAAATTAAATAATCTAATATACAAAATAATAAAACAATTAATCTTTTTTGATAAAAGTTTTTCCATTTGACTTTGATTTGAAAAGTCGTCAAAAATTTCAATAAAATCGAACTTTATGCACTCATAAATTAGTTCTTTCAACATTTTCAAGTAAGGAAAACTCCTACCCCAAAATTCGAAAATGACGAATATTTCGCAAAAGGCACGAAGGAAAAAAAAATAATTGCGATTTTCGTGTTTAGCGACCCTAAATTAGTTTAGAAAAATATAGATTGGAAAAAGTCTGCGGCAATGATTAATTATCTGTAAACAACCTACTTTCTTACTTTCATCACAAAAATCTGTACGACAAAAATGAGCGTAGTATAAACGACACGGTCGAAAAAAACAACATCGATTATACGCAGAATCTAAATGGATAGAAATTTGATTAAAAAAAAAACGATACAGGTCGATTATCGTAGTATAAACGACACTCATGATAGGGCCCATTGATTACTTTCGTAATGATTATTGACATCGAACATTTAAATTGAATTCTAATGAACGTGGAAAATAATTAAACTGTTTTGAACTATCAGTTAAAATGGGGTTAGGTTAAGGTGGCTGTCGGCACGCCGACACACTTAGACCAAAAGAGGTTCAGTGTGATACCACAGGATCCATATTCCTTTCCCCTATGCCCCAAATCATTTGGAGTTCAAGATGAACCTATGAAGGCCTGATATGCTAGCCGTAGAGAGATCACCGAAACTGTCCAGGAAGAATGACCCCAACAGGGTCCACCTTGCTCAAGACAATGTCGGGCAGGAGCAGAGGAGCTGCATCACAGTCTCCTCCTCCTCCTCATCCATACAACTCCTACAGAAGTCATTAGCGAAGACCCCAAGCCTTACCGCATGGAGCCCAATCAAACAGTGATCAGTAATCACACCTACCACCTTCGAGATGCTGGCCCTAGGCAGTGCGATGAGTCTCTTAGAACGCGTCAGATCCAGCAACGGCCAGATCTATCTTGTTGTGTTACAAGTGGTTTCAGAAGAACATCTGTTGTTAGTCTTAGCGATGGAATCAATATGAAGCAGTAGCTTGCACGTGCTGAGCGGGATACCTAGCTTTACCTTATCTGGTAGAAGCTGTATTGTGGTACCCTGCCTTGCGAGTTCATCAGCTTTGCAGTTCCCTGGAATGTCCCTATGCCCCGGCACCCAGACGAGGTGGATGTTAAACTGCTTAGCCATCTCATTAATAGATGTGCTACAGTCCGAGGCTACCTGAGCAGATCGTAATATCCTGAGCAGATAGTGGTACGGAAGGAGATTTCGGGAAGAATGTAGTCGGTTGTATCAGGAATGCATTTAGTGCCAACGAGAACCGAAGAGTGCCCCTTAGTATAGCTGCCCCAATGATTTCTGGATCTAAGCCTGAGTGCCGTCATCGCAGCCATTTGTTTTGCAAAAAGATCTAAGGATATCAGATGTAATAAAATATCTAATGCGTTTGAGGGAGAGGATCTCAACGCTCCACTGATAGATATGGAGGCCATACGCTGAACTTTCGTCGATATTCGATATATGACTTCGTGCAAAGCTGGCCACCACACGAGAATTCCATATAGTAAGATAGGCCTGATAATAGCCGTATAGAGCCTGTTTACGCCAAGAGCCCACTGTTCTGTGATTTGTATATATATTTATGTTTGAGATGTATATGGCGTTGGACTCTCTTGTCAAACTCAAGACGCAGCGACTTCGGCTTCACCGAAGGCGCCAAAGTAAAATATGCAATTGTATTAGAAAAACCAGCGAAGAGGTAAGATCGCCAATCGACCGAGCCACATCGAAAATAAACCTAATTATTATAAAGTTAACTGAAACCACTCCTTCTTTTTATTTATCGGCCTCCACGGAAAACACTACGAGAACCAGACCCAACTCAAACAGGAACACAAGGTTCCGAGTTATTTATTGGTCCTTCGAACCGGATCTTCGGATGTGTTTTTAATTGGAAGCAACGACGACGACAAATTCGCCGCCAATCCCCCATGTCTAAAACTAATTGGAGAGCACGAGAAAAGAAAACCAAACTCTTCAATTTGGGTGTAAATTCAATTCTGATTTTATTATTGCCCTACGGCGATATTTATACTAATCCCTTACACTAAAAATTACAAATGTACCTCTTATCTATTCTCATCACAAGAAAACCAGAGATAAAAATACGCTATTGCGTTGGTCTTCTTGTGTACATACAGTGGAATTGTTATCAGTTATGCTCGCAACAGAATACCAAATATAGTGTTGGTATCCGTATGCTTACATTAGGATATAAGAATTTACGAGTATTTGACCGCGAAGGGTACATATGGCAATGCTACATGCGCGAGTTGATAAGAACATTTAAATCGCATTTTCTTATCTTACATGCTAGGTATAGAATAACAATGTGTTCAATAACTATTGGACACCCCATCTCAACATCATCTTCATCGGCACTATAATAATCGCGCTTATTAGGATTCAAAAGTAAGTTGCATTTACTCAAATAAATATTTTGTACAAATTATTAAGTGCATTAGAAAGGAAAGTAGAGAAAACGGACGGACATATATAAACGAAACCAAAGCACTCAGTTTAATTTGTCTCCTCCGCCCCCACAAAATCGTCATCGTCATCAATTTCGTTTCGTTTAGCCTTTTCAAATATTTGCCAAACGAACACAATTGCTCTACTTCTTTCTGCCGAACTTCTTTAAGCTGAGATCGTGTACAGGCTCCAACAAAAAATATAATAAAAAGAGAGCATAATGAAATTTTGGAGCATCAGAAGCTGCTCAGAAGACAACAACAACAACTACTTACAACAGAAGGCGAAGAAAGGAAGGCAGAGATCAGCTGTAAGCAGAGAAATATGAGTATGCTACAGTCGGCCAATCTGACTGCAACATATACAAATTTTGAAAGTTTTGGTATTTCAATAAGTTTTATTAATTTAAATCAAATATTTAAGCATATTCATATATTTAGAACATCCTACAGTCCACAATTTCGACCATTACAAAAAATTTGTATAACATGTATATAAAATAATATTATATTTTTCTAATTAAATTGTAATTCAAATACAAAATTGTTCAAGGAACAAAAAATATAAAGTGGTTTCATTGTTTTTTAGGAGTTTTTTCGGGTATTTTGATATATTTTACCAACATTTAAAAAAAAATTTAGCTACGATTTTTGGCTTTTCTATTGTGTGTGCCCTCTTTTTTAAATATTTAAACAATTATAAGTAGTATTGTTCACAATGAGCGCGCTACAGAGCTCATTGCGGATGCGTTTTTGGAGTTCGAAAGGGATTTCAACGAGACCAGCGAGGATGAACATTTTTTTTTTTCAATGGAAGTGCAACGAGAGGAGTTTAAGGCCGAATGGCTGAAGCTGAAACAGGCGTACAACGAAGGTTTGAGGGCAGTTAAGGCAACTTATGGAGACGACAAAATAGCGATTGATGTCGTCAAATCAAAATATAAAAGTTGTTACCAGGCATATGTAGCCACTGCAGCACAAATGGGTGAATTCGCTCACAACCTTCTATCCAAAGTGCATCTTCGCAGCAATTTGACAATGCGGTGGGCCCAATGTCTGGCCACAATATCAACTTGCCGCCTTGTAACATAGAAGTGTTTCATGATGATTGTACTACTTGGCCTTCATTTCGTGACTTATTCACAGCCTTGTATATCACAAACACGCGCCTTACCCCAGTTGAAAAACTTTTTTATCTCAACCAGAAGACCAAAGGTGAGGCGAGCGATATTGTAATAATGTCGCCTTTAACAAACGACGGGTTCACACAGGAGTGGAAAAATCTTTCAGACCGATTCGAAAACAAAAGAATTTTGGCCAACAGACAATTAAAGGTTCTTTACCACCTACCGGCTATTAATTCCGATTCGGGTAGTGCGTTGCACAAATTGCAGCGTGATATTAATAATTGCATCACATTATAATTGTATGATATCGATGTCAGCAAATTGGGAGGCAATTCTCATTTATCTATGTTCATCACGATTGCCCAATGATACGCTCTCCTTATGGGAGCAAAATATAGATAAAAAGTCTGAAATCCCGAAATGGAACGATTTAGATAATTTTCTTACGAATAGATTTCAAACGTTGGAAACTATTTCGAATTTCAGATCAGCTTCTTCGACTTCAAGCAGATCTACGGAAAAGAAGCAATTTTCTCAGCCTCAACGGAGGTTTCAATCTCACCACGTTTTAGTTAATGAAAATTGTAAATGCTGTCCCTCAGAACAGCATTCCCTTGGAACTTGTCCGAAATTCGTAGGCATGAGCAATAATGCAAGGTTAGCAGTAGTGCGCCGACACCATTTATGTTTGAATTGTTTTGCACATTCGCACCATGCACAAGCAAATCTAACTGTGCGACCTGTAAGATGCGCCATAACTCGCTTTTGCATAGGAAAGTTTCGAGTCCACCTGCTTCAAAAATTCAGGCTGAATCCTCTCGGCCCCCTCATGTTCCCAATTCAATTCCAAACTCTGCTAACCCTTCCCCTATTACGACAGAAAGTGTTCTTTTAGGTACCGCCATGGTGACCATTTGTCATCTTGATATGGTGTTTACAGCGCGAGCGCTTATCGACTCGGGCTCAGAATGCAGTTTTATATATGACAGATTACATCGTATACTAAAACTTCCACTTCAAAATGTCAATGCTAAAATTTCCGATTTGAACAAAATTGTATCGGTACTCAGAAAATGTTCAACTTTGTCATTGGATCTCCAATAGATTCGAATTTAAGGATCGAGGAAAAGTGTCTCATTCTACCTCAGCTCGCCGGAAATGTGCCAGCACATTCAATTAATGCATCGGATATTCAGGAATAACAGTTAGCGGATGCAAATTTCTACAAAAGTGCAAGAATAGATGTTTTAATTGGAGCAGAACTTTATCCTACAATTATTCGAGAAGGTGTTCGTCAACAAGTATTGGGATCGCTTTTTGGATGGATTTTCACTGGCCCAATGCCTCAGAACGCTAAATCGGGAGTTCGACCACGACCGTCGGACCTCGGTCGAAATTATCGCAAAAACTCGGGTGTTCGACCATGACCGCCGGACCTCGAGATACATCGCCATCATAACTCATCGCGCTTAAAGCCTTATTTTGTTAAAAGAACAAAAAATCGCAGCAACTCGGGAGTTCGACCAAGACCGTCGGACAGGAACACAAGGTTCCGAGTTATTTAGAGCCAATCTCTCAGGGTTACCAGGAACTTACCCCGCACAGCAATTGCTCCATCATCCGCATAGGCGACTACATTGCACCTCTCCCCTTCCAGTATTAGAAGTAGTTCATTTTCCGCTATGTTCAATAGAAGAGGAGAGAGGTGTGCTTCTGCTAGCAAATCTCCTTGCCCCCGCATCACCCAGCTTTGCATTGACAATCCTGCTCGTGAGTAGCTGAAATATGACATTGTTGAAAGCTCCTTCTATGCCGAGGAAAGCTACCATGGTGAATTCCTTGTTAAAAAGAGATTGTTCAATGGTGCCTACTAAGGAATGTAAAGCTGTTTCTACAGACACTCCTTTGAAGTAAGCATGTTGCGAAGCCGACAGAAGTTTGCTGTTTATACTGCGGCGAAGATGAGTGTCGATAAGTCTCTCTAAAGTTTTCAGAAGAAACGACGACAGGCTAATTGGTCCTTAGGACCAGTATGAGATATTTTCCCCGCCTTAGGGATGAAAACAACCTTTACCTCCTGCCATTTTAAGGGAATGTAAGAGAGTTCAATTCAGCCACTGAGGATCAGGCATGATGATCTCCAAGGCATTCTGCATTTCCGCAGGAATAACTCCACTCGGCGATTTGAAGGGCTTGAAGCTATAAATTGCCCATTTTTTTGGTTTCAGGTATTATTTCACTAGAGATACCCGGTATCCGGGTATCAGAAATGCTCCTCATATCTGATCTAGAGTATCCTGGGAAGTGAGTGTCTAACAATAAGTCGAGAGATTCCTCACTAGAGCTAGTTCAAGAACCATCTGACTTTTTCAGATAGCCCGTGGGACACGGATTCGAAGCAAGAACTTTCCTAAGCCTAGACGCCTCAGATGTGTCTTCAATGCTACCAACGAAGAGTCTCAAGAGTCGCTGAGCCTTCCTTTCTTTTTTTTTTAAAACGCCATAGATATTTATATATGAAATTATAAAGCAAAGCATTCACTGGCGTGACTCACGACACGCCCCCATCTCTATTCCATACTCTCACATCAGTAACTGCCGTTGATGACGGGCAGTCAAGAAACTCTTCGCAAAACATAATGGTGGATTTAAGATTATTTTAAAAATATGGACTATAAAACCACAATCTTGACAGTTAAATTAAATTTAAAGTCAATCGCATTTTTCAAATTAAATTTTAAAAATTAAAAAAAACCTAATTTGGAAATTTTGCGATTGGGGGTATAAAGGGTATTTCCCCCAAATCCTTTAAACCCCCTTTACGCCATTTTTCTTAAATTTTTCTTGTGTTTTCCCCCTTTACCCCATACAAGTGTTATCACGTTTCGGCCAACTTTAGGGCCTTTGCGGGCCGGGTTGCAGCAATCGGACCGGCTTGAAATTTTAAACTTAAGAGTTTTGCAAGATACATAGAATACTAGATACCGACATGAGGCCGTTTACCGTTATCTAGCATGACGTCAGCGGATACTTCTTGTCACTTTGGCAGAAAAATGCAAGCGTTGCCACAAGTTTAGCTTAATTGGTTTCGCAATAGTGCTACCAGATTTTCTACTGTATTAATTAGTCGTTAGTAGAAATACGATTCAAAATTATTAAAATTGGGCAAACAAATCAAAATTATTGACTTATGGATTTAAGTTTGCTTAAAAATGAAACAATTTAATAAGTTAAAGCGGTTTTTTTTTTAATTAAACATTTTTTTCACATTTTTTTACACTGTTCGACAAAAAAAATTTTTGGTAACGCACATGATCGGGATTGACAGATTCTTTTAGATAGGGTTACCAGATTCTCTTGAGTAAAAAAGAGTACAGAGTTGCAGGGGGTCCCAAACTCCTCGGTTTTAGACCACATATTTTTTAAAAGACAAAAATATTAGAAAAAAATTTCTTCAAAAAAAGTTTCAAAAATAAGCGGATAATAAGTTGAACACAAAATTTTAGACCCTGGGTGCTAATGTTGTATATGGATGGTTTTCGATACAGACATACAAAATTGTTTTTAATATTTCGGTTAAAAAGATGGTAGGTCTCATACTAATTTTTGTTTTATTCCTAGCATTTAAGAATTTTGGCAACTTTTTGAATGCAATGTGACGAAAGATGCTTCAAACTAAACGCAATTAACTTTTTAATTTAACGAAGTTAAATTTTTGATTAACTATTCCCGGACTAACGAAGGTAAATTCTCGATTAACTATGCCCAGCTTTGCTAAATGCAAAGAATTCCGTGTATAAAAAAATGTGAAATTTTATGTTTATTATATTTAAAATCTTATTCGTAAAAAAATTCGTAAATGAGCAAAATAATGATATATGTACTTGTTTTGGCTAAGTGGTAACAATATTCTGCAACTCGGTAATTAATTTGCAAGTAAATTTCGTGTGTTCCCAAAAAAATATAAACAACAAATAACACTGTACGACAATTTAAAGGTTATGGAATCCGACCTGGTATCGGTCAAGATGGGTCGAAAGTATTCATATAGAGTATCAATTCCCTCAATGGGTTTTGTGAAGTTAGTTTCCTTTCCAAAGATATAGCGCTTTAAAGTTTGCATGTTTGCTGTGTTTTTGAAATAAATTTTTCGGCCACTACTTGCAACTTTTATAATTGATAACGGTATTGAGCTCCCAACTGCATCAAAAAGGGTTGATTTAAAGAAGCTGTTGCTTCTAACAATTGCAATGCTTTTTTACAGAACAAAAATTCAAATCAAACAGATAATTTTTATGTGAAAAAATAAAAAAATTATAGTTTTTCAACTTTGGACTCCAAATTGCTAATACGTTATAATTTGTTTGGTATAATTTGTTAACACAATCTGTCTATCTTTACATTACCGAAAATTCTGCTAAAAAAGGTAACAAAAAATACTGATTTGAAAAATATAGTAAAGCAAGAAAACTTGAAACGACTGTATCTTTTGAAAGGAAACTAACTTTGAAAAATCCATTGAGGGTTTTGCTACTCTATATGAATACTTTCGACCCACCTTGGCCGTTACCAGGTCGGAATATTTGTTGCACAGTGTAATTTAAACAAATTGGGAAAATGAGGTGCTCCGTGTTCAGCTGCAACAACATTAGCGGTAAAGGACAAACAACTTTACGCTTTTGTGGTTTCCGAAAAAGTTGTGGAAAAATGAAGGGGTTTCCGTTGAAGCCAGAGGTAGTTCCTACTGTGGAGGTAGTACAAGAATCTTGCGAAGCGATAATGACAGTTTCCACTGTCTACAAAAGGAAAAGTTTTGAGTCCACTACAAAACCCCAGTAAGCGCCTATTAATTGGACCAATAGCGGATAAAAACGAAAATGACGACATTCCCATGGTTGTGAGTTACGGAAAGTATTCGACTACGAAAGGTGAGCTTTTGGAAATGAAAAAGTAAAACCAATTTCTACAAAAGAAAATGTAAGGTTCATTTAAATCTTTTGATGTACGTACACTTTTTTTTTAATAATATTATAATTTGAAAAATTATATGAAAAATTTGAAAAATCTCGCTTATGTTTAAAAAAAGTGAAGTCAAAAAATAAATGTTTAGTATTGACAAATGCAGATTGGTTATGTTGTTCAAAACCAGTAATAAAAAATACATTTAAGAACTTATCGTACCATATTTGCAATAATGTAGCAATTTCTATCAAATTCCGACATTTCTGTTGTATCTATTTTCGTTTTTGAGTCTTAATCGAAATAATCCACTCTAGCAGAAAATGTTTCAATTCCGATCTTTCTGGCATCGTTGGCTGACAAGAAGTATCTGCTGATGTCACGACAAAATGGCGATCCTAACGGTAAACGTCTTGTCGTCATCTGTGTTTATATCCTGTAAATGTTAAATATGCATTTGATAGAGGAAAAGCTGTAATAGCGCTCCCACACAATGTTTTCCAACGAAATTTGGCAGATGGCTTCATGGTTTCAACTCTAAGCTAAATGCGACACATCGGCGTAATAGGACAAAGGGGCGTGGCACCGCCCATATAAACCAATATTTAAAATTGCTGCAACTGGTCTCTAATTTAATGTTTTCCAACAAAATTGGTAGCACTTTTCATACAATTCAATATTTCAAAATGCTACACTTGGGCTCCCAATAAAAATATGTGACAAATGTGGCAAAAAAACCTTTTTTAGGGGCAGCAAAGCGGACCAGGCCCTGCTAGTATTAAATAAAAAAAAACATTTTCCGGAACGGGGATTCGATCCCGGTTCCTTCCGTTTATAGGGCCAACTGCCTAACCCCTGAGCTACTGGCAATGACTTGAATTAGCGTCCATTTACCAGTTTTCCCATTTGAAAGAGAAAACTTCACACGTACACGTACACATATAGGAGAGAATCGTCAAATGACTTCAGGGCATGGCAAAAGAAAGAAGGTAGTGCCGCTCTCAATTCTTAGCAGCCATCTTAACCATCTGACGTTTAAGCCGATTATGACATTTCGGGCTACCGGATTGTTGCGAAAAAATCCCAAATTTCAAAATTGACTTTTTGACAAAATTGAAATGGCAAGGGCAATTTCTTGCCTATAATCCATCCCAAAAATAAGTTTTGATGATAGTTTTGAAGATTCAGAAGCGACAAAGAAGACATAGCAAAAATTTTTTTTTTAAAAAAGTTAAATAAAAAACTTTAAAACTGATTTTTTTGAAATAATTTGTATGTTAATACAGCCTACATCCATTAAACCTTTTAATTGTAGAGACATTTAAAATTTTATCCACAAGATTTTAAGAAATTTTTTAATTCCGAAAAATATTTCAAATATTTTTTAGCGGGTGGCAAAGCCGTTTGATTTGTTTCAAACAAACATACCTAAAAATAATCGGCATTTTAATCAAAGTAAGTGACAGCGGCACTACCTTCTTTCTTTTGCCATGCTTCAGGGCCGGATTTGAAAATACAAAACGATATTCTTCGATTGATCTCTTTTTTATAACCCTTATATTAACTTGCTTTGGGCGGACTATATATATATAGTCCGCCCAAAGCATATATATATATATATATATATATATATCCTCAAATCTGCGGCGAGCTTTTTCATACAATTCCACATGAGCTACAGAGCTGGAACACTGATAGAACTCCGGTGACAATGCATTCTATTAAATTTTGGGGTCCATCAGAGGCGTAGGGGGCCGTGGGGAGACTCAAACTTTTTAAACATGGCATAACTTCCAATTCCTTCATGCTACAATGTTGAATTTGGTAGGTGAGTTCTTATTGACAAAATGGAATTTTGTACCCTTTGGAAAGGGGGGTTTGGGGGCAAAGGGGAGCGGGATGGAGCCAATTTAAAGACCTAACTTTCGTATTTTGTAAGCTACAAGGCTGAAATTTTTTACTTAGGTTCGCATTCGGGAAAAAGAGTAAAAAAGGGGGAAAAAGGGGGGAGAAAAAAAATTTTTTTTTTAAAAAAACAACAAAAAAAGAGGAAAATAAAAACAGAGTAAAAAACAAGTTTTTTAAAATATAACCCTTTAACCGACTAAAAAGCAGAAAATAAATTTTCTTTAAATTAATTTCAGCAATTTCGATTTAAAATTAAGGGTTTTTGGTGACTATAAAATCTGCAATGATATTCGAAGGAAAGTACCCAAAAACACTTAATTTTTAATCGAAATTGCTGAAATTAATTTAAAGAAAATTTATTTTCTGCTTTTTAGTCGGTTAAAGGGTTATATTTAAAAAAACTAGTTTTTTACTCTGTTTTTATTATCACACAAAAAGCATCGGTGCGACATTGTTTTAAACACAAAAACAGACAAATTATAATATTCGATGGAAATATTTCAATAAAAATTTTGTATTTCAGCTCTTTTTTAATTGACAAAAAATTATTCATCCGCTCCTGTGATTTTCTTCAAATTTAAATGTTGTTTTTGCCAAATACATAATCGGTTGTCTTGCTCAGATAACCATATATCTGAACTGCAATGCCAGGGAATTGAATTTGAATATACTAGCAATATAGAAATATTACATATATGTGATTTTAACAACAAAACGTTTCAATATTTTGTAAACTGCCCATGGATTAATTGAAACGGCACATTGATGAATTGAGACAGAAATATTGTTGTTTCACGACTGAATATGTTAGATTTAAAGACTGCATACCAGGATTATAATTTAACGGCAAAATGTATCAATTATGCACCTCCAAAGTTAGCACAAAAAATGCATCTACATAATTGCATTTTTTGACCGAACCACTGAACAGATTGGAACCGGGCCCTCTTAAGTGCACATGACAAAGATAATAGAATTTTTTGAGACCGACATCAAGATTAAGAAATGCTGCAGAAAGCCGCAGGAGCGCTCAAAAGTATTGCAAAAAATCATATTTTCCAATATTTGAGGTTAGTTTTCTCAGAAACCATAAAAGTTGTTAACTTGAGACCCTTTTAAGTGCACATGGGACCTTGTGATCTTTCAAAAGAGCCATCAACGACGTTGTTACCCCACCTGTAAGCAGCGCTATTGCTTTTAAAAGATTGACCTGATAACGAAATACACCCTTCAAATCAAAATTTCTCGAAAAATACAAATCCGATTTTTTAACTTGTCTTTGATTTTTCATACACAATTTCATACAATTCATTCTGAAGAATTGCGATTAAACCTAAAAAAAAGTAAAATCCCACATAAAAAATCTGCATTCAAATATTGACACTGTTTCACGTTCTTTTTTAGAACTGAGGAGTGTTGATTTTCTTAAAAACGATACCGTTTCAAATCATACCATGCAGTTTGAATTATGGCCTCAAGACCTTAGGGAGCTAGTAGGTGAGCACTCTCCCCTACTTATTACAATAAATTAATGAATTAACATGTAAAAAAACACATCAAAAACAAACAAAAAATTTTATCGTCAATATAACTTTTTTTTTCGTCCATATTTCGCCTGTTTTATCGTCCATATTCCATACATATTTTCAAGTTTTTCGTCCATATAAAAATCAACCCTGCTCATCACGCTACCTAGAAACTATTCAGAAATTTCGAATTTAAAAAAAACAAGTGAGTAAGTTTTAGTCGGGCAAGCCGACTTATATATACCCTACACCTACTGGGCCATATTGGATCCGCCATCTTGAATTTTGAAATTCCGACATCAAATTCCAAATCAGCGACCCCGAAAACCCCACTATACAAAATTTCATTCTGTTTTGATGAAATCTTAAAATTTCGGTAAAAACACGATTTTCACTTATATGGGAGGTAGGCGTGGCAGTCGACCGATTCCGCCCATTTTTAATACCAACTCCTTCTAGGGCCTAAAAAGGATAAATCCAAAATTTGGGATCCCTAGCTTTCTTCTAGCTCCTGCAATCGTGTTTACAAGAAAAGAGGACGGACAGACGGATAGCGCTAAATCAACTCAGGAGGTGACGCTGATCAAGAATATATATACTTTTCCATACCGGACACTTCTCCTTCTTGGTGTTACAAACATCAGACCAAAGTGAATATACCCATTTCTCATGAGGTGTAGGGTATACAAATTATTTAAAACAGAAAAAATGGAAAAAAATTGAAATTTTCAGTTTGTTTCTAGGGGAGCGTGATGAGTTTACATCATATTGTAAAAAGTTAAAAAAAGTTTTTATAAAATATGGTTTTCCACTATCAAATGCATGTTTAACATTTCGAATTCAATCAAAATTGTATTTTTTAAGAATTATTATGTGCATGGGAAAAATGCAAAATACAATAACGCGATTTAAACAGTTTTAAGAATTGATCCAGAAAAACTGTGAGACACGGGTACTCTTTTTTAACTCCCTCTGACAGAATCTATTAGTCATCATCATGTCCGTTACCAAAACTTGACTTTTTTCGAACTGTGTTATACAGTCGAACCCGCTTAACTGAAACGCAAATTTGTCAGACATTTCGTTTCGGTTATCCGGGTTTTTCACTTAAACGATTTCGGATAATTGAAAAAGATTTCACTTAAGCGAGTTCCGGATAATTGAAAATATTGCACTAAAGCGCATATCGCGCTATTTTGAACTAAAACTTTTTAAAACAAACTAAAATCAAAAATCCCCACGCGATAATTAAATTCCCTATTTGCCCGAAAAGCACAGGCGCGAAGCGTGGGATTTAAGACGACCCTCGCGGTATGGTATCCCCGGACGAACGAACAACACGAACACACGAAAACCTGATAAATAAACTTCTTTTAAAAACTACACCGAAACTGCCGCAATAGATATATATATAGGTATATATATAACTATATATAAAAGAAACGGAAATTTTCCCGACACAAGGAAAATAATACCGAACACAAACCCTTTTTCAAAATCAACACAAACCGACAATCACCCAAAAGAAATTATTCGTACACCAAAAATTATATTTCTTTAAACGCAATTGATTTGCGGGACCAGACCAACCTGTCTGAAATCCCTCGCACGATTCCTTGCAGAATCTATTCACCAGCTGGACTTCGATAAAATTCGATGTCCAGCAACAACTTGGCTCTGATGCGGGACGACACAAACAAAAAAAAGGAATAAGGAAGAGGGGGGGGGGGGGGGGGGGGAAACGGCCAAACAAATCCCAAGCAAACTACTTGGACGGAAATACTTCACCAAAACAAATCACGACCGAACACAACCTGTCCAACTCTATTCAATTCCTCAAATTCAAAACACTAACTGGCCGACTGCCACAAATAAAATAAAGCAAAATAAACACTAGCTGGCAAAACTAAACCAGCGCGCAAAAATACTCCCTTTGGAACACTTGTCCTCCAGCCACAGTCCGACGATGGCAACAGCTCCACTTCACCACTCAAAAAAAATACAATTTAAAAAATTTTGGAAACAACTAATTTAAGATTCAATTCAATTAGAAAAACCGAAGCTTTTGCCACTCTCCTTCTTCCCTGCTCAAAAAGAACTAAACGAAATTAGAATATATGAGCGCCTATGACGCTCACTTTCCATTTATCTTCCCACATAGATAGAGTGCGGCTTACGCAGAAACCAGTGTCCGCAGTCGGGGCTTTACCCCAGGGTTGGCAACCGAATCGAATAAAGGTTTCGGTTTTACTCCCACTTGCCAATCGGTTTTGGTTATCGGTTTCGCTCCTTGATTTTGAAGAGGTTTCGGTTGGTTGGAGCGATTGAAAAGGTTTCGGTTTAGGTTTTAAAAGGTTTCTAGATGGCCCAATATTAGGAAATTTTATATCAATTCAATATAAATCAAGGGTGCTGAATCTAACTACATTTACCGAATTTCCTTATCTAATCGCATTTTCAAACAAATTTCTGCTTAAATTTTTAGTTTTTATACCCTACACAACGTTTGAAACGTCCATAAGAACGCATGTCCGGTATGGATAAGTATATATATTCATGATCAGCATCGAAAACAGATTTAGCCATATCCCCGTCTTTCTGTCACCATACAGGCTGGAATGCTATTTTTTTGAGACATCGATGTGAAACTTTGGGTTTATGTTTTTATCTCCGAATTGAGATCAAGTTCGAGAATCAGCTAAATCGGACGAAAAAGGCTGCCATATAAAACTACGAAAAAATAGCGAAAATTTTCCAAGTCTTTTCAAAAACCATAAAAATGCCTGCGCACACAGAGGCGTTATTCGTGCCGCAGGCGGTTTCAAAATTAATTTTGTCACAAATAATTGTATTTTTGAAAATATAGCGTTTTTTATACAGCCTGTTTCCATAGCAATACAATAAATAACAAACACAAAAAGCCAGTTTCAAAACCTATTCGAATCAGTTTGAAAATAAACCTTTTGACTGTTTCCATACACCCATAGAAAAAATCGTGTTAAATTAACCAATTTTTAACCAATTTTGTGGTTAATATTTTTCAAACCGATCTTTCAGGTTGTTTTAACAAAATGCTATTGTTCAAAATGACACTCTCATATATGTGTACGTGTACATGTGAAGAGGTTTGTCATTAAACTGGGAAAACTGGTAAATATGCGTTCATTCAAGTCATTGTCGGTAGCTGAGGGGTTAGGCAGTCGGCCTCATAAACGGAAGTACGGGGATCGAACCCCCGTCCTGGAAAAAGTTTTTTTAATTTAATTTTTTTTTATAAAATTGTAAACCACAGTTCCTCCAAGTAACTTATTTACCATTCTTTAACTTATTTTCAAATTAACATTACCATTTCAAATAGATACCTTTTCACACTGAACTGGATTTGAACGCCGGACCTTCGGATCTCTGTGCTACTGCGCTGCTTTGAATCTTGTCGTCAAAAGACCAAACTGAATTTGAAATCTAAAAATTTCTATTTAAAAAAACTTTTTTCAACTCAGACGAGATTCGAACACGGGACCTAATGTTTATAAGATCCGCATCTACACGCTGTGCCACTGAGCTTCTTTCGTTCAGGTCGACAAAAACAAATTTGTTTTGAAATTCGAAAATTTCTTCTGTTTATTTTCAAATTTTCCATTTGACAGACTGGTCGAATATATTTTTATTTTCGAAAAAAAAATGTCTCATTTGTGAAAATGTGTGCGTTTTGCTTCGAAAATTTTTTTCATTTCTGTGAATGTGTGCGTTTTGCTTCGATTTTTGTAAATGTAGTTGTAGTTTTTTGGAATTGTTTTTCTTTTGCGTACAAATGTTTTTCATGTAAATATAACATGAATCGTGTTAATTAAAATACATGAAGATTTCTCTGGGTGTAGTAGTCTAATAAATAACAAACCAAATAGTCATTTTCAGAACCATTTCAGTCAGACTTTTTGATTGTTTCCATAGCAATATAATAAATAACAAACAAAATCTACTGCGGTGAAATCGCTGCCTGTGTGAGGCACTTTGCGTTTTCGAAGCTAGATTTTTTAAATATGGAAATGGTTCTGAAATTATATAGCGAATATCGCCCCGGTTTGTGCCGGCCTTATAAAAAGATTTATTGAATATTTAAAAAAAATATTTCCTATATTTTAAAAATATATGAAATAAATAAATAAAATTTGATGAATTTTCTCTTAGGAACAAAAACTTCAAGTCAATTTTGTGTACGAAAACCTTTTGAAAACCGATTAAAAACCCGTAACCTTTTCAATTGGTTTTGGTTGAACCCATTCAATTGGTTACGACGAATCGGTTTCGGTTTAGGTTTCGCTCCCTAAAATGAATCGGTTTCATTCGGTTTCGGTTTTGGTTACGGTTTCGGTTGCCAACCCTGCTTTACCCATACCTATATGCGAAAAATCTCTTCAGATTTTTCTAGGTGTGTTTGGCAAATTTACATATACCCCCCCCTGCACCCACCAAAATGAAATATACATTTTGGCGGCAATCATGTACGTATAGGCGAAAGCATAAATGTTCTCAAATTCCTCTCCCTCAAACAGGTTTAAAAAGTACAAAAGCTTTAGTCCAGGTTTTGACAATTTACTATTGTAATGGCGAGGCTGGCAATACCCTCATCGGATCGCCGCCGCTCACTGAGCTAACTTAACGAAAGCAAAAGCGAAAGAAAGGAGAAGAAAGCAAGAGAACTTTGACAGCTCAAACAAAATATTCAGCTTTCTTCTTCCGCGCGCCGGCCGCATTTCGCCCGCGAGTGTCGAATTTGTTTTGCTTAACAAATTAAGCAAAACAAATATATTTATATAAAAAGTGACAATCAATAAAATTGTGCAGTGCGTTAATTCGGTCAGTGCGTGTGATTTTGTTCCTCCGATTTTGTTCGCCCGTCGCCCCGAACAAAAGGGAAACATAAAAAAACAAAACAAACAATAAAAACAACAACATTCGTGTCGCGATATTATACCGCGACAACCCCACCTCCACCTCCGCGAAAGTTGCTTGGTCTCCTGAGACCAGCCAACTTTCGAATCTAACCGGAGAAAATCACCCTGAGTCGATGTGCGGCCTAAGGTCCTGCACATGCCATGTCCCCTTTTCTCGTCCGTCTTCGTATTCCAAAACATATGTCCACGGAGACACCCTCTTTTTAACCCTAAACGGTCCAACAAATTTCGGAGCTAACTTCGCTGCAAAATAGTTTGCAGCATCGGACAAAACAAAATTACGTCTCCATACTAACTCGTGCGGTAAATACTGTACATCTCTACGTCTGAGATTGTAAGTCTTTGCTGTCTTGGCACTTGCCATTTCTAACTTCTTCCGTATGTCTTCCCTCAAGTCTGCCATTAACTTGGCCCGGTCCTCACTACTACTGTCCGGTTGGTCTGAGTCTCCCACTCGTCTATAATCTCTATCACCCCTTACCGCCATATTTCGGCCAAAATTCACGAAGTATGGAGACGCTCCCAAAACCTCATGCTGCGATGTTCGAATGCAGCACGCCACCTTTGAGAGATGAGAATCCCATGTCCGATGGTTTTCTGAAATATATGCTCTCAAAGTGGTCTTAATTATTTGGTTGATCCGCTCAGCCGGATTGGCCTGCGGATGATAGTGTGCAGTGTACCGCATCTGCACACCATACGACGCGCATAAACTCTGCAGCTCCTTGCTGCGAAACTGTGGCCCATTGTCGCATACAATGGACCTCGGAACTCCAAAGAGCAGGAAGACATTATCTTCCAACTCCTTGCAAACACTCTTTGCCGTTGCATTTCGCAACGGAAACAACAATGGGAATTTGGTGAAGTAGTCAACCACCGTTAAAATATAACAAAATCCCCGACTAGACTTCACCAAGGGTCCCACCAGATCTACGCAGATCATTTCCCAAGGTTCTAACTTCTTTGTCCTCTCTACCATACAACCAGCTGGCTTATTGTTGTCTGGTTTCACCCTCTGGCAAACCTGACAACCTTTAATATATGTAGCTATCTCTGCCTTCATTTTTGGCCAATAATATTTCTCAACTACCCTTGCGTATGTTTTCCTAACGCCCATGTGCCCCGATAATGGATTATCGTGACACTCGAATAAAATTTTACTCCTATCACTTTTGCCTACAACTCTCTTCCACTCGTACCCAGCACTAAACAAACTATTTGTCCCTGCCTTTATGTGTTTATATAACACCCCATTTTCAATTCTCCAAGCTGGGTAATCGAGTGGTTTATCCTCCACTTTCCTAACCATGGAATCCACCCATGGATCTCTAACACGCCCATCTACCTCCCCTACGACTGGGACACCTCTAGAAAGCATGTCGGGCACAACATGATCTTTCCCCCTACGATGTATGATTTCATAATCGTATTGCTGGAGCTTTAAAGCCCACCTAGCCAACCTACCGCAAGGATCTTTCAAATTGTTGAGCCATACCAACGAATAATGGTCGGTCACCACTGTGAACCTAACCCCTTCGATGTATGGCCTCAACTTCTCAACTGCCCACAAAACAGCCAAACACTCCTTCTCGGTAGTGGAATAATTCCTCTCGCATCTACTCAACGACCTACTCAAATACGAAATGACCTTCTCCCCTTCATCAAACTGCTGTGTCAAAACGGCACCTATTCCAAAATCAGAAGCATCAGTCTGAACTACGAAGGGTCGTTCGAAATCAGGACAGCTCAGGACCGGCGCCGTCACTAGGCGCTCCTTGGCCTTCAAAAAGCTGTCCTCGCACTCCGGCGACCATCTAAACCTGTTCTTCTTCTGTAGAAGATCAGTTAGAGGCTTAACCAAATCAGCGAAATTCGAAACAAACCTACGATACCAAGAAATGGTGCCAACAAACGACCTGACTTCCCTTACATTTTTGGGCGCTGGAATCTTCAGCATTGCCTCAACTTTCTCGGGGTCAACGTGCAAGCCCTGTCGATCAACAACATAACCTAAGTACCGTAGCGAAGAAAGACAAAAATTACATTTTTCCCTATTTAACCTAAGCCCTGCCGAACAAATCCTCCTCAGGACCTCCTTCAGAACCTCAACATGCTTATCAAATGTATTTGTAACAATAATAATATCGTCCAAATACACGAAAGTGTATCCAAGTCAGCGCCAAGGACCTCATCTATAAATCTCTGCCAAGTTGCAGGCGCGTTGTGCAGGCCATAAGGCATGCGCTTGAACTGGTAGAGCCCCCTACCCGGAACTGTAAATGCCGTGCAGGCCCTAGACTCCTTCTCTACTGGGATCTGCCAATAAGCGGATTCTATATCCAAACTAGAGAGATATTTGGCGTCCTTTAGCTTATCTAAAGTAGCCGAAATATAAGGGAGTGGGTAACTATCTCGATCCGTATTTTTATTCAGTGTCCTATAGTCGACACAAAACCTATAACTCCCATCCTTTTTCCTAATCATCACAACCGGTGATGTCCAAGGGCTGTGAGAAATCTCAATCACACCCTTTTCTAACATATCCTCTATTTCCTCATCTATGCGCCTCTGAATAGCGGGCGATACCGGATAGTATCGCTGCTTGACTGGTTCCACATTTGGCTTTGTACGAATCCGATGTTCGACCAAATGTGTACAACCAAGTCCCTCAGGCATAGACCTAAAAACATCTGCAACAAACTCCTCAAGAACCGATTTTTCTCTAGTTGACAACGAAGACCTATCAACTATCGCCGCTACTGACGAGACCTCGACTTGGTCGGAAAACCTCCACTGATTCTTGGCCAAATCTGGCACTACACCGGCCTTAGACCAAAAGTCTACTCCAAGAATCAATGATTGGGGTAAATCCGGTATTACGAGGCATTCAAAGAGGACCGACTTGCCCTCTACCTCGAAAGGGACCGAAACTACCCCCCTAACCGGAACTTCTTCACCATCAGCAAGCGCAACCTTGCTGACCGCAGACGCCAATAAACTTATCCCCCAGGACTTTAATGTGTCCCAGCCTGGCCTACCAAGAATCGTCCTGGTGGCCCCGAATCCAAAAGCCCTAACATACGCACTCCAAAAATTTGCCTATTAAATATGGCCTATTATCCAATTCTCTACCTGAAAGAGAAAAACTCAAACAAATTTCGGACGGACGTTGCCTCTGAGGCCTACCACTATTTTCCCTAGCCAGCTGGTTGCCCGCAGGCAACCTACCTAAACCTCGCGAACTTCTTGCCCTGATTCCACAAGAGCTCGCTCCCCATTTCCCGACTCTTCGCGGGCCCTCGGAGCCGCTCTCGGGGCCGCCTCCCTGTCCGAGCGCTCCTGCGATTGCCCTGCTCTCTGAGAGCATCGGGGGCAATCACGCTTTAAAAAACCAGGCCGCCTACAACCAAAACAATAAATTTCCCTAGGGCAGTTACTCAAAACATGCCAAACCGCTTACAATTGAAGCACCTAAAAGAATTTTGGGGAGGAGCCTGAATTCTCCTCTCTAACCTAGCGTCACGCAAAGGGGGCCTAACCACTGAAACCTCGGGTTCAGCAGAGACGTACGCCAAGTATGGCTCCAACAAATTCTTGGATCGGCTGCTGGGCGGCGGCACGAATGCTTCCACATTCGCCCGCACAGCCTCCAGCTTCCGACCCAAGGAAACCAACTCCGATGAAGACTTAGGCTCAGCCAAGCCCAACTGAGTCTGGTAAAACGGGGACAGGTTTGCGATCACCAGACCCAGCATACGCCTCTCTGACAAGGGGTCGGACAGACGACCGAACAACCCCCTCATCGCCGCTACATAGATACCTATGGACTCAGTCCCACCCTGAGTCCGTCGCCTAATCTCTGACATCAAAATGTCGTCATAGTTGGGGGGCAGGAATTACAGTTTCAGCTCGGCGACCAACTCTCGCCAGCCTGAAACTGTCCTGCGGACATCCCTAAACCAGAGCAGGGCTTTTCCAGAAAAAAGCTCCACTGCTCCCCTAAACAACTGGGCTTCACTAACGCCCCGAGCATAGCATAGCTCGTCTACCCTCTGTAGAAAGGCATGTAGGGACATGTCTGTCTTTTCCCCGGTAAATTGAATACCCCACTTGGACAAATATTTTCTACTTTTTGAAAACCTACGTTACTCAACGATGTGGATGGCTCACGTCTCGGAACGGGTTCAGGCTTTTCCTCAACCGCAGACTCCCTACTGAGTCCCTTGGATGGTCGGGATGGCCTTGGATTGTCATCGAAGGCATCATCTCCGCCACCAACATCCTCCACCGCCTCGTTGAGTTCCCCCAACAACAAAAGAACCCTATTTTTGAGCGCCATCTGCTCTACTACTTCTTCCTTACTCGCTGGCCTCGAACGAGTAAGGCGACCTAAAGCCCATTCCAATTTCGCCAACATCTTTAAATATTCGGGTGACTTTGCGTCCTTGGGAGGGGTTTCCATAAGTTTTTCAACTTCGGAAATCTTCCCCTCCACACCCAACCTATCTTCCTCAAAAACAAACGGATATCCCGCAAAGACATCCACGGACTCCCTTCGCTCTATTTGCCTTGATGCCCTCAAGGACTTCCTCATGGACTCAAGGACACCGGAGTCACTGGCAACCCACGAGCCTCCATCTCGTATGCCAGTTCCTCTTGGTTTAATCGGTTAATCTCCATAATTAACTCGGACAGACAAAAAATAATATATTTAAAAAAAACAAAACTAATTTAAAAAAACTAAAACCAAAAAGAAATTCAAACAAAAAAAACTTTAAAAAAAACCAAAAAAAAAAATTTTTTAAATTAAAAAAAAATTACGGACAAAAAAAACAGGAACGACGAAACTTTTAAGGCGGGCGGCACCGCAAAAAAAAAATTTAAAACAAAATTTCTTTCTTTTTAAATACTTAAAAAAAAAAATTATCAAAACTTAATAAAAAAAATAAAAATCAAAAAAAAATAATTATTTATATAAAAAAAAAATTTATAAAAATAAAACTGTAAAATAATAAAGAATATTTAAAAAAAAATAGTTCAACCACAACAGCTAAAGGCGGACGACACCACCACTGTTTAATAAAATTACAAAAACAAAATTAAAATTTTACTAAAATCAAAATAAATAAAATGGTGCAACACAAAAATAAAATTTAAAAGAATTATTAAAAAAAACTTGCAAAAAAAAGGTTACAAATGTTGCACCAAAAAAAGGAACGGACTCACCAAAAAAACACGAACTCCGCCGGCAGTGTCGTTCTCACCGATACGATTAAAAAAAAAAAAAAAATGCTAAATAAAATAAAAAGACTAATTAGTAAATTATAAAAAACTGGATTAATACAACCAAAACAAACGGCACAAAAAAAAAACAAATTAATATATTTAAATCAAAAAAAAAATTTAATTTGAAAAAAAAAAACCCGAAAACTAAAAAAACTTTTTTTTTTAAAATCAAAAAAAAAATTATTGAAAAAAAACAAAAACATTTTTATTAAAAAAACAAAATGGCCCCACGTTGGGCGCCAGCTTATCGCGCTATTTTGAACTAAAACTTTTCAAAACAAACTAAAATCAAAAATCCCCACGCGATAATTAAATTCCCTATTTGCCCGAAAAGCACAGTCGCGAAGCGTGGGATTTAAGACGACCCTCGCGGTATGGTATCCCTGGACGAACGAACAACACTAACACACGAAAACCTGATAAATAAACTTCTTTTAAAAACTACACCGAAACTGCCGCAATAGATATATATATAGGTATATATATAACTATATATAAAAGAAACGGAAAAATTACATTTTTCCCTATTTAACCTAAGCCCTGCCGAACAAATCCTCCTCAGGACCTCCTTCAGAACCTCAACATGCTTATCAAATGTATTTGTAACAATAATAATATCGTCCAAATACACGAAAGTGTATCCAAGTCAGCGCCAAGGACCTCATCTATAAATCTCTGCCAAGTTGCAGGCGCGTTGTGCAGGCCATAAGGCATGCGCTTGAACTGGTAGAGCCCCCTACCCGGAACTGTAAATGCCGTGCAGGCCCTAGACTCCTTCTCTACTGGGATCTGCCAATAAGCGGATTCTATATCCAAACTAGAGAGATATTTGGCGTCCTTTAGCTTATCTAAAGTAGCCGAAATATAAGGGAGTGGGTAACTATCTCGATCCGTATTTTTATTCAGTGTCCTATAGTCGACACAAAACCTATAACTCCCATCCTTTTTCCTAATCATCACAACCGGTGATGTCCAAGGGCTGTGAGAAATCTCAATCACACCCTTTTCTAACATATCCTCTATTTCCTCATCTATGCGCCTCTGAATAGCGGGCGATACCGGATAGTATCGCTGCTTGACTGGTTCCACATTTGGCTTTGTACGAATCCGATGTTCGACCAAATGTGTACAACCAAGTCCCTCAGGCATAGACCTAAAAACATCTGCAACAAACTCCTCAAGAACCGATTTTTCTCTAGTTGACAACGAAGACCTATCAACTATCGCCGCTACTGACGAGACCTCGACTTGGTCGGAAAACCTCCACTGATTCTTGGCCAAATCTGGCACTACACCGGCCTTAGACCAAAAGTCTACTCCAAGAATCAATGATTGGGGTAAATCCGGTATTACGAGGCATTCAAAGAGGACCGACTTGCCCTCTACCTCGAAAGGGACCGAAACTACCCCCCTAACCGGAACTTCTTCACCATCAGCAAGCGCAACCTTGCTGACCGCAGACGCCAATAAACTTATCCCCCAGGACTTTAATGTGTCCCAGCCTGGCCTACCAAGAATCGTCCTGGTGGCCCCGAATCCAAAAGCCCTAACATACGCACTCCAAAAATTTGCCTATTAAATATGGCCTATTATCCAATTCTCTACCTGAAAGAGAAAAACTCAAACAAATTTCGGACGGACGTTGCCTCTGAGGCCTACCACTATTTTCCCTAGCCAGCTGGTTGCCCGCAGGCAACCTACCTAAACCTCGCGAACTTCTTGCCCTGATTCCACAAGAGCTCGCTCCCCATTTCCCGACTCTTCGCGGGCCCTCGGAGCCGCTCTCGGGGCCGCCTCCCTGTCCGAGCGCTCCTGCGATTGCCCTGCTCTCTGAGAGCATCGGGGGCAATCACGCTTTAAAAAACCAGGCCGCCTACAACCAAAACAATAAATTTCCCTAGGGCAGTTACTCAAAACATGCCAAACCGCTTACAATTGAAGCACCTAAAAGAATTTTGGGGAGGAGCCTGAATTCTCCTCTCTAACCTAGCGTCACGCAAAGGGGGCCTAACCACTGAAACCTCGGGTTCAGCAGAGACGTACGCCAAGTACGGCTCCAACAAATTCTTGGATCGGCTGCTGGGCGGCGGCACGAATGCTTCCACATTCGCCCGCACAGCCTCCAGCTTCCGACCCAAGGAAACCAACTCCGATGAAGACTTAGGCTCAGCCAAGCCCAACTGAGTCTGGTAAAACGGGGACAGGTTTGCGATCACCAGACCCAGCATACGCCTCTCTGACAAGGGGTCGGACAGACGACCGAACAACCCCCTCATCGCCGCTACATAGATACCTATGGACTCAGTCCCACCCTGAGTCCGTCGCCTAATCTCTGACATCAAAATGTCGTCATAGTTGGGGGGCAGGAATTACAGTTTCAGCTCGGCGACCAACTCTCGCCAGCCTGAAACTGTCCTGCGGACATCCCTAAACCAGAGCAGGGCTTTTCCAGAAAAAAGCTCCACTGCTCCCCTAAACAACTGGGCTTCACTAACGCCCCGAGCATAGCATAGCTCGTCTACCCTCTGTAGAAAGGCATGTAGGGACATGTCTGTCTTTTCCCCGGTAAATTGAATACCCCACTTGGACAAATATTTTCTACTTTTTGAAAACCTACGTTACTCAACGATGTGGATGGCTCACGTCTCGGAACGGGTTCAGGCTTTTCCTCAACCGCAGACTCCCTACTGAGTCCCTTGGATGGTCGGGATGGCCTTGGATTGTCATCGAAGGCATCATCTCCGCCACCAACATCCTCCACCGCCTCGTTGAGTTCCCCCAACAACAAAAGAACCCTATTTTTGAGCGCCATCTGCTCTACTACTTCTTCCTTACTCGCTGGCCTCGAACGAGTAAGGCGACCTAAAGCCCATTCCAATTTCGCCAACATCTTTAAATATTCGGGTGACTTTGCGTCCTTGGGAGGGGTTTCCATAAGTTTTTCAACTTCGGAAATCTTCCCCTCCACACCCAACCTATCTTCCTCAAAAACAAACGGATATCCCGCAAAGACATCCACGGACTCCCTTCGCTCTATTTGCCTTGATGCCCTCAAGGACTTCCTCATGGACTCAAGGACACCGGAGTCACTGGCAACCCACGAGCCTCCATCTCGTATGCCAGTTCCTCTTGGTTTAATCGGTTAATCTCCATAATTAACTCGGACAGACAAAAAATAATATATTTAAAAAAAACAAAACTAATTTAAAAAAACTAAAACCAAAAAGAAATTCAAACAAAAAAAACTTTAAAAAAAACCAAAAAAAAAAATTTTTTAAATTAAAAAAAAATTACGGACAAAAAAAACAGGAACGACGAAACTTTTAAGGCGGGCGGCACCGCAAAAAAAAAATTTAAAACAAAATTTCTTTCTTTTTAAATACTTAAAAAAAAAAATTATCAAAACTTAATAAAAAAAATAAAAATCAAAAAAAAATAATTATTTATATAAAAAAAAAATTTATAAAAATAAAACTGTAAAATAATAAAGAATATTTAAAAAAAAATAGTTCAACCACAACAGCTAAAGGCGGACGACACCACCACTGTTTAATAAAATTACAAAAACAAAATTAAAATTTTACTAAAATCAAAATAAATAAAATGGTGCAACACAAAAATAAAATTTAAAAGAATTATTAAAAAAAACTTGCAAAAAAAAGGTTACAAATGTTGCACCAAAAAAAGGAACGGACTCACCAAAAAAACACGAACTCCGCCGGCAGTGTCGTTCTCACCGATACGATTAAAAAAAAAAAAAAAATGCTAAATAAAATAAAAAGACTAATTAGTAAATTATAAAAAACTGGATTAATACAACCAAAACAAACGGCACAAAAAAAAAACAAATTAATATATTTAAATCAAAAAAAAAATTTAATTTGAAAAAAAAAACCCGAAAACTAAAAAAACTTTTTTTTTTAAAATCAAAAAAAAAATTATTGAAAAAAAACAAAAACATTTTTATTAAAAAAACAAAATGGCCCCACGTTGGGCGCCAGCTTATCGCGCTATTTTGAACTAAAACTTTTCAAAACAAACTAAAATCAAAAATCCCCACGCGATAATTAAATTCCCTATTTGCCCGAAAAGCACAGTCGCGAAGCGTGGGATTTAAGACGACCCTCGCGGTATGGTATCCCTGGACGAACGAACAACACTAACACACGAAAACCTGATAAATAAACTTCTTTTAAAAACTACACCGAAACTGCCGCAATAGATATATATATAGGTATATATATAACTATATATAAAAGAAACGGAAATTTTCCCGACACAAGGAAAATAATACCGAACACAAACCCTTTTTCAAAATCAACACAAACCGACAATCACCCAAAAGAAATTATTCGTACACCAAAAATTATATTTCTTTAAACGCAATTGATTTGCGGGACCAGACCAACCTGTCTGAAATCCCTCGCACGATTCCTTGCAGAATCTATTCACCAGCTGGACTTCGATAAAATTCGATGTCCAGCAACAACTTGGCTCTGATGCGGGACGACACAAACAAAAAAAAGGAATAAGGAAGAGGGGGGGGGGGGGGGAAACGGCCAAACAAATCCCAAGCAAACTACTTGGACGGAAACACTTCACCAAAACAAATCACGACCGAACACAACCTGTCCAACTCTATTCAATTCCTCAAATTCAAAACACTAACTGGCCGACTGCCACAAATAAAATAAAGCAAAATAAACACTAGCTGGCAAAACTAAACCAGCGCGCAAAAATACTCCCTTTGGAACACTTGTCCTCCAGCCACAGTTCGACGATGGCAACAGCTCCACTTCACCACTCAAAAAAAATACAATTTAAAAAAAAGGAAAGAAAATTATCCAAATTTTGGAAACAACTAATTTAAGATTCAATTCAATTAGAAAAACCGAAGCTTTTGCCACTCTCCTTCTTCCCTGCTCAAAAAGAACTAAACGAAATTAGAATATATGAGCGCCTATGACGCTCACTTTCCATTTATCTTCCCATCTTGAAATATACATCTTGTAATATACATCTTGAAATATCTTGAAATATACATTTTGGCGGCACTCATGTACGTATAGGCGAAAGCATAAATGTTCTCAAATTCCTCTCCCTCAAACAGGTTTAAAAAGTACAAAAGCTTTAGTCCAGGTTTTGACAATTTACTATTGTAATGGCGAGGCTGGCAATACCCTCATCGGATCGCCGCCGCTCACTGAGCTAACTTAACGAAAGCAAAAGCGAAAGAAAGGAGAAGAAAGCAAGAGAACTTTGACAGCTCAAACAAAATATTCAGCTTTCTTCTTCCGCGCGCCGGCCGCATTTCGCCCGCGAGTGTCGAATTTGTTTTGCTTAACAAATTAAGCAAAACAAATATATTTATATAAAAAGTGACAATCAATAAAATTGTGCAGTGCGTTAATTCGGTCAGTGCGTGTGTGATATTGTTCCTCCGACTTTGTTCGCCCGTCGCCCCGAACCAAAGGGAAACATAAAAAAACAAAACAAACAATAAAAACAACAACATTCGTGTCGCGATTTTATACCGCGACACTTAAGCGGTTTAACAAAAATTACCATCGTTTCATCCCACCCAATAATTTCGCATATGTAGGTACCAACCTTATATACAAAGCTTTTAATTTGTTCAATTTCTTAAAATAAAAAAAAATAAACGAAAAAAAAGTATTACAGTGGAACTTACGTTTTGTAACATTTAAAAAAACATAAATATTATTTGAATTAATTTCACTTCCTAATTTTATTGAAATTCATTAGGAAATTTGTACTTTGTACTTGTAAGCTTAAAGCTAAGTGAAACATTTAGGAACAATTCTTAAAAAATGACTTGTATATGTTTACACCAGTATATATTGGCACAGATAAATATAAGTATATAGGTACATTTAAATTACTTTGTAATAATCTTCGAGTTTTTTTTTTAGTCATATTTTTCAAATTTAATTCAGATGTCTTCGTCCGTTAACTCCCCGAAACAAGGTATATCTGCATCAATATCTGAGAGGTTTTCAATTTGTTGCCTTAGCAGTTCACATTCCTCAACATCGCTTTCTTCAACATCGCATTCATCGACATGGTCTTCTGTAACTATAAGTTCCATATCAGTATTTACTATAAAACCAGCTTTTCGAAAACAGTTTTTGATGCTCTTTTGATCATTTTTAAAGCTTCCAGCAAATCAATTTTTTTGGAAAATTCCTTTTCAGTTAATCCATTTTCTAAATGGAGCAGTGGCTTTCTAATAATACTCGTTTTATATGATCCAATATTATGTCATTATCTACTCTGTGACATGACGCATTATCCACAAAAAGTTTAATTTTTTTTCCATCCGATTTAAACTTTTCATTTAGTTCCATAAGAATCTCGGTACATATAATTTGAGTCATCCATGCTTTAGAGTTGGCCAAATAGTTCACTGGGATGGTGCGATTGCGAAAACAACGAGGATTCTTAAATTTGCCAATGCAATAAACCATTTTATCGCTACCTGTTGAATTTGCAGTGATAAGTACACAGAAAAATTGTTGGTTGGTAAATCTAACCAAAAAAAATTGGTAATTTACAACCCATACAAAAGTTCGGAGAACACGAAATCGGAAACAATTTCCATCGGTTAATCTAAACGATAAAAAATAGTTTTTTTACCAATACAAAATTATTATTTTACTTGTACGCGAAAGCATGATGTATGCATAGAACGTGTTCTATTTTTAGATTGAACAGACTGTGCAGAGTATACTACCCCTGCAAGAAAAAACTGATCCTCAATTTACTGGATCTATAGGGTATATAGTTATTTTATAGCTACTATCGGTAAATCAAGAACTTGTAGAGCTGTAGGTTGGTTCCGAACTAATCTTAGGTAATGCATTGGTAGTGTGTTCAAACTAAACTCAGTGATTTGCGCTTGGCTTTGTTTCGTTTTTCTTTGAGAGAAGATTGCCGAACAAAACCCGAGTAATCTGTGAGGAGACCAGTTTTTCTAATCAGTTGCCATTTGTGAAGTGAATTAGAAGGTGGCGCTCCAATTTTGTTTGGTTTTCTTATAAAAAAGGAATAATTCAAAAAAACTTTATAAAAAATGGTCGGTTTGCATATGAAAAATAATATTCTTTTGGAGAAATGGCATTCGTTTTGTGTAAAGTGAAATATTTTCTGATAATTGAAAATGATTGAAAAAATTTTGAATTTTCTATATAAAATTTAATAAAAATGTGAAAAATAGTGATTGTGAGTGATTTAATGCTAATAGAAATTTTTTTCAAAACTACCTATATTTTTAAGCACGGCGATGTGCTACATAAATACAAAAGCAACGATTTCGGTTTTGGAATTCCAGTATTAAAATTAGTGCGTACAGTATGGTCATAGAGTAAAATGCATAAAAGGGTAAAAAATTCATTTTGTTGAGAATGATTTTTATATTTATTATACCCCCACACTCACTGTGGCAGGGTATACTAACTTTGTCACAACGTTTGTAACGCCCATAAGGAGGCGTGTCCGGTATGGAAAAGTATATATATTCTTGATCAGTATCACCTCCTGAGTCGATTTAGCGATGTCCGTCTGTCTGTCCGTCCGTCAGTCCGTCCGCACGATAGCGGTCGCAGTTTTGGAAATATCGACTTGAAACTTTTTTTACATGTTTTTCTCGTGAATACTGAGATCAAGTTCGAGAATCAGCCAAATCGGACAAAAACTGGGCGTGGCTCCCATACACCGAAAAAAAAGGTAAAAATTTTTCAAGTCTTTTTTATTGTTGCATTCGATTGGAAATGTTTAGAAACGTATTTTTGACATGGTCCGAGGTTCCGAAGCCACATATATAAGGGTCTAAATGGGGTCCTGAGACCAATTTTTTTTTTTTTTTGGATTTGATTGGAAATTTTTAGAAATGGATTTTGGACATGGTTTTGGCTCCAATACCACCTATAATTGGCTCAAAATAGGGTCTTGAGACCACATTTTTTTATGTTCGAGGTACTTCTTTCTACTGTGTGGGGGTATTTCAACTTCGGTATAGCCGAAGATAGTCCACTCTCTAGTTTTTACATAATTCCATATTTTTATTTTTACAGATTTTCGTTTATCTATTTTTTTATTTTTACTGTTTCTTCCTTTCTTTTTTTTGCAGATTTCAAATTTTTCATTATGTAATTTTTATTTAAAATTTTTCTTTTTTTTTCTTTCTATTTTTTTTTACAGTTTTATATTTTTACAATTTTTCATTTTTATGTTTTCAGGTAATACCTTCGAAACCAGTAGTCGTGTTTTGTTTGCAAACGAATAAAAAAATAAACGACAAGTTTCGACAAGATTTCGACTGCAACCAAAACACGACTAATGAATGCATTCATTGACCGATGTTATTAAAAATTATTAGCATAATTACATTTATACAAAACTATTTATAATAATAAAGTGCTACTTAAAAAAAATAAGATTGGGTTTTTTTTGCGAAAATAGTTTTTAGATTTACCGAAAGCTAGTATGTAGCTAAGTCGTAGTAACTGGTTCTTAACTGGCTACAAGTATTGTATAGGGGCCAATTTTCCATCGCTAGGAAGGAGCTAGATTGTAGTGGCTACTTCCGAGCTGACCGGAGGTAATGCAGAGGTGGAAGCAGGTAGCTTCCTCCAATGACAACGCAATGTTAAATTCACCACTTCACCACATGTGAAAGAGATTTGGGTACGACCAGTACCCCCTACTGCATAGCTAGTTCGGAACCATTTTGGAACTAGACCAATTTCTTTGCAGGGACATTTAGACGCACCAATACATGTACGCGAAAGCAAGATGTGTTCTATCCCTGCAAGAAATGGGTCTAGTTCCAAAATGGTTCCGAACTAGTTATGCAGTAGGGGGTACTGGTCGCACCCAAATCTCTTTCACATGTGGTGAAGTGGCGAATTTAACATTGCGTTGTCATTGGAGGAAGCTACCTGCTTCCACCTCTGCATTACCTATGGTCAGCTCGGAAGTAGCCACTACGATCTAGCTCCTTCCTAGCGTTGGAAAATTGGCCCCTATACAATACATGTATCCAGTTAAGAACCAATTACTACGACTTAGCTACATACTAGCTTTCGGTAAATCTAAAAACTATTTTCGCAAAAAAAACCCAATCTTTATTTTTTTTAAGTAGCACTTTATTATTATAAATAGTTTTGCATAAATGTAATTATGCTAATCATTTTTAATAACATCGGTCAATGAATGCATTCATTATTCGTGTTTTGGTTGCAATCGAAATCTTGTCGAAACTTGTCGTATATTTTTTTATTCGTGTGCAAACAAAACACGACTACTGGTTTTGAAGGTATTACCTAAAAACATAAAAGTGAAAAAATTTTAAAAATATAAATCTGTACAAAAAAATAGAAAGAAAAATTTTAAATAAAAATTACATAATGAAAAATTTGAAATCGGGAAAAAAAAGAAAGGAAGAAACGGTAAAAATTAAAAAAATAGATAAATGAAAATCTGTAAAAATAAAAATATGGAATTATGTAAAAAAAAATATAAAAACCATTCTCAACAAAATTAATTTTTTACCTTTTTATGCATTTCACTCTTTGACCATACTGTACGCACTAATTTTACTAGAATGCCAAAACCAAAGTCGTTTTGAAAAAATTTCTAGTAGCATTAAATCACTCACAATCACTATTTTTCACATTTTTGTTTATTTTTTCACATTTTTATTAAATTTTATTTAGAAAATTCAAAATTTTTTCAAACATTTTCAATTATTAGAAAATATTTCACTTTACACAAAACGAATGCCATTTCTCCAAAAGAATATTATTTTTCAGATGCAAACCGACTTTATGACAAAAAACACGCTTTCGAGATATTAACCATTTTTTTTTAACTTTATTAAATTTTTTTGGAATTATTCCTTTTTTATACGAAAACCAAACAAAAATTGGAGCGCCACCTTCTAATTCACTTCACAAAAGGCAACTGATTAGAAAAACTGGTTTCCTCACAGATTACTCGGTTTTTGTTCGGCAATCTTCTCTCAAAGATAAACGAAACAAAGCCAAGCGCAAATCACTGAGTTTGGTTTGAACACACTACCTCTGCATTACCTGTGTTTAGTTCCAAACCAATCTACATCTCTAAATGTGCTTGATTCACCCATTGTAACTATATAATAGCTGTATACCCTATTGATCCCGCAAAATGGGAGTCAGTTGTTTCTTGCAGGGATTTTTTGATATATGTTGTATTTAACAGACTTTTGAGACTATAATACATTTAGACGCTTGTTGAATAATGCTAGAGCTAGCTCAAACTCTCAAGAGGTTCGGGTTCGAATCCCGGGATAAGTGAGTAGAGCAAGTTGAAGTTTTTAAGTAAATAAAAAGTTATTACAAATTGTTATAAACAAAAAGAAACAGTAAGAAAAAAAAATGTAAAATGAAATAAAATATAATAAATTGTTTGGTTTTTGTAATAAATGCAAAAATAACAATTTTTGTGGGTTGCTATATAATTTTTTTGGTAAACTAACAATTTTTTTATCGTTTTTATTTACTTCCTCTGTTGGTTGAATCGTTTTTAACCAACCTTTTCGGTTAGATTTACCAACTTTTTTTTTTATGTGTAGTGTTATTCGGTCCTTGGCCAATTTTCCTCCTGATATTTGTTCCATCCTATTTACCAAAGAGCCAGAAGGCAGCGTTTTGAAAAGTAAAGCGGATTCATCTGCATATTCTTTCCATATTATTCCAGGAGATGTGGTAATACCTTGGCCAGCTATTCGTCAGCGGCATGTCTGTCGGCCGGGGTTTTTTCGCCATGTGCGGTTTTGTAATGAATATTTTCCCGCTTCTTGGTTGGAAGTCAACATTTAAAAAACCGGCGAATACTTCAGCTTTTTCCATTAGAAGCGGCCCGGTGATTATGGCTTGCTTCGATCGCATATCCGTAAACCACACTGCCAGTGCATTTTCAACCTCTTTGTGAGTCCCTGTACGGGAACGTTTTTTTGTAAGATTTTGATTTTTGGCAGCTACACTGCGTATGGAGTTCATGTTTTGAAAGATTCTTGTTAAAGTAGCTGCACTGCAATTAAACTCTACTCCAATATTCTTCCTGGACTCTCCTGATTCAAGCTTCTTCAAAATATCCAATTTTTCTTTAAAAGTCAAGCTATTGCATTTTGTTCCAGAAGTCCGAAATTATTCTTATTCTCACATTTGCTTGTTCAAAAATGTGGTTTTATATTCATACCTTTGGTGCAGACATTTTAAATTTACATTAATTTGACGAAAGCAAAGAATTAAAATTTCAATAAATTAGTACAAATCGACTTTTTGGAAATACAATTTTGTTTCAGTTAACCGGGGGTTTCAGTTAAGCGGGTTTCAGTAAAGGGAAAACATTTGTATGAAAAAGGCCACCAAAATCATGGGGATTCAATTTTCGTTTCACTTAAGCGGGTTTTTCGCTTAGGAGGGTTTCACTTAAGCGGGCTCGACTGTATAACATGTCAATGTTGTGTAAATCTGGTGTTCGTGTTATGTCTCGTAAACAGTGGGATGCACGTTGACCAGATTTTTACTATTTTTCTTTATTTTTCACTTTTTTATCAAAATAATGAAATGGGCGCAGGCCTTGTTCCTCTGCTGCTTCGTATGGTATTCGAGAGAGAGTGATTATTAAGTTTCAAAAAGCCGTCGGCAAAACCGAGATCGCCATACTTGAAAGCTGATTTCGCTACAGGCAACAGCGCCCCCTACATTTAACAAATTTATATAAGGTGGCGTTCATATTTACGCGGATGGAGTGAACATTGCCGCCCGCCTTGCGGCGTCACTGCAAATAATTCTAATAGTAGTATTCTAATATAATTCATAAAATTCATAAAAATTCAGTAAAGCTTCAGTGCGTACATTTATTTAAATGGAGATCAGTGGAAAAATTTAAATTCAATAAAATTTCCAACTAATTAAAAAAGTTAGAATTACATTGGGTAATTCCCTCATATGTTGTACCCGAATATGGTACTTTGGGCGAGAAGTTGCCCCGATGTGCCTGCAATGTTGCCCTCCATGTAGATGCGATATGAGACATCGACCCCCAAAATCAAATCAACAGGCCGAGATCGGCAGAAATCACGATCAGCCAGCACGACGTTCATATATGAGCACTGACATCAACAGAGATAAACGGTGTTACCTGCGGACTGCGGCGATCAATTCAGGGGGTTTAGTCAGGTTCGCCCGGGCTTTGCATACTGGTACGAAGTACCAATGCAGAGAACCGAAGCAACTAAATTACTGATTTTGCTTGCAGGCACGAAGTTCCAATGCAAAAACCGAATCAACTACTCTAACGATTTTGCATGCAGGCACGAAGTGCCAATGCAGAAACCGAATCAACACAATTGTGGATTTCGCATACAAGCCCGAAGTACCAATGCCGAAAACCGAAACAACTAAATTGGTGATTTTGCATGCAGGCACGAAGTACCAATGCAGAAACCGAATCAACACAATTGTGGATTTCGCATACAGGCCCGAAGTGCCAATGCCGAAAACCGAATCAACTAAATTGGCGATTTTGCATGCAGGCACGAAGTACCAATGCTGAAACCGAATCAACTCAATTAGCGATTTTGCATGCAGGCACGAAGTACCAAATGCAGAAACCGAATCAACAAATAAACTACGGCAGCGATTTTGCATGCAGGTACGAAGTACCAATGCAGAAACCGAATCAACTAAATTAGCGATTTTGCATGCAGAAACCGAATCAACTATCGACATTTCTTAATAGTACTCTTTTAATACATTTTCCGTACTTAATTAATACAATTCATACAATTAATTAATAATTCAAATAATTTTCATCTTATTATTATTAAATTAGGTTTATAAAATGAGGTGCATATTCGGTTGTAAAGAAGAAATATAAAGAAAATAATAATAAATTGATGTGGGCAAAAATGAGCCCGCGATTTTTGTCCTCACATTGCCCTGGGTTTTCCGGGGCCAGACGTAGGAGAGCAGTTTACGTTTACTTGCGGTTGATGGCGGTTACGAAGTGGATCTGGTTTCCCTTGATGCGGACTCGGAATTGATGTGCTCCAACTCCCCGGATAAAAATTGCGGAACGGCGATTGCCCCTTTCCGCTATGCAGTGACGTATTATGTCGACCAGATTCCACCTGGTTCGGTCGTCGTATCCATCCAGGTTTGCCGTGAGCACGACTTCAGGCGGCTCTATCGGACGCGATGGGCTTTGGGCGGTTGGAGTCCTGTCGTGTGTTCTAGGTGGGGTGAAATGGAATGGAGTGCGGGTCTTGCTGTTGAGACTTCCTGATGACGTTCAGGGCCTTCGCCGGCGTACCTCGTCGACGTCTTCATCATCACTACTGTCTCCAAACAGCCTCAAAGTCACTGGTCTTGATGAAGGCCGCCCGAGGATCCGCCCGTGACCACTTCCGAATTCGCAGCTGGGTGGCTGCGTTTGCGGAAACCGAGTCTATTGGGCCACTTCGGGGGGTTTGGTTGCCCGCGGGAACATTGTTTGCGGCGAAGCCTGTTGGTCGACTTTCCGTGTTGGATGCGACAGTATTTGACTCGTCTGGCTGGTCAAACGTGACTGCATTGACGGGTGTCCTGGATAGGGCTGTGCGTGACGCATCCGCCTGGTCGAGCAGGACTGCGCTAGCCGATGGGTCAGGTGCGATGGCGAGCGGTTCGTCTGACAGTTCATACTGGTCGAGCGTTTCGGGTGTGGCGGCGATTTCGGCTATTGTAGCTTCACCCATCTCTTCAGGACTACTAGGGATCGAAATAATTTCGCAATCTTTGTGAGGGGGCCCGTAGCGCACCAGGCGGTCGTCAGCACTCACGGACTGGAAAAATACTCCCTGGTTGTTTCCCTGATTTTGATAAGCCACTCAGTTGTTCGCAGCCCGGTTTTTGAGAGGTTGATGATTGTGCCTGCCATCAACACCGATCTTGGCCGGGGAACACCCTGGTCTTCTGAGACCGAGTCAGGTGGTCGTGAGGAGCTCTTGGGCAGTTGGGATCCTCCATCCGTTGAGCCATCCTCGTCCATGTCTTCGTTGATCGTAGTGCCCGTAGGTCCATCACCCTTGCCGGTGACCTCTTCGTTGTCGTTCCCACTTGATATGGAGAGGTTTACCATTGGCAGTACGGCAGCCTCATCGTCGCTGGATGGCCAGTCAATGCTGATATCGTTGACCTACATCGCGCCTACATCGCTCTCACTATCGGATAGTGTACCGCATTCATACCAGCTGCCCAGCTTCGAGGGATACTCGCTGTGGATGGTGTGTTCCAAACGAAAGTCGAGAACCCTCCTTCCTCGACCATTCGTGGTAACGGCCGGTTGCACTGCGGCGTGCTCTGGCGCCTGTGCCTGCTGCAGCTTGACTTGTGGAAGGACAGGTGTCCAGGGGTGGTGTGCGGGTTAGTGGCCCTCCGCTCGAGGTCGCACTCGTAAACGTGACTCGCCGCGCCGATCTTGCCCATAACGGACTTCTTCATCGTCTCGGCTTAATCGCTGGGTGCGCCGACCCTGGTTTGAAGCTTCCGAGTGTCGTTGTCGGAATTGTGTCCTTCGTGTGTCGGCGATTGTGATTCCTCACAGCTCGTTTATGGCAAGCTGTGGAAGAGGGAAAAATTGTGTTAATAGTATCGTTTCTAGTGAGGGCACAGTGGTCAGTTCCAGTCATTGTAGTGTGGAAAGGTTTAAGTTCACTAATGTGGGCTGTCCGGAGTTTTTTGTCACCCTCGCGCTTCAGCTGTACGATTACGACCGAAGGGAATCCGACCACTTGGTAAGGAGCCGCGTACTTCGGTGCCAATTTAGCCGAAAAACTATCGATTGCCTTTGACAACGGGTGTTGCCGGACTAACACCGGTTGCCCCAATTAGGGGCAACCGGTCTGCGCAGGTTGTAATGCCGTGCCTGATCGCCTGTCGCCTTGGCCAAGTTGTGTTTCACAATTTTGAAAATCTCCTGCAGCTGTTGGGCTCGCTCTGCTGGCTTGATGCTAGTAGTTCCGGTGCCCGTAGTGACCTCGTCGTACAATGCTTTTGGAAGCCTCGGTTCTCTCCCCTGAGTCAGGAACGCAGGACTGTAACCGGTACTTTCGGATACGCTGGTGTTGATTGCTAAGCTTATTTCTGGCAGGTGTTCATCCCAGGTTTTTTGATTCTGGCCGGCGAACTGTGCAATCATCGTTTTCACCGTGCGGTTAGCCCTCTCTGTCGGATTTTCTTGTGACGTATAGGGCGCCGTATACTGGTGACGCACCCCGACCTCCTCCATGTAGGCCTTGACGATACGGCTCGTAAACTGAGTGCAGTTATCGGATAAAAACACCTTCGGGACGCCATACCTGGCGAGGATGCGTTCCCAGAACGCCCGCAGAAGTCCCTCCGGGGTGGCATCCCTCAAAGGCACCAGCTCCGTCAACTTTGAGAATCGATCGAAAAATACTAGCAACGTAGTATTTCCATGTTTGGATCGTGGCAGCGGCCCGACAAAGTCGGCGCACACGGTCGACCATGGTTCCGGCGCCTGCTGACTCACCTTGTATCGCTGGCATGACTCACATTGTCTCACATAACGACTTATGTCACGAAACATTCGCGGCCAGTAATATCGGTTGGTGATGCGGCCGATCGTTTTGCGTATCCGCAGATGTCCAGCGCTAGGGCTATTGTGGTTTTCTTCCATGACCCGTTTTCGCAGCGGGGTGGCGACGCAAAGCTTCCATGGAGCGCAGTCCTCATCGCCTGCGTGCCTGGCAATATGTCGATACAGTTGGTCGTTGATCAAAGCTTAGTCGGGATATTTTCCTGGCTGACCGAGCACCTCAGGCCGCCGTTTCTGCAGCCATGGGCAGCTTACGTCGGTTGTAGTCCCCGTTGCCTGTTGACAGCTCTCTCTGGGTTGCCGCGACAGTGCGTCCTCGACGACATTCAGCTTCCCTCTGCGATACTGCACGGTAAATTTGTGCTGTTGCAGTTCCAGCGCCCATCGCGCTATACGGCCGGAATTGAGCCATTTAAGCGATAAATGGTCTGTAATCACCACAAACTCATAGCCTTATAGGTAGGGGCGCATTTTGCGGATTCCCCACACGATGGCCAGGCACTCCTTCTCAGTTTGCTGATATCAACGAAAGACGAGCAGTGAACACCTTGGCTGTACGACGTTCGTTCAACTTTGCAGCCAAAAATGCCATAGTCTGCATAAATTGCAATGCAAACAGATTATGCAATTTTTGTTCTCACGCTATGCTGAAGCATATCAGGATCAAGTTGCAATTTCTGTTTGCATAACTGTTGCGAAGTCAGGCAGTATTGGCCTTGACTTCAAATTTGCTTAATAATCATTATTCTAGTATTTAAGAAATGTTTTTATCAAATAAAAGGCAGTTACAAAAATTAGCTCATCGTACATTGTACACAATTGTACACATGGTCCTTCGAACTTAAAATTTGAGGCAGAGACTTATCAAAGGTCTACAAAAACAGCAGTTTTCCTTTAGTTTCCTCCACCAAGGGCAGGAAACTTTAATAAAGGTTTTACATAAAAAAGGCGTAAATCACGGCCAGACAGTGGTTTAAGCGTCCCGAAGCTTTGATATCGGTACAGTGTTAAAACAAAAAATTTTAAAAAGTCATCTTTAAAAAAAAAAAAGGCAAAATTGAGTTGCATGGATTCGCAGATCAGAAGCGGCGTATGCAGCCGTCGTCTATGCAAGAGTGACCGTTGGAGGAAACGTTACAATATCATTGATAGCGTCAAAAACAAAGGTAGCTCCGGTGAAACAAGTGTCGCTGGCTCGATTAGAGTTTTGTGCAGTCACACTCTTGACAAAATTAATCAATTACATCAAAAAAGACAACGAAATTGTGTATGACACAATTGTGATGTGGTCGGATTCAAAAATTGTATTAAGCTGGCTGAAACAACACCCAGTTAAATGGACCACATTTGTTGCTAATCGCGTGTCGTATGTTCAAGAAAATTACAAAGGACAAATACGATTTGTACCGGGGAAGCAAAATCCAGCAGACATTCCATCAAGGGGATCATTCGGGGACGAGCTCATCAGTAATTCCTTGTGGTGGAACGGACCGAAGTGGTTGGCAAATGAGGAAAGCACATGGCCTAATGAGTTTGACGCTGTCAGCCTGATCAACGTTCCGGAGGCTCGCAAATCAATTACGTGCACAGTTGCGGTCCCAGGTGATGAAGTGGACGAGTTCTTATCACGATTTTCATCGCTAAAAAGGCTTATACGTGTAACAGCATATTGTATGAGGTTTGGAACCAATATTAGAACCTGTAAGTCCAAACGAAAAAGTGGGTGCATAACTGCTGAAGAAATTAATGCAGCAGAAATGGCACTCATAAAGAAAGCACAAAATGTTTTTAAGGGAGATATTACAGATTTGACAAAAATCAAGAGTGTAAAAAGAAATAGTCGGCTATTTTCCCTAGACCCCTTCATTGACGATGACGGCGTGCTTAGAGTAGGAGGCAGATTGGAAAGCATGCGTCAACAAATGCATTACATGTTTTCGCTTTAAAGCCAAAGGACAAACTCAATTGATGGGACAATTCCCACCGCCAAGAGTAAACTTTTCAAGACTATTTACACACTGCGGTATTGACTACGCAGGACCAATACACATCAGATGCTCACAAATTCGCGGCATAAAGTCACACAAGGCTTACATTGCAATATTTGTGTGTCTAGCAACCAAAGCCGTTCATATAGAGCTGACCTCGGACCTCACAACAGAAGGATTCCTAGCAGCACTAAAACGAATGATAAGCAGACGAGGTGCAGTATATCACATTTACAGCGACAACGGTACAAACTTCGTCGGAGCGAGCAACCTTCTTCAGAAGATCCGATCAGAAAATCAGTTATCAACTGAGGGAATTCGATGGCATTTCATCCCTCCTGCATCTCCACATTTCGGCGGGATTTGGGAGTCAGGGGCTAAATCAATTAAATACCATCTACATCGCTGCTTAGGAGAACAAAAGTTAACCTATGAGGAAATGAATACTATCCTTGTACAAATAGTAGGATGGCTCAACTCACGTCCATTGTATGCTTTATCAGATAACATAGAAGATCTCAACGCTCTCACTCCCGGACATTTTTTTTTAGGCTCGCCATTGATCGCACCGGCACACGACACCGTACTGAACCTTGCAGACAGCAGTCTCAAAAGATGGAAGTTGGTGCAAAAAATCAAGCAGGACATTTGTAATCGGTGGTATCAAGATTACATCAAGCACATCCGCCAACAAAGATATAAATGAACAAAACAAATGGTTAATGTGGAATTAGGCCAACTAGTTCTTCTGAAAGATGAAGCTTTATCTCCTTCAAAGTGGCCTTTAGGCAGAGTAGTGGAGGTTCACAAGGGAACTGTGGCCTCACTCGAGTCGCTACTGTCAAAACATTAAAAGGACTAGTCAAACGGTCAATACAAAAAATATGTTTGTTAATGACGGACGATAATAACAATGGCAATCCGGAAGAGGAACTTCCATCAACAAGTCATACTCTACCAACCGATCCAGCCACAACAATCAAGCCCCGAAGGATTCTGAAAAATAACACAAACAGTATGTCAACAGTTCTAACGATAATGTTACTCATGTCCACGTTCAAATCGGGAAGTGGCACATATACAATCACACATCCTGAATCTGGAATATTTATTGAAAACGTAGGAGTCGCCAAGGTTCAACGGGGAGTACTACGCACAAAGACTGTATTTTCAATTACTGATATTGAGCAAGATCAGTTCAACCTGAATCGTACCAAGAACGAAGTAGCAAGGTTGTGTGAAAGGGCAAAATCTCTAACCCAAGACAGCCAATGTGATGAACTGGTGCACCATTTGAATGAGGAATGGAGTAACATATTCTCGATATTCAATCGTTTAACCATAATTCCAAGGCGGCAAAAGAGAGGACTCCTTGGGACTTTGATGACATAGTTATTTGGAGTAAATGATGAAGTATACCATGATATCGACTCATTGGATCGAAATCAAAAAGAACTTATTAAAAATGCAAAAACCAACTCCAAGATCATGCTGTCGACGATTGTATCTGTGAAGGAAACTGATAAGCATTACAGAATTACAGATAAAATTAACAAATTTGCAAAAAAACTGAACGAAGGAATTCAGGCAATCAACAACATGGAAAATTACCGATTCAGTGATGCCAACAAACTAAATATCCATATCCTCAACGCTTACTTAGTTGCAACTAGCTATATGAAGGAAATCGAGTTGAAATACAATAAGCTACTGAACGCCTACCTGAAACGGAGTCACCTGTACGAGTTCTTGTCACATCAGATGGTACACGAGTTGACTACGAATTTCACGGCAAATTTAGATGCTGGACTGGAAGTGCTGCCTGAACCAACAGACAAATTGGAAGTTTCAATTACGTCAAACGAAATAATAATTTCTGGCTACTTTCTGATCACCGACAAGGATATCTATGAACTGATCAAGCTGAACACAATACCGGAAAAAATCGGAAACTACACGTTTCAAGAAGTTCAGATGACAACATCTCTTTTCGGAGTAAATTACAACCTGGAAAGATATTTTGAATCATCAGTGGACAACATAATGACGGCATTAAAATGGAACGGAAGCACCTTTATTCTCCAACCATCTATATTCCTAGACATTGAGACGAGCGCAACTGTATTATCCAGCAACTATATAAGAAGATGTCATTCAAAAAATGTAATAGAAGAATAATCACATCAAAAGGTACCATCTGGAAAGAGCTGTGGACTCATAATGCTTGGATCTTCGTGACTGCGGTCCAAACAACAGTCATTGAAACATGCGGTACTGAGCGCGAAGAAATTTTCCTCAACAAAACTGGAATCATTCACATCACTCCCGACTGCTGCATTCAATCCAAATATGTGCGGCTGGAAGCCAAGCTATTTGAAACAGTGCCGATTGTGACGCACTTCACCAAATCTATGGCGATTATCAATGCAACCATCAAACTGTGATTCCTTTAGAAAGTGATTTGGCAGAGGTCCTGAGGGATAATGAGCAAGAGGCCTCAGACTCTATTCAACAGCTTCACGACGCGAATTGGAAGGCAATCTGGGCCCACCAACATTGGACGACCGGCGCTACTATCACACTTATTGTAGTTATTCTGTGTCTCGCCGCGCTACTTAAGAGAACTCGAGTGTTTCATAGGCAGAGGCGATCTAATAGCACAGAATTACCCGAAGTCAAAAGCAGTGACGATACAGCATTCAACATCAGATGGTGATTTGGATGCGACACCAATAATACCAATAACACCAATACTTGCCGCGTGTGGCAAAATGTTGATGAATCATTGACAACTTGGCTTTGGCTGCATATTTGCTGATATCAACGAGTCGACATATTTGCTGATATCAACGAAAGACGAGCAGTGAACACCTTGGCTGTACGAAATGCCATAGTCTGCATAAATTGCAATGCAAACAGATTATGCAATTTTTGTTCTCACGCTATGCTGAAGCATAGCAGGATCAAGTTGCAATTTCTGTTTGCATAACTGTTGCGAAGTCAGGCAGTATTGGCCTTGACTTCAAATTAGCTTAATAATCATTATTCTAGTATTTAAGAAATGTTTTTATCAAATAAAAGGCAGTTACAAAAATTAGCTCATCGTACATTGTACACAATTGTACACAGTCTGTAATGTAAATGTCTGTGTAAAATCGGGGCAAGCCAGTACTGGTGCCTCCGTAAGTTTCTCTTTTAGTGTTTCGAAAGCCTTTTGTTGTTCTTCCCCCCACTTCCAATGCTTCCCCTTCTTCAGCATAGCTGTCAGGGGCTGAACAATTTTCGCGGAGTCGGGGACGAAGCGCCGATACCATGAGGCTACTCCCAGAAAGATTCTCACGCCTCTCACGTTTGTTGGTGGCTCCAACTCCCGGATGGCAGCCACTTTGTCCGGATCTGTGTGGATACCCTCTCCACTCACAATGTGACCCAAATACTTAATTTTTGCCTGAAAGAACTCACATTTTTCCATGCGCAGGTTTGCGGTCCTCAAACGCCTGAAGACCTCCTGTAGATTGTCCAGATGCTCCTCCAGAGTGGAACCCGTGACCACGATGTCGTCGAAGTAGGCGAAGGAGAACGGCTCCAGCTCCGGACCAATGACACGGTCGAGAGCTCGCTGAAATGTTGCGGGGGTGGAGTGCAGTCCGAACGGCATGACGCGCCATTGGAAAAGCCCACGGCCTAGCACAGTAAATGCAGTGAATTGTTTGCTGCTTTCTGCCATAGGGATTTACCAGTAACCAACTTTCAGGTCCAGACTGCTGACAAATTTTGCATTTCTTAATCGGTCGAGAATGTGATTTATGCGCGTTAACGGGTAAGCGTCTGGAGCGGAACGGCTGTTAAACTGTCGATACATAGGCGCCATGCGCCGGTCTTCTTCCGAACCAGAACTATCGGCGCGCTACGTGATGGCTCGATGCATCCTTTATTTAATAACTTGTTGACTTCTTCGTTGATAATGGCCTGCATCGCTGGGTTGCGGGGAAAGTACCGCTGCTTGATTGGCCGATCATCCGTCATCCTAATGATGTGCTCCGTAATTGTCGTAGTTCCCTGTAATTCGTTAAATTTCGGCAACTCCCCTGCTAGAAAGTCATCAATTTGTTGCTGTTGGTTAGGCGGCTCTCCCGCCAGTATCATGCATTGCTCTGCCGTTGCTGGATTTTGCAGCTATAGTGTTTCTCCCGCACACGTGAGCGACGCTTTCATCATGATGAGGTAGTCCCACCCCAGGATCACGTCCTCGTGGGCATCTGGCATAACCATAAATCTGAACTCGCACCGTTGACAGCCTATAGTCACTCTGACATCCAGCCCTTGCGTCAGTCTTCTCATTCTGCCGTCAGCTAACCTGACCACGCCTGTCAGTCTCCTCTGGGACGGTGATTGCTGCGTGGCGGGGGTGTTCCGGGTCGATACTCCATGCGATATGTTTGATGTAGTCGCCACTCGCTCCTTGATGTTTTCCAGTTCCTCTGCCATGGTTATCAACTCTGTGAGATCATTGAAATCCCTTCGGCGGATGTACCACTGGTACTCTGGTAATGTGTTCCAGTATATTCTGTCAAGCTGCTCCATTATTTTTTTTTTATTTTATAATTCATTTTATCCTAATTTTTCACTTTTATTTATTTGTTCTCGGTCTTTCCGTTTTGCCTAGCGGAATCACTGTTCGCCCCGCTACGTTTTAACTGTTTACTGGTTTATACCTAAGCGCCGATGTCCTGTTGGGTTGTTTTCGAGGCCACCTGTTGCCTGGTAATCCCGTACGATCGGATTTTCGCTGTTATTTTAGTTTATTTGTTCAATTTTTAAACTGTTGTGAACATTCTCACTGCAGGTGCACTTGTAACTGTTTGTTTTTTTCCCCCTTTTTTTTACTGTTGGAGATTTTGCCGTTTTTGGCCACTCTTTGCCTGTTTTTATACACGAGTGCCTTTTCTCCGTAACTGTATATATCACTATTTTTTAATGTTTCAACACTCTGGAATTTGTCTTCACTCGCGTTTTATATTTTCAATATACGATGTCCCTGCTCGGGCGCCATTGTAACGATGTCTTTGTAAAGCCGTCGGCGTCCAGGGTCGTGTACAAGAATTTATTTGTTTGGGACGTATATTTGACAAATTCCAGTAAAACTTATTTTTTTGGTTTTAATTCGCATTTATTACTCTTCGGTTTATTTGCCGGTTACAATATTTTCTTAGTCTCTATCGTTTTTCCCGATTTACAATATCTTTGTCGTCTTCGCGTCGATTACTCCCGTGGTCTCCAGTTCGGTTGGTCGCTCGTCGGTTTTCTTCGCGCTTCTTACTGCCTTCGGTTTTCTCACTCTCTTGGCTCAAATGTTCGGGCTAAAGTCGGTCGGGTTCAGCCAGGTTCGCCCGGGCTTTGCATACACGTATGAAGTACCAATGCAGGTACGAAGTACCAATGTAGAAACCGAATCAACTATATTACCGATTTTGCATACAGGCACGAAGTGCCAATGCAGAAACCGAATCGACAAAATAATGGATTTCGCATACAGGCCCGAAGTACCAATGCCGAAAACCGAATCAACTGAATTGGTGATTTTGCATGCAGAAACCGATTCAACCAATCAACTACTCTAAGTACCAATGCAGAAACCGAATCAACTAAATAATATAACATTATCTACTACCACTAATTCGTCTAATCGTTCGATCCTAACGGCACGATATGCCTACTGGTACTACTCACTACACGACTTACTCGCACGCGACTCCGGGAGAACTGGAAGAATTTCCAAAAATGTCTCGCCTTTTATAGCCGACGGCACCGAAATTCTGTTGTTTTCTGTGCTGATCGTTTTTCTTCAACGCCTTCGCTTGAAAGTCAGCTGGTCGGTTACAGCGTAGGTAGGGTTGCGCAGTTGCTCTTCGCAATGGCGTTACCATATCGAAATTTCTTAATACTACTCTTTTAGTACATCTTCCGTACTTAATTAATACAATTCATACAATTAATTAATAATTCAAATAATTTTCATCTTATTATTATTTAATTAGGTTTATAAAATGAGGTGCATATTCGGTTGCACAGAAGAAATATAAAGAAAATAATAATAAATTGATGTGGGCAAAAATGTGCCCGCGATTTTTGTCCTCACAACTTTTACCATCGCAGTGGGACGGATGGCAACGACTTGTTGCGTCACAATGGACAAAGTAGACCCCCGGTTTGTAATCTGGGTTCGCAAGTCTCGGGGTAAATTGCCTGTTTGTGCATTGCGGTGTTGATACGGGACCAGGCGATTGTCGTTTCTCTCACGACCTGTTCGATTGGATATCGAAATCTGTACCAGTGTGACCGCTTTGGTAGACTTTCGTCATGAAACGCACCCCTCCGTCTACAGTAACCTGAGATGCTCCGGTCTTCGAAGCATCTCAGTCAGTTCAGGACATTAGTCCAGACTCGGACGTTCAGACATCCGAACCCTTACGCTCGTCTCCGGCCCAACCGGTTTGCAGATAATGTCGGAAGATCATTCTTGCATGGCCAGTTATGTGTAATGAGTGTGGGTACACTTATCATCGGAGGTGCTCGGGTCTACGTAACAAGAGCCAATATGGCCTTAGTTACGTGGGCCCCTGCTGCCGCAAATTGGTGACTCCACACCCAAAATTACCTAACTGGGCCCAGCAGCCTCTGACGAAGGACCGCAGCGCCTGTAGCTCGACTGCGCCGACACCAGCCGGTGACGCCATAAACCCAACCATTGTAGATGAGTCCGGCGGTTCCTTGAAAGAAGCGCGGAAAGTGGTTTCAAGATCTTGCAATGGAACTGCAACGGACTCAGCAGAAAAGTGACTGAGGTGACCGAGTTCATGAGTAGGCATGGCATCCTCATTGCGGCACTCCAAGAGACCAAACTGACGAGCAGGAATCCCCTTTCTTGCTCGTCTAGTTACAGTGTCATACATTATTGCCGTTTGATCGGGGGAGGTTGAGATTGAGATATTTAATGTATACATCCCTCCAGAGGCAGCACAGTCCTTCAATGGAATTTCTATTGGAGGGCCAGAGAAGAGTTATACTAGGGGACCTAAACGCCCACCATGATGGCTGGTATTGTAATTTAGGATGTGATCGACCGGGAAATTCGTTGGTCGATCAAATCGACGGGACAGCATTCAGTATCGCCAACGAACAGTACAAGACTCGTATCACAGCAGACTGTCAAAGCTCTCCTGATGTCTCTATAGTCAGTGCTGACTTAATCGCCCACACTTCGTGGAGGACACATATCGCCCTGAGTTCAGACCATCTCCCAATTGTTCTGGAATTGACAAAGAGTACGGATTTCATAACTTCTGAAAACCGTACCTTTGCTAACTTCATAAAGGCGGACTGGGAAAGATTCAATAAGATATGTGAGTCGCAATTCAGCCAGCAGCCCGCACCCGCCAACACCTATGCGGGCTAAAAGACTTTTAGAGTCATCCTAGTGAAGGCGTGGAAACGCAGCATTCCTGCTGAACGCATAGCCAATATGCGCCCAAACTTCCCTCTAGAAGCATCTCTCCTTTCCAACCAAAGAGATGAACTCAGGAGACAGAATGCAGCAGACCCCCGCCTGAAGGACATGAACACTGAGATTAGCAAACTTGTCAGTGATCAGTGTCGAGAAAAATGGCGCAATCACCTGAAGGAGTCAGAGAGAGGTTCCAAAAATCTGTGGACGACACTACGGAACCTCACAAATCCCCGTAGAAATGGAAAACCCACACTCTCTTTTGAGGATGGGTACACGCCGCTTGACCCCGTTGCACTGCTCTGAATAAACAGACTGTGGAACACCCTAATAAACCGGATAAAAACCGAAGAGGCATCAAATGAAGAATTCGTGCCCTCTAAATCCCCAAAGATGAGCGGGTCACGTTCTCTTCTGATGATCTACATAGCCATCAAATCTGCCAAAAACTCGACAGCGTTGGGTCCCGACGCCCTTGCAATAAATATGCTAAGGCACTTGGGGGAGCAGGGAGTTAACTACTTAACAAAGGTCTTCAACCGTTGTATTAACTCCCTGGAGATACCACAAAAGTGGAAGCTTTGGAAGATTATTCCTCTTCCCAAACCTGGGAAGCCGCTAAACCAGCGCAGCTCCTACAGGCCCATCACCCTGCTCTCGCCAGTTGTAAAGGTGCTGGAATCTCTGCTACTCCCTACCCTCAGGGAGCGACTCCCAGTGGCAAACCATCAACACGGCTTCCGCTCGGGCCACAGCACTACCACTGCCCTGTGTGATATTACTTCAGCCATCACCGATGGCATAAACAAGAAAAAGCCTCACCACAGGTGGTGGTTGCCTTGGACATGGCATTTGATACTGTCTGTAACACCAATTTATTGTAGGACGTTTATGACTCCACTCTTCCGAATGTCTACGAAATATGGTTGGCAGTTTGCATGGCTGGACGAAAATCCTATGTGGAGCTTAGAGGTTCCAAATCGGGACTGAGAATAAATAATCAAGGGGTTCCGCAGGGAGGATACTATCCCCCCTGCTGTTCTACACTTATCTCTCCTCAATCCCGGTCCCTCCACCAGATCTGAAACTAATTTCTTACGCTGAAGACTGCACTGTGCTAACGTCAGGTGAGAAAATCGAAGAAGTGAGGTTAAATCGAGGAAGTGAGGTTAAATGCTTATCTGCCAACGCTCTGTAATTTCTTGGCAGATCGGAACCTCAAACTTTCCGCACAAAAATCAACAGCCACGCTTTTTAACAATTGGGCCAAGGAGGTAAGGAGGACTCTGGAGGTATACATTGATGCCAACACCAGAGTCCCCACGCATGGTAGCCCCAAGATCCTTGGGGTTGTTTTCGATACCATGCACACCTTCTCCAAGCACGTGGAAGGCGTGCTTGCTAGAGTGAAGGGCAGAACGAGATCCTCAAAGCGATAACGGGCAGTACTTGGGGTAAAGATAAGGAGACGATACTAGACTCTTACAAAGCCATAGGTCGTTCCCTTCTCGATTACGCCTCACCAGTATGGGCACCAAGCTTGAGTGACACTCAGTGGAAAAAGCTTCAAACAGTTCAGAACTCGGCCCTGAAGATCACCTACATGATGAGACGTTTGTTCTGCCTGTGCGGACGCACTGCTCTTTGCTCACCCGCCAACACTTGATTAAGTGCGAGGATTCCAGCCATCCAAACCATGGCAGCATAAGGCCGGAAAACACTGATTGGGCAAAGCAGATTAGGCGTGATTATCGGACCGAAGCGGTGCCAATTAATCACCCAATCGTCATGATTCGAGGAGGCCAAATGACGATCAAGGAGGCGCTGTCATGGGTTAACACCCAAGCGGTTTCCGGCACCTTGCAGAACAGGGGATCCAACGTGGTTCTTGGCGGATGCAACCCAAAAGTTTCAGAGGCGGAAAAAACGCTCCAGCGTCCGACTACAGTCACGTTGGCTCAGCTCGCGTCAGCTTACTCTAAATACCTAAACTGTTATCTGGCCAGAGTTAACCCGGAGATTTGCGACCCACGCAGAGGGCACTCAAAGGGGACCTCCACCCGGAGTCCCTCTGGACGAACCCGGTGGAGGCAGCCAGGTTCCTAGATTTAGAGCTGGCGGAGTAGACTCAATGCTCACCCCCCCCCCTTTTCCTGAACTATTCTTTTTCAAATGTATTGTATTATATTGTATTGTCCAAAATAATCAATGTTTTTCATTCTTCTTCCTCCGACTATCGCCCTGAACATACTAATGTTTCTTCCAGGCGTGGCTAATACAACAACAACAACAGCTAACCCAACAGCAGTGGAGTTCCCAGAATGATACTGTACACACAAACACAGGTAGCTCTGTATCGTCAATTTCTTTGATATACCCCAAGCAAATATATTTAAATCTACGCCAATTCAGATAGGTAAATACATCTACTTTCCAAAGCGTCCCAATAATGGAAATACGAACTCCTCCTAAATTCGGAGGACAAATCCTGTTAAAACGTCTCTTGAGCTGGGGCAGAATCGATTTGCCCTTCCTGCCGAGGAAAACCATCCGGATCCCAAGCCGAAAACACAAAAACCCCCACCCATCTACCTGCGCGAACAAAACCCTAATTCGCTCATCAAAGCAATTACACACAATGTAGGTCCTAATAATTTCCATGTGGTCTCAATCCTCAGGGGAAAAATACACGAAACCAAAATTAAAATTTACAGCGAGACCATGGCAAAAGAAAGAAGGTAGTGCCGCTCTCAATTCTTAGCAGCCATCTTAACCACCTGACGTTTGAGCCGATTATGACATTTCGGGCTACCGGATTGTTGCGAAAAAATCCCAAATTTCAAAATTGACTTTTTGCCAAAATTGAAATGGCAAGGGCAATTTCTTACCTATAATCCATCCCAAATATAAGTTTTGATGATAGTTTTGAAGATTCAGAAGCGACAAAGAAGACATAGCAACAATTTTTTTTTGAAAAAAGTTAAATAAAAAACTTTTAAACTGATTTTTTTGAAATAATTTGTATGTTAATACAGCCTACATCTATTAAACCTTTCAATTGTAGAGACATTTAAAATTTTATCCACAAGATTTTAAGAAATTTTTTATTTCCGAAAAATATTTCTAATATTTTTTAGCGGGTGGCAAAGCCGTTTGATTTGTTTCAAACAAACATACCTAAAAATAATCGGCATTTTAATCAAAGTAAGTGACAGCGGCACTACCTTCTTTCTTTTGCCATGAGCGAGACCAATAATAGAAAAATTATCACTCTTTGATAATCTCAAAAAGAGCTATTACACGTACCAGCTCAAAGGTTCGAAAGGCCTCTCCGTAGTATTGAAAGGTATTGAGTCCTTCGTAGAATGTGACGAAACCAAAACTGCACTAGGTGATGAAGGCTTTCAAATAAAATCCGTATTCAATATTGAAAATATAAAAAACCACAACCCCTTTTCCCTGTGGAACTAGAGTTCTACCCGAAAATGCTTAAGGGCTGGCTCATGTTGAACACTGTCAACAGACTTCAACCTAAGAGGGGGCACGTGTCCTGCTCTGAAGATAAACGTCCAAGTTGTCTTGAAATGCCTCTCGATCGCATACTCACATGGCATATACACATTCATACTCGGATTAAATTAAAACAATTGTAACTTAAATGGCGGCCGTGGTGCAGTTGGTTAAAGGGTTCTGCTGTGTCACGATCGGAAGGGATGAGGTTCAATCCCTACCCGGGGCAGGTCAAGGAAAAGTGTGTGTGATATGTTTTTCTGGAAAGACCGTCACCGGAAGGGATGATGTTCAATCCCTACCCGGGGCCAGATACAGAATTAATTTGTGTGACATGTTTTTCTGTAAAGACCGCCACCTCTCGTAAACATTGTCAAAACTTACGAGAGTATAACTTGCCAAGGAATGCTTCAATTTTCCATCCGCCGTTCGGATCCGGCATTAAACTGTAGGTCCCTGCAGTTATCATATACTTGCCCATGATAATTGCAGCAAGAAGCATGTGGTATCACAATGGACCTTATTTGGTCTAAGTGTGTCGGTGTTCCGGCAGCCACCTTAACCTAACCTAACTTAACTGGCTAAGCTCAAGGGCATCAAAGCTAAATCTCACATACAAATTCCACATATACAAATTGAAATGCAAACACCCACAGAGATTTGAATATTCCTGCAGTCAAAGACGAAATTCCGAAACTTACCTCGAAGTACAAGCAGAAGCTTATGTTTCACCCAAACATTCTGGCTGGGAGTTTACTGAGACCTCTGAACCCCTGAACGTCTTAAACGAAACTAATATATTCACATATATTAGTACGACACCTTCACTTTGCCTAATTCAATTGAGTTTAGACAATATTTTATTTATTTAATTATTTGGCATACTAGCGCAACAAGACGTATATCTTATAGTAACAGCACTAGCAATATGAATGTGCAATCACTAAAACATAGAAAAATTACAAAGTGAAATGAATTATAAAGAAATTTTATTCATTTCACTTTGTAATTTTGTATATTTTAGTGATTACACATTCATATTGCTAGTGCTGTTACTATGTCGCGGCATTAATTTGCGACTGGTGTTGTTGTTTTGTTTGTTTTGTTTTTTTGTATGTTTCCCTTTTGTTCGGGGCGACGGGCGAACAAAATCGAAGGAAATCACACACGCACTGACCGAAGGAACGCACTGCACAATTTTATTAATTGTTTTTTTTTTTATAAATATATTTGTTTTGCTTAATTTGTTAAGCAAAACAAATTCGGCACTCGCGGGTGGAACGCGACCGGCGCGGGGAAGAAGACGACTGAATATTTTGTTTGAGCTGTCAAAGTTCTCTTGCTTTCTTTCGCTTTTGCTTTCGTTAAGTTAGCTAAGTGAGCAGCGGCGATCCGATGAAGGTATTGCCAGCCTCGCCTTTACAGTAGGAGAATGTCAGAACCTGGACTAAAGCTTTTGTACTCTTTGAACCTGTTTGAGGGAGGGGAATCTGTCGACATTTATGCTTCCGCCTATACATACATGAGTGCCGCCAAAGTGAGTATTTTCATTTTGGTGGGTGCGGGGGTGTATATGTAAATTTCCCAAACACACTCTAAAAAAATCTGAGTAGATCTTTCACATATAGGTGTGGGTAAAGCCCCGACTGCGAATACTGGTTTCTGCGTAGGTCGCGCTCATGTGTGGGGATATTTTAGAGAAATAGAAAGTGAGCGCCATATATGCGTTCATATAGACGGGTTCTTTAGTTCTTTTTGAGCAGGGACAAGGGAAAGTGCAAAAGTTTGGGATTTTTGAATAAATTGATTTGTGAATAATTTGTTTGGAAAACTTTTGATAATTTTCTTTCTTTTTTTTAATTGTGTTTTTTTGAGTGGTGAAGTGGAAGCGGTTGCCGCCATCGTTGGATTGTGGCTGGAGGACAATTGTTCAAAAGGGAGTATTTTTGCGCGCTGGTTTAGTTTTGCCAGCTAGTGTTTTTTTTGCTTTATTTTATTTGTGGCAGTCGGCCATTTAGTTTTTTGAATTTGAGAAATTTAATGGAGTTGGACAGGTTGTGTTTGGTCGCAGTTTGTTTTTGGTGAAGTATTTCCGTCTGGGAATTTCAAGTTGTTTGCTTGGAATTTGTTTGGCCGTTTCCCCCTCTTCCTTATTCCTTTTTTTTGTTTGTGTCATCCCGCATCTGAGCCAAGTGGTTGCTGGACATCGATTTTATCGAAGTCCAGCTGGTGATTTGAATCGTGCGAGAGATTTCAGACAGGTCGGTCTGGTCCCGCAAATCAATTGCGTTTAAAAAATATAATTTTTGGTGTACAAATAATTTTATTTGGTTATTTGTCGTTTTGTGTCAATTTTGGAAAGGGTTCCGTTTGTGTTCGGTATTATTTTCGTTGTGTCGGGAAAGTTTCAGTTTCTTTTTATTCATATATATATATAAGATATATATCGCGGCAGTTTCGGTGTAGTTTTTAAAAGTTTATTTATCGGGTTTTCACGTGTTCGTGTTATTCGTTCGGCCGGGGATACCATACCGCGAGGGTCGGCTCTAATCCCACTCTTCGCGACTGTGCTATTCGGGCAAATAGGGAATTTAATTATCGCGTGGGACTTTCAAGTATAGTTTCTTTAATAAATTTTTATAAAAGTTCTAGATAAAAATAGCGCGATAACTATAGCATATACGTCTTCTTGCACTAGTATATCAACCAACGATATAGATTTAAGTGAATTCTGAAATACATTGAAATATTATTGTTACATCTAATTTATATATTTTTTAGATGATTCAATAAATAATCTAATCAAAAACAAAATATTACTGATGATACTGCTGATATCGGCCTTGGATTTCATGGTGGGCAGCTTCATTGGCGAGGATCCAAGTGAAGTTTTGAATAGGTTTTTTGGCTAATAATTCTGTAATTTCTATTTTTTCTGTACATTTTCCTTTTAGAGCATGGCTTTGATGGTTGAGTCAGAATGGTTCCTGGAGAACCATTGGCTAAAGTATGAGCGATCTTCGTGGTTCCGTGTTTTTGTGTACTCTTTCCCACTGACACAGGCATCTTGTCGGGCATCAACATTAGCGGAGATTGGCGTGCTCCATCGACTGATATTCCCAATAGCCATTGGCAGCTTTTAGCACTTCGTAAATAAATGAAAACTATTAAAAAAATTTAGAATTTTACAATGAAATCAGTTTTTGTACGTGATTACTCGAGCTCGGCAAAACCAGCTCGTGCTGGCTTCATGTTTGTTTTGCTTAATTTACCAATTGTTTTAACGTGCTTGCTTGTTTTGAAGCTTATTAAAAAAAAATATATTTTTTGGCTATTTTACCACAAAAAATTAAAAAAATTCAAATCAAAATTACAAAAAAACTAGAGAGTGAACTATCTTCGACTATGCCGAAGCTGAAATGCCCCCACACCCACACAGTATGATCCATTTAGAAGTATCTCTAACATAAAAAAATGTTGTCTCAAGACCCCATTTTGAGACATTTAAATGTGGATTCGGAGACTTGGACCACGTTCAATAATCGTTTCTAAAAATTTTCAAATATAATCCGCCAAAAAAAAATTTGTATCTCAAGACCCCATTTATTTATATGTGGGTTTAAAAGCTCGACCATGTTAAAAATCCATTTGCAAACATTTCTAATCAAATACTTTGAAAATGTTGACCATTTTTTTCGTTATATGGGAGCCACGCCCAGTTTTTGTCCGATTTAGCTGATTCTCGAACTTGATCTCAGTATTCACGAGAAAAACATGTACCCAAAGTTTCAAGTCGACATTTCTAAAACTGCGACCGCTATCGTGAGGATGGACAGACGGACATGGCTAAATTGACTCCGGCGGTGAAGCTGATCAAGAATATATATAATTTTCCATACCGGACACGCTTCCTTATGGGCTTTACAAACGTTGTGTGTAAAAAGACTTTAAAAATGTTGACCTTTTTTTTCGGTGTATGGGAGCCACGCCCAGACGGACAGAAAGACGGACATGGCTAAATTGACTCCGGGTGATGCTGATCAAGAATCAAGTTGTACTTTTGCACCACACAAACGATAAAGGGCAGTAATGATGCTTTTAAGACATGACTCCGTCATTTGCTTGCACACTTCCATCATTATCGCACACTGCAAACCGCTTTATATTTAGGTTTCCTTCATTTTATTTGTAGATTTTAAAATATTCACACAAATTTGTTAGTTTTTATTTTGAAAATATACGGTTATTTTGGGGTAAGATTTTTTAAGTTTGACATTCTATGGATTGAGAAAAAGAGAGAAGTGTCAAAATCACTCCTACTTTGATTAATATGCTTTGCATGATAACATTTTTTTTCTGAATTTTGAGAATTTTTGTTTTCTTGTATATAAAAAATCCAATTTAAAAAATTCTCAAAATTAATTTTTTGTTTAAGTTTTGAAATATTTGGTATTAGTCCAGTCATTCTAGCATTTTTTTCACAAAAATTAGCGTGCGATTACTTTTGCTAAACTCATTCAGGGGCGTGGCCTAAGCTTAATTCCAAAATGGCGGGACTCTAGAGGTTGTGCTTCAGCTGCTATAATTAGAAACGCGTTCCCACGAATATCTAGTAAACGGTGCATCCTCTGGTATCGTTTTGAAGAGAATTACACCGCCTACTTTTTAGACTTAAAAGGTTTTTCGTAAAGTTGATAGCTTGTATCAAATAACGGATCTAAGTTGTATAAATCTGTTTTTGTGTAATATCTTGTAACCGGTTGGATGTACGTTAACAGGACTTATTACCAATCTTGTAGATAAAAACATTCTCCACCAATGTTACCTAGAACATTTTATTGTGGGGTCATTGGTTTAAAAGGTATAGTTCGAAAAACATGAAGTTTTTACTATTTTTTCAAGATTTTTTTCACTTTTCTGAAAATTGTCAAAATTATTATTTTTGCTATAAAAGTGAAAAATAAAGAAAAATAGTAAAAATTTCATGTTTTCCGAACTATAACTTTTACACCAATTACCCAAAACAAAATGTTTTAGAGAATTTTATTATCTACAAGATTGGTAATAAGGTTGGTCAACGTGCATCCCACCGTTTACAAGATATAACACGAAAACCAGATTTACACAACTTTGACACATTATATAATACAGTATAAAAAGTAGGCGGTGTAATTCTCTTTAAATTGATTCGAGACACTTTCCTGTAGGATGCACCGTTTACGAGATATTCGTGCAAACGCGTTTCTCCTTATGGCAGCTGAAGCACAACCTTTAGAGTCCCGTCATTTTGGAATTAAGCTTAGGAAACGCCCCTGATTGAGTTCAGCAATAAAAAAAAAAGTACTCTAATTTTTGTAATTTTTGTATAGAGCAAATCACAGAATGACTGGACTATATTGTTTTAGCAATATTTGATTGGTGATATTGTAAGCTTCTCAAAAGTAAACAATGAAAAAAAGTCATTAGGCTAATAATGGAAAATCTTAAAAGATATTATTTGCATTATTAGGGATTTTCCAAATCATAGCCTTTCGGTGCGATAACGTTAATGTTTATATTAGATTTATGTTGCCATTTTCTTCTTGAACATAAAATATTTTTGCCATAACAGTGTGCTTACGCATTATTTCGCGCTTATTTCTCCCGAATTTCGTGCTTTTTTGCTAGCTTGTTTTGGAAATTTTTGTGCTGTTTTTTCCGAGCTCTAATGATTACTTAAAATAAATTTTAGATAAAATTTAAAAAAAAATCGTTACTGTATTTTGTCCAATTGGAGAATATCGTTGGAGAACTAGTTGATACCAAACAATTTCTCAACTCGATAACTAAGAAAACCCCCATACAAAAAATGTTCCTTTCAAGTTGACCATGCTTTAAACCGCTACCTGAACTGGAGTTGAGAACTAACCCAGCAAACATTTAGGTTTGATATCGACTCGAGAACGACTCGGTATAAAAGGTTTTTCTCTAATGTCGATACCGACTCGAGAATCATAGCTTTCTCAATAAAAAGGGGAGTTAGTTCTCGAGTCGAGAAAAGTGTTAGTTCTCGAGTCGGTTTCAAACGTTAATTCTCAAATCGACTTCAAATAAAATGAGCGAAACGTGAATTAATTAATTTTAAAATTGTATTTTTGTTTTTATTGCATATTTGATAAGTAGATATCATTTTTTTTACACTAAACAAAATAAAAGGTACAGACATAATTAAAAAATTTAATTATTAACGTTTTACTTTTTTTATTTGTTGAAGTAACCTTTGAAAATGAGTCGAGAATCGCATTAGTTATCGACTCGAGAATCACATTAGTTATCGACTCGAGAAATAGGGTTTTTCTCAAACCTTTGAGAACGACTCGAGAACTACCTTTGATATCGAGTCGAGAACTACCTTTGATATCGAGTCGAGAACTAACCTTTGAAAACGAGTCGAGAATCACATTAGTTATCGACTCGAGAAATATGGTTTTTCTCGAACCTTTGAGAACGACCTTTGATATCGAGTCGAGAACTAACCTTTGAAAACGAGTCGAGAATCACATTAGTTATCGACTCGAGAAATAGTCTCACAGTCTCAAATGTTTGAGACTGTGTTTGCTGGGAACGTTGTAGATTTGAGAGAGCTAGTTGATATCAACTCGAGCTCAAGTCGATATCCAACCGATAGGTTTATATATATATACTTTTCCATACGACAGCTAGCCGATCGGCTAAGCCGATTTTCTTTTAACTGGATATGCTAAAGATTTTCAAAATACAAGTCTTTTACTGCTAAAATAGCTTAGTAATTATATTTATTTAAGGCTGTATTTCGCCAATCTTTCAAAAGCAATAGCTCTGCTCACACATTTGGTAACAATGCCGTTGATGGTCTCAAGTTTACAACTTTTCTAATTTTTTTTAATTTTTTGATATTTACCTACTTGAGAGTTACAGTGCAGACCGCCGTGTTTTATTGCAATAATTGGCGAAAAACCATTGTAATCATAAAAAGTAAGGTTTGCTAAGAGCGAATGTACAATGAAAGGGCATGCAAAAGCGGCGGAACCCTTTTTTGTTTGTAATGCGACCTATAATATATTGTCCCTTTTCTTATTTCGATCGTTTTCTTTGACTAGATCTTGATTCGTTTGTTTTGATTCTTTTTTTATTCATCTTGCAATTTTTTGCCGTTTTTTTTTTTACTATGATTGGCGGCGCAGGTTGTTGTTGGCGATTTTCATCCCTCCTGCTGCTGTTTTCTTATACAATGTATATTTTTCTATGATTTGTTTGGGTTCGCGACAAAGTATTTTGATGGTTTTGGCATTTTTGAAATCACATGATAAATTATGGAAATTATCTGCTTTGTACCTACATATATGTTTTCTTATTTTTTTTATAACTTTTTTTTATATATTTACCCAATTAATAGATTTGTTGCAAAAAATTCTTTCAAAAATCAGCAAAAATTTTAAATAGACAAATAATGCTGAGGACTCTTAAGTTCATGTATTTTCTATCATATTACATTAAAAAAAAAAAACCATCACCCCTATTTTCTAAAATATTTGAACATTTTTAATATTTGAAAAATATATCGAATAAAATACAAATATAAATCAGAACTGGTTTTGAATGTCGCGTTTCTAGCCATAGCATTTCAAAAATATATTGCAAACAATTTTGCTCCATATTTCTCGAAAATATATATATTCTGAACTGGAACCACAACTCACTATATGGCGGACTTAATCAATTTCTCGTATATTACCCCAAAATTATAAAAAATATGTATCCAATGAAGGTCAATGCCAAAAAAAAATCATAAGCTATTTCATAAGGAGAAGGGGCTATGTGACAAAGTCGATATTTTTCCTAACTTCGAATTAATATTTAGCTCTTGTTAAAAGTCCACCCAAAAAAAACATTTTAATGGAAGAGTTGAGAATTCGGAAGCGGTAATGGCGATATGTAAACTCATTTTGTATGTAAATAAAAAGTAATAATATCGCTACAACTTATTTACGCGAAATTTTGATTTTGTATATGTTTTCGATCAGTCATGTAGCCATGTTGACGAATTTCATTTATGATGCTGATTTTTTAAATTTAGTTATTATTTAATGTAAAAAATGTGAAATCAGCATTTATTCAAATGCAATAATGCATTTGAAATAATTGTCATTATTTCTTTTTAGCTAATTTCTAGGCATAAAGAATAAACAAAATTAACGAATTGAAGATATCAGACTGAAACCGTCTTTGTAGCGCATTTCGTTAGCAAAGCAGCATTCTGTTGTTGCTTTGCTAAAAAAATGCGCTGGCATGTCCGTTCAAAAATATCACTACGATGAAATTTATGAAATAGCTTATAATTTTTTTTGGCATTGACCTTCATTGGATACATATTTTTTATAATTTTGGGGTAATATACGAGAAATTTATTAAGTCCGCCATATAGTGAGTTGTGGTTTCAGTTCAGAATATTTATTTTTTCGAGAAATATGGAGCATAATTTTTTGCAATATATTTTTGAAATACTATGGCTGGAAACGCAACATTCCAAACCAGTTCTGATTTATATTAGTATTTTATTCGATTAATTTTTCAAATATTAAAAAATTTTCTTATATTTTAGAAAATAAGGGTGATTGTCTTTTCTTTTTAATGCAATATGATAGAAAATACATGAACCGAAGAGGCCTCATCAATATTTGTCCATTTAAAATTTTTGCTGATTTTTGAAAGAATTTTTTGTAACAAATCTATTAATTGGGTAGAATATATAAAAAAGTTATACAAAAAAATAAGAAAACATATATGTAGGTACAAAGCAGATAATTTCCATAATTTATCATGTGATTCCAAAAATGCCAAAACCATCAAAATACTTTGTCGCGAATCCAAACAAATCATAGAAAAATATACATTGTATAAGAAAACAGCAGCAGGAGGGATGAAAATCGCCAACAGCAACCTGCGCCTCCAATCATAGTAAAAAAAACCAAACGGCAAAAAATTGCAAGATGAATAAAAAAAGAATCAAAACAAACGAATCAAGATCTAGTCGAAGAAAACGATCGAAATAAGAAAAGGGACAAAAACACAAATGTAAAGAAAAGCAAAAACAAAAGCGAACCACCAACAAAAACATTTCTAGCAGACTACAAAAAGTTAAAAAATGGTAGCCAAATGCCGCAGTCTGTACACTCACTGTCCAAACTCCGCAGTCTGCTTACTCATCAGAATTGCACGAGCTCCGAGTTAGCAAAAAGGAAGAGGAAGAGCTTATGACGCTTCTCTATGAATATAAGTTCTCTGTAAATACTTACTATTTTGCGAAAGGGGATCGTGCATTCAGTATTGGTATATTTTTCGAGTATTCATTACAATCTAGGGCCCAAAATAACTATTATTAACATTTTTTAAAACGAAAAAATTGCCATGATTCAAGGAATATTTTTAAAAGTGCCGCATAACTATTACATCGAAATTTGTATTTTTTCCATTACTGTTTGAAAATATTTTTTTACGTTGCCGTTATGAGAAAGAAATATTTTTTCCATTCCTCGTAATTTTTTATTTTCCGAAAATATTTTTTAAAGTTACGGCATAATTATTATTGTTTGAAAATATTTTTTTACGTCATGTCTTTTGGGATTAGAGCAACTCCTAGGTGCGTCATTGGAACTTTATTGGCAGCTACGAGTTGCTTTAATCCCATGTGACATGAATCACCCAAAAAAGTTCCAATGACGCAAATATTTCTTGCGCATAATAGTTATTCGGCAAAGTAAAACAGTTATCGGCAATGGAAAAAATATTTCTTGCTCATAAGAGTTATGCGGCAACGTAAAAAAATGTTTTCAAGCCATAACAGTTATCGGCAATGGAAAAATGAACACACCTCCTTATGGACGTTACAAACGTTGTGTCAAAGTAAATGTACCCTGCAACAGTAGATCCGTTTCAAATTAGGGCCGCAATGAGATATTGAAAGGACTTTTAACAAAAAATCGAGCGATTTGCAATTAATGTCGAATCCAAACGGCGAGACTCCCAGATTAAAGAAGTCTTTTAATGGCAAGTGAGGCAGAGGTTCAAATTTATCAAAAGTCATAAGAATACCTTACTTTGGTTTGTGGGGGTAGTGTAATTGAAAGAAAAATGTATTCCATTTCTGTTTCTTTATTTAACTATTCCTGATAAATGCCATCATGTTTTTCCCGTTTTCGATATGTACGCGTTCAATGACATATTTACCTAGGTTGCAATCCTATATCTCGATAATTGGCATCGACACCTAATATGGTTTCAATAGTGCTCGGATCAAAATGATAGCAAGACTATCAATTTCGTTCGATATCGAGATACGCGACTGCACCCCTGATCGACTGTTTTCGTTTGACAAACGGTTAAGATTATAATTTGTATGGACATTTTAAGCTTTTTTTTAAATACACCGCCAAGGAACGTGCTAGTATGTACTAGTTATTTGATTGCCTTCTGTTCGTGGAAAAAAGAGACTTTTGCATCAGTGTTGTAGATTCTTGATTACTTTGTATTTTACTCGATTTTAATTTAAACGGTTGTTTCCTTTAATATGGCGGCACTCTCTCTATGTGATGGAATTTTGAAAACTTCTCGTTCGCAGTTACTACCGCCATCATTTTGAGAGTTTTCAATATTTGCCTGACAGTTAACATTCTTTGGAACTGGATTTATTTGGATATAACGTGATTTAACGGACACGCTATGCACAAATGAAGTGGGTGCAGAGTCAACTTGTGATTGCTCCTCCCAAACCACTTCATCGCCCAAAGTAGCATTAATAATTTGCTGAAGTCTTTCTGGAACTTGTGCTAACGATGTGGAGATCCCTAAAAAAAAGAATCAATTTATAACCTCATTTGACGAATTTTTCAGAAACAAGTCAATATTAAACCGCGGGATTCTACAGATACTTTCAGGTGTATGTACAAACAATGATGGGGTGACATAAGTGCATGGGACATAAGGCCATAACTTTGATTCTTTAGAATGAGGCATAAACTCATAATTACTGGAATGCAGAAGTACTGCCGACAGCGTATCCGGTGGTAGAGATACTGAGGGTTCTAGTCCCTGAGAAACGGACGAAGGCCGGCACTCAGAAAGATCTTGAAAGCAAAAGTACAATTGGGAAAATTTAATATTAGTACATACATACATTTTTGTGCTTTGCCCCACCTGGCATACAGTCTTATTTCCCATGGTCTTATGTCACCCTGACGCAAACAATATACAGTAAATTCCAATTAAAATTTAATAAGAAATAAAAATGCGAAATTAGGCAAAATGTTATCGATAAAAAATGTTTATTTCGTATTACAATACATATTCATAAAACTAAGCATGATTAGTTTAAGTACACTCATGAAAAAAATTAAGAAAAAATGTCACATAGCTCGTAAAACTATTATTTAATTTGGGCTCCTTATGAGATTCAAGAGTAGAATTCCATTCTCTATCAAATGGTTTTCTAAAAAAAAATCGCAATAAACCTATTTGGTGCCGAACATAACTGGGACCGGGGGTAAACTGTAGGGAACCCGTAATCTTTATTTTTTTTAATTTTTACCGTTTTAATTGTTTTTTGGTTTGTAGGTACTGGACTGAATTTTTATTTCGACATCGATGTGCGAGGGTCAAACGTTATCCGATTTCCGAATTTGTTTTTGCATTTAAATTAAATTTAGCTAAGCAAATTACACTATTAAATTTTGATACGCGGAAATTCGTGTTTTCCCTAATTAACTTATAAAAATAAAGTCGAAATTACCAATTTTCTATTTTTGCCGAACATTTAATGATTGAAGGCATCGGATTAATAAGATAAGTCCAACAATTTTCAAAAATGATGTACCTCGAACATAAAAAAATTTGGTGTCAAGGCCCCTTTTGAGTCATTTTGGAGACTCGGACCACGTTCAAAATGCGTTTCTAAAAATTTTCAATCCAATCCACAAAAAAAAATTGTATTTCAAGACCCCATTTCGATTCATTTATATGAGGGTTTATAAATATTTCTAATCGAATACAGGAATAAAAAAGACTTGGGAAATGATGATCTTTATTTCGTTAAATGGGAGCCACGCCCAGTTTTTGTCCGATTTGGCTGATTCTCGAACTTGATCTCAGTATTGAAGAGAAAAACATGTACTCAAAGTTTCAAGTCGATATCTCCAAAACTGCGACCGCTATCGTGCGGACGGACAAACGGACATGGCTGAATCGACTCAATATAGTAGGTGATGCTGAACAGTGTGGGTGGGGTATAAATATGATTATTCCCAGTAAACAATATGAATCCGAAAAGAGTCATAAATTACTCTTTTTCCTGATCTTTTAACCTCAAAATAAACTGTTACCCTCATGAAACTGTGGCCTCTTTATGAGTTCAATTATGGCAAAAAAATGCTCTTTTATAGAAAGATTCCGAAAAAAGATTAAAAAAAAAAAAATCAGCCCTCTAAAATTTTTAATTATTAAATAATTTTTTTATTGGGATTTGAACACGGAGTCTCAAGTAGCTCTGACGTTTATCTCCTGAACTACTACGTCTCTATCATTCAAGCCGATAAAAACAAACCTTTTTCATATTTTATGTTCATACCCAAGCAGAGCTGTGCGTGTACGATTACGATTACTTTTTGAGTACGATTACAGTAATCGTACTCAAAATATTTTGAGTACGATTACAAGTAATCGTACTCAAACTTTTTTAAGTAAGATTACTAGTAATGGTAATCAAAAATTTTTGAGTACGATTACTTGTAATCGTACTAAAAATATTTTGAGTACGATTACTTTAAAGTAATTGTACTCATATAATTTTGAGTACGATTACAAAGTAATCGTACTTTTTGTGTAATTGATTACAAAAGTAATCGATACCGCACAGCTCTGTACCCAAGTAACACAAGTAGTTCGTGAGGCTGACTTGTAGTCCGCAGACAGTGCGCACAGAAAAATGTTGGTAACATGAACTGACAAAAAAATCTTCGTTGTCAGTCGCTACTATTTCTTGATCAGAGCAATTTTGCGCCTACAATAAACGTACAACTAATGGTTTAAGTAGCCACTACTTACTTATTAGTAGTCGCAACTAACTATCAAACGAAAAAATTGAAATATGTGTTCTCTTTCTGTTTCATTAAAAGCGGCATCTCTTAATTACTTTTGATAGTAACAGTGATGTTCCATGTAGAAATCAAAATACCACAGTGTTACTTATACACTTTTAATTTAACTTTTGTGTTAATATTTATTCTTCCCTTTAATCAAAATTTATTTTTTTTAATAAAAATTCTCAAAAAATCAAACACTTGACGAGCCATTACAAAGACAGCAAACTACTTCTGAAACATTGTTGAAAGCTTAGGAATGTCCTGTTTTCCTGAATTCTTACAATATGCAAATCACATACAGGCTTCAATGCAAATAATAAAAGAGGTGATTCCTGGGAGTCAAAAAAAAAAATTTTATGGGAGGGGGGCTTTTTTGGAAAAACGTGTTAATATAATTTTTTTTAAATGATGCAGTTTTTTTCCTTGGAAATTTTTTTACAAAATACTTTTAATTAATTTTTTCTTTCCGAAAAATAATTCTTATAATTTTGATTTTGTAAACTTTTTGTATGAGAAAGACACAGGAGATAAAGAAGTATTTCGTAGAAAATTTTCCAAGAAAAAAAATTTTATCAATTAAATAAATAATAGTAATTTTTAAATAAAAATTTGGTGACTGTGAAAATAAAATTTTTCGTCGCAACAGTTTTCATTTCGCGCAGGTCCTAATAAATTGATGTTCATTTTATACTTTTATCTTTCCTCAGTGAGGTTGATATTACAAATGGGGTGATTAAACAAAAAAAAAACATTGTATAAATATTATTGTATGTACAGGGATTTCTTAAGGCCGATTAGGGATTTTTGAAAAAACGTGGAACATCACTGATATTTATTTTGAATTTGCGGAATAGTTTCTATTTCATAACCTTCCGTAAAACCACAAATTTCAACACAACAAATTGTATGTGAACGCAATGAAATAATTAAATATTGCGTTGTATGGAATCACCTTAGTTTTAAGTATCAAATGTCATATCAATTTGCAGTAAAAACTATGGTGCCCATCAAATTTGTTTACGAATTGACAATTATTTCGCATTCAAAGTCTTGTGTTTGTATATGAAATTAAATTATTTCTAGTTGGATATTTTAGAACACAACTCCAAAATGGATGCAATCATTGGTTTTCTTTTTCTTACATTCTTTTCATAATATTTATTATTTATATACGGGTTATTCCATATCAAATCTACACGATTTTTGAAATAATTACCCTCGGCCTCCCCGATTTTGATGAAAATTGGAAGGTAGGTAAATAACAGCAAAAAAACCAGGGTTGGCAACCGAAACCGAAACCGAATGAAACCGATTCATTTTAGGGAGCGAAACCTAAACCGAAACCGATTCGCCGTAACCGATTGAATGGGTTCAACCAAAACCAATTGAAAAGGTTACGGGTTTTTAATCGGTTTTCAAAAGGTTTTCGTACACAAAATTGACTTGAAGTTTTTTTTCCTAAGAGAAAATTCATCGTATTTCATTTATTTATTTCATATATTTTTAAAATATAGGAAATATTTTTTTTAAATATTCAATTAATCTTTTTATAAGGCCGTCGCACACAGAGGTGATATTCGCTATATAATTTCAGAACTATTTCCATATTTAAAAAAATCTAGCTTCGAAAACGCAAAGTGCCTCACACAGGCAGCGATTTCACCGCAGTAGATTTTGTTTGTTATTTATTATATTTCTACGGACACAATCAAAAAGTCTGACTGAAATGGTTCTGAAAATGACTATTTTGTTTGTTATTTATTAGACTACTATGGAAACAGTCAAAAGGTTTATTTTCAAACTGATTCGAATTTGAAATGAAACTGGCTTTTTGTGTTTGTTATTTATTGTATTGCTATGGAAACAGGCTGTATAAAAAACGCTATATTTTCAAAGATGCAATTATTTGTGACAAAATTAATATCGAAACCGCCTGCGCCACGAAAAACGCCTCTGTGTGCGCAGGCATTTTTATGGTTTTTGAAAAGACTTGGAAAATTTTCGCTATTTCTTCGTAGTTTTATATGGCAGCCTTTTTCGTCCGACTTAGCTGATTCTCGAACTTGATCTCAATTCGGAGATAAAAACGTAAACTCAAAGTTTCACATCGATGTCTCAAAAAAAAAACATTCCAGCCTGTATGGTGACAGAAAGACGGCGATATGGCTAAATCTGTTTTCGATGCAGATCATGAATATATATACTTATCCATACCGGACATGCGTCCTTATGGACGTTTCAAACGTTGTGTAAAGTATAAAAACTAAAAATGTAAGCAGAAATTTGTTTGAAAATGCGATTAGATAAGGAAATTCGGTAAATGTAGTTAGATTCAGCACCCTTGATTTATATTGAATTGATATAAAATTTCCTAATATTGGGCCATCTAGAAACCTTTTAAAACCTAAACCGAAACCTTTTCAATCGCTCCAACCAACCGAAACCTTTTCAAAATCAAGGAGCGAAACCGATAACCAAAACCGATTGGCAAGTGGGAGTAAAACCGAAACCGAAACCTTTATTCGATTCGGTTGCCAACCCTGAAAAAAACAATAGGGGTTTTCATGTGGCCCTGTGTAACGAAATAAAAGAGTAAAGTGTAAAATAAAAAATTTGCTGACAACAAAATGCCTTGAAAAAAGAAATTCAAGGCATCAAGGTATTCGAACCCTAACAATTCTTGCTAGGGTTCGAATACAATTGCAACTTAAGTGTGTGCTGTTGCCAGCGATATTAATTTCAAATATTTGAAAATATCCTTTTCAACAATTTTTTTATAACTTTCTGAATAATTTCAACCCACCTATTTCTCCTTCTACTGTATTTCCCATGTATATTAAACCGCCTCACGTTGTATGGAAATGAACTTTGGCTTATCTTATGATAATTCAGAAAATATTTCGGCTCTAGGCATTGTAATCCGTGAGCTGGACAATTTACAAAAAACCTCTATAAAACATGTTTTGTGTATGCCCGTCTTCCTCAATACTGCTTTTGGTCAAATACACTTTATGAAATAATAGGCATTGCACAACTACACAAAGTCCCTTATTTTTGCAATTTTTTTTCCATTTTTATTTAGCTTTTTGTAGATTTTTTTGAGTTTTTGGTTATAAAAATGAGAACAGACAGCAACCAAAAAGCATATTTTACAAATCAAAATTAGATGTCGTTTAATTCTTTTAGCTATTTCACAAACCAAACAGCATAATTTCCAAATTACACAAACAGATTTTGAATTAAAATATTTGTCATCTGATGACGGACTGAATTGATAAAATTACTTCAGTTTATAAAAAACCAATTTGTAAAGGGATTACAATGGTTTTCGTTTCGCATGAGTTGTTGAAAAATAAGATAGCAACAAAACGCGATGCTATACAACATTTGTTATTTCTCAGAAATAAAAGCAACGATAAGGCTTTGCGAATTTCATACAATTGTAATAAACAATATTTTAAAATTGTGGGAAATTGCACAAATTCCAGTTCAAAGTAAAACGGTCATTCGGAAAAAACTAAAAAATCTAGCGGAACAGTGCCGGGATTGTGTGAAAAATCCATCATATTACAATGAAAGCTAATGGGACGAGATTTTTCTAATTTCCGCTTGCAAATGCGCAGCAAAATTTAAAACACCCTTGCAATTGCGAAATTCGAATACCATTGCATATATGGGAATTTTATACCGATCAGTGTGGTGAAAGGTTGCTAACTTTGAGTAGCGATTCAACTGCGTTTGTTTGTGAAAGTCCGTTATGCAGTGGAAACTGTTCAAATGCGTCGACCAGCGATGCTGGAATTGAAGAAGATCACAAACATTTATCATCGTTTGAAGAAGACGAAATGATAAAATCGGAGCCGGAAGGTACAAACATTTCTCTACCGACTTTCAGTGCTGCTTTGGATCGTGCCAATGTATCAAACAGTTTCGGATCGTTATTGGCGACAACATTGCTGAAAGATTTAAATTACTGAGACATTATCATCAACCAGCACAAAATTCAATGTTTTGCTTTCCATTTTTAATGTTGTTTGTTTTGATTCTCATTATTATATGTACATTCTTGACCAAATTGATGTTTATATAACTAAGCCTTTAGAAATAATTGATGTTAGAACCATATCCAAGGAATATTTGATTAGAGATAAATGTAGTGCAATTAACATAAATAAAATTCGTTTTGAATATCGATACCTTTAGGCACAACGATCCTATGTCCATTTTTTCAAAACTCTAGAAAATGAAAAACAAGTTTTAAAATTGGTATGTTTTGTATGGAAATTGATTTTTATTTCCTCATTTTTCAATTACTTTCATTACAATTCCCACAAAATATTATTTTGTCAATGATAACGGACGAGAGAAAAGCAGTAGTGAAGGCCTACTACGAAATTTTTCAATTGCGTACTTCAGCCGTCCAAAAAATTCGCCAATACACTGTGCCAAAAAAAAAGTTTGATTGCGAATCGTTCATAGATATGGTTAATTGGAATGAAGTTGAAGCTCACACAGAGCCACCATGTATTCAATTATATTCGCAACATTACTTGTCGGAATTTCATGATTTTGATGAAATTATTGAAATTCCAGGTAAAAATGACTTTAGGATCAAAATTATTCCCTTTCCTAACGATTCATTTCAGAATTTGTATGCCATTCACAGAATACCGGGCGATTTGTGAAAGTTGTCAGCGAACCTGCAGTTTCGGTCATCGATAAAAATCGTTCCGCTCACATTGCAAACAGGATTGAGTCGGGCAAACGCTTTTTGAAACTTGAATCGCGAAAAGATAGCTTTATACGCAGCACATAAAATAGCTTTATACGCAGACTTTTTATGCCGAGTGTAGGTATATACTATAAATTTATCCATAGTTGCTGTGCATTTGACTTTAAAACACTCTCCAGGTATATCTGAAATATATACATGGGAAATACAGTAGAAGGAAGAGTAGTTGGGTTGAAATTATTCAGAAAGTTATAAAAAAATGTTAAAAAGGGTATTTTCAAAAAAACATTTCTTTCTTATATCGAGAAACAACCCTGTAAATTTTTGCAAGCATTAAGGTAATAAGTCGAAGTACTTTTGGGAAAAAAAAGCCAAATCGCTTGGTAGACTATATACTTTGATTAGCAAAACTAAAGAATATTTCACACAAGAAAAACTCTTTGATATTTTCGAGTTCGCAAATGTATATGTTCGAAAAAGATATATACAAAAATTTCCAACAAAATATGCATACAATAATTTGAAAGCCTGTTAATTTCTGAACAAAAAAGATTCTTGCTTCAGTAACGCAAAGTTAAAAACCTTAAAATTTTTTTATTTTCTTAATAACTTTGAAAAAAAATTTAATTTTGAAAAAAAAAACCAACTTATATTGTTTTTTCGCTGTTATTTACCTGTCTTCCAAATTTCATCAAAATCGGAGAGGTCGAGTGAAAACACCTTGTCGATTTGATATGGAATTACCCATATTTATTGTTCATTATATATCCGATTCACTTGCACATGGTAATTGTTTTTGACATTTGGTTGTCATTTCTAGTATTCACGAACGACATGAGGCCGTTTACCATTATCTAGCATGACGTCAGAGATACTTCTTGTCACTTTGGCAGAAAAATGCAAGCGTTGCCACAAATTTATCCTAATTGGTTTCGCAATAGTGCTACACGATTAATGGATTTTCTACTGTATTAATTAGTCGTTAGTAGAAATACGATACTAAATTATTAAAATTAGGCAAATAAATAAAAATTATTTACTTCTGAATTTGAGTTGCTTAATAAAAGTTTCGGCTTCGAAGTTGATTAATCAAATCTTTCTGGCAACGTTGGCTGCCAAAAAAACGTAAACAAAGAACAGCTGTTCGTGTGACAAGAAGTCTCTGTTGACGTCATGACAAAATGGCGATCCTAACGGTAAACGTCATGTCAACATCTGTGTTTATATCCTTCTTGGGCCCGGTCCGCTTTGCTGGGCCTAAAAGACTTTTATAGTTGCATTGTTAAACTTATCCTATAAGCAAATTTTTCCCTGAAACCGTAAGGTAAAAATTTCACCCACAGATATGGTAACACTGTTTGGGTGGGGAGAAATTAAGTCCTAGGTGGCCACCAAGTTGGTTGTTTATCACATGGTATTTGCTATAAAAAAGTTTTTGAAAAAATGTGAGAGAAATATGTATTTTCTATCTTGTGGGCGGTAAAAGTGGGCGTGTCAAAACCTATCCCATGTTACGACTCACGACCCTTAGAACACATATATAAATTTTGGTGAGAATCGGTGCTGTAGTCTTCGCGTCTACTCGTGACAAACATACAAGTCAATTTTATATATATAGATTACATATATGCATGAAAAAAAATTATCCCCACATCATTTGTCAATTTTTGCTGATTTTTTAAAAATTTTTAATTTTTGACGAATAGTTTAAATGAATGATCCGATGCCTTCAATTTTGAATATTTTTATAAATGGAAAGTTTTATATTCTTCGGTTGTATTTAACTTCATTCGGACTACGTTCCTTTAAGTCTTATATTAAAAGCAAAGTTAGGTCGCGAAGAGCTCCAGGCTCTTGGCTTATATTATCGCATAAGATTCTGTTCCAGGGAATACGACTAGAAAATAGTTTGTGGTTGAAGCTAATATTAGGTGAAGGGAACTCTAAGACTATTCAACGTCGCGAGCACTCTATCGAGAGTTAAATAGTGCAGCAGCACATCACCCCAGATTAAAAACAACTTCGTTTGGGATGGAGTAAAGGATGAAATCAATAAATGATCTCCAACTTGATATCTAATGTTAAGACTTATTCCCACCTCTGATAGACAATGGGTGTAGTTGCCGAGAAAAATTAAATTTTGTTGAAGGCCACAAATTTTTTTCATATAAAGAAGTACCAGAGAAACACATAAACGGAATCTGAAACGGTTATGAAAATTTAATATATATGACCATGGCTTAAAATATTGTTTTTATCAAAAGTACTATCTCCATGGCCAGCCCCCTTAAGTCTGTGAGGTGAGGAGGTTAGTCCATACAGGAAAAAACCATATAGATTTCATATTAGCACACGTATATAATTAGCATACGTGACAGTGACAATACTGTGGCAATGAGTTTTTGAGAGGAATGATACAACCTGGTTATTGCTTCATAAATTTCCAATGTGTGGTTTTTCGGTTCCCACATTATTATCGTAAACTGCGACCACATCTGAATGATAATGTTAGAGATGTATGCACAAATATAGTTTAAAACTGTAACCGCTCATGCACTTATCTCTTTTTTCAAGTCTACTCCACATTAGACATAATAAAAAAAATCTTTTTATAATTTCCGAGAGTATTTATTTATGGCAGTAGACCAAAACCATATTAGTTTGAAGTCTTAAGCCGATCCGATATCGGCAACCCACATTTGTGCTGAACTTGGCCAAAATAAGTTAACATTTGTATGGTCAAGAAAATTTTTAGATTCAGAAAAATAAGAGAAAAAATCCATAATTATCCATTTACGACATTGTATTTTTCAATTGTATTTTTATTTTAAACTTTTTAATTTCAGAGTTATTTTTATCATAAAATTTTAAAATTTTTGATAAGTTGAAAAAAACCCTATCATTTTTAACAGTTATTAAAAAAGGTTGCATTTAACTTTTATTCAAAAAAATAAAAGTTATATAAGTTTCAAGCGCTATGGTAAAAAGCTATCAAATTTCAATTTTTATATTTGTCGAGTTAAATCAATGTTTCATGTGTCTATTTCAATAGGTAAACTAATTAAAAATTATTTGAATTTAGAACAACGGTTTCATAACTAGAGGCTGATGTTGCGATGATCCATACGAAGTACAATAATAGAACTGAATTTGAAATATAAAACATTAGGGCGATTCATTTAAAGTGGGAGACCCCTCTGAAACGATTCAGTTGTGCAGATGAGCAGTCAAGATATATTCAATTTGACAGTTCTTTTAAGCATCTGCGCGTTTTCGAGGGGTTTCCCACTATAATTGAATACCCTTATTGTTAAAATGCAATAAAAATAAAATCAAATAAAAACATATGACATGTTTTTGATATAAAAAAAAGAGTTGGAAATCTAAACGTTATTGATTGGTTCGATAGTAATTTCTACTATTATATATTTAGTAAATATACAGGATGTCCAGCGCTTTAGTACAAATAATGAAGGAGTTGATTCCTGGGGTCAAAACATGGAAAAAAAAACGGGGTGTTCATCTGTCCCCACTTTGGATCTACAGATGGAAGTATGTCTAAAAAGAATGTCTAAGCATGCCCGAGGACGGCGTAGTAACTGCACTAGTTCAATATTTATGACTTAAAACGATTTTCGCTGATCGAAATGTAATAGTGCGCAATCTTGTCTTAGAAAAATACAAGAAAAATGCAAGATGTCAAAAGTTTATTAGGTCGAATAAAAACCGGTGGGGTGACATTACGTCCACGGACATAATGTCCATGGACATTATGTCAGTTCCAAACAGACATAATGTCTATGGACTTTATGTCCGCATCGCAAACGGACATAAGGTCTATGAACCTTAAGTCTTTTTGGGAATGGACATCCCCATCCGTTTGCGATGCGGACATAAAGTCCATGGACACTATGTCTGTTTGGAACGGTCATAATGTCCATGGACATTATGTCCGTGGACATAATGTCACCCCACCTAAAAACCAAAGAACAAAAAGGTTAAAAAAAAAAATAATAAAAATATGCACTGAACGAGAAAAAAACCCGATATTAGTGATTCTACATTAGAATTTTTTCGCGCCGTCCCCTAAAACTTTGGACATGATGTAAAAAAAGGCTTTTCTCTATGTTGTTGTTGGAATTTTTGAAAACTATAAATGACGAAAGTTGCTGTTTTACTCAAGCTTTACTTTCTGTAAAAATCGACTCGATCGCACGTGTTTGTGTGTTAAATGGACAAATTCGTATGTATTTTGCCACGCTGAATCCGAAAATAACCATGAAATTGGTCCAGCACGCACCATTTTTCCGCAAACGCCAACAATGACCTTTTTGTGGTTTTCATACATGGATATTAAAATGGATACATTGATTCTAAAAACTTTAAAAGATTTTTAAAGAAAATTGTCAGCCATACAACTTTGTCGAACATAACTTTTTTGTATCTTTTATAGTTTTTAAGATACAAGAGCTCAAACGCAGAAAATACAAAAATTTGTCAATTTTTGCCCTTCTAAAATTACGGAATTTTCCTTTTAATGGTAATTAATTTTGTTAAATGAAAAACAACTTTTTGTATTTTTTATAACTTTTATATTAACTTGCTTTGGGTGGACTATATATATAAATATATTTAAAAAAAAAAAGAGTAAAACACAAGTTTTTTTAAATATAACCCTTTAACCGACTAGAAAGCAGAAAATAAATTTCCTTTTAATTAATTTCCGCAATTTCGATTTAAAATTAATGGTTTTTGGCGACTTCAAAGTCCGAAATGAATATTAGGAACAAAGTAGCCAAAAACCCTTAATTTTAAATCGAAATTGCGGAAATTAATTTCAAGGAAATTTATTTTCTGCTATTATATATCGGTTATATTTAAAAAAACTTGTTTTTTACTCTTTTTTATTCACGCTTTTTTTACATGAAGAAGACCTTGTGTATGAAAATCGTCTGTTGTGTCAAAGGTAGCCAAATACCCAACCTTTAACATGGCCTTTTAACAGACAAAATACGAAACTAGTGCAAAAATACCCGACACTCCCTTACAAAAATATTGGGTCGATCGGTCAACGGGAAAACGTGGCACATCGTACCTCAGTTCTATGAGGAATTTTTTTGCAGTATCGTAGTCTCAAGCTACGGTCAGATTAGGCAAATATTTGCCCAAATACACTCAGATATTATTAAAATCATCTAAAATCGTATGTGGCTGAACCATTTTATTTTAATGAGTGTATTTTCCCATTATTTGGGCAAATATTTGCCTAATCTGACCGTAGCTTCAGATATACAAATTTGAATCTTAAAAAAATCCAAAAAAAAGGTCATTAAGGGAGGCAAAATTCAAACAACAAAATGTGTAAAACTTCCTTGAGTGTTTTGGAAAGGCAATCGAAAAACAAAAAAAAAACCATGCATTTTTCTAATTTTTTTGGGAATTTTCGCAGTTTTTTCCATTTTTTGCCCATTTTTATAAAATTGGTTTATAACTACTAAATATGAGTGACTAGCTGGGACCAACCTGCTTTGCTGGGACTAAAATACTTTTATAGTTGCATTGTTAAACTTATCCCATAAGCAAATTTTGTCCCTGAAACCAAAAGGTAAAAATTTCAGCGATGTTGACACCCGCAGATATGTGTAAAACTGTTTGGGTAGGGAGAAATTAAGAGGTAGGTGGCAGCGCCACCTTTGGGAAACAAATCGCAGATGAGCAACCGTAACCAAGTTAATTGTTGATCATATGGTATTTGCTATAAAAAAATGTTTCTGCAAAAATGTGAGAGAAATGCGTATTTTCTAACTTGTGGGCAGTTAAAGTGGGCGTGTCAGAACTAGAGACCGACCGAAATTCAGTTTCGGTTTATCGGTTTTTTTGACAAAAAAAAAACTGTTTCGTGCGTGCTGGAAAAATATAATTATTATTTTCGGATTTAGCGTGGCAAAATATATAAGGAACAACCAAGTAGATAAAAGCGGTATGTAACAACAATTTAAGCATTGATCATAGTTTCGAAGAATCAGAAGCGACAAAGAAAACATGTCCCCAATTTGTATTGAAAAAAGATAAATGAAAAACTTTGAAACTTATTTTCTTGAAAGAATTTGTATGTTACATACCGCCATCACCCATTAAGGCGTTCTCACTTTACTCCTATCGGAGTAGATCTCTTACTCTCGCGATGTTTTGAAACTCCTACTCCTCTACTACGGTAGTAGATTTTCCTACTTCCTTCAAGATTTGCTTCTAAATCTAATTCATGATCTGAACATAAAATGATCGATTTCAACCTACCGATACGCTTAATTATGTACTACCATATATTTAATACTTCTATATTGCTAGCAACCTATCTGCGCAATGTGTTTGAACTCCGAATTCAATTCAGACCAGTTTATTCAAATAATATCTGACTCTAAAATGTGTCTTAAATATGATTCAAATATGTGGCTAAAAAAGAGTCTAAAAAGAGTCTAAAATATGACTCTAATATGTTTCCCAAATATGCCCAAATCTATTTTTTTTGTTATCTGCAATGGACAGCTGTCCTGTTGTCAGGTATGGCCACGGAATTCTATTTCAAATATCAAATCAAATTATTAACATTTCAATTATTAAAGAAAAACTATTTACCTTTTCCGGGGTTCGAACATGGGACCTCCTGTTTCGTAACTTAATGCTTAACCCTCTGAGCTACGGTGCCTATATCATTTAAGGCGGTTAAAAACAAAGCATATTTTGAAATTCCAAATTTATTTTGTCTCAAAAAATACTCAAAAATTAGATACTTTTCGGACTTTAAATTCCGAGCGCTCAAAAAATCATCCAAAATTAGATACTTTTCGGACTCTAAATTCTGAGCGCTCAAAATATCATCCAAAATTATACACTTTTCGGACTCTAAATTCTGAGCGCTCATAATATTGTTTGCTGGGTATTTGACTACTTACACATATAAACAATTGTCAAATGACTTCAGGGCCGGATTTGAAAATACAAAACGAAATTCTTCGATTGATCTCTTTTTTATCACACAAAAAGCATCGGTGCGACATTGTTTTAAACACAAAAACAGACAAATTATAATATTCGATGGAAATATTTCAATAAAAATTTTGTATTTCAGCTTTTTTTTTTTAATTGACAAAAAATTATTCATCCGCTCCTGTGGTTTTCTTCAAATTTAAATGTCGTTTTTGCCAAATACATAATCGGTTGTCTTGCTCAGATAACAATATATCTGGACTGCAATGCCAGTGAATTGAATTTGAATATACTAGCAATATAGAAGTATTACATATATGTGTACTACCTTATTACATTTAAATTCACAATTTTTTTTTCAACCATTTTGGTTTTGGCCGAAAAAAATTTTTTTTTAAGATTTGAATTTGTATGGTTAAGTTTGATTTTTGGCTCGCTATACAACTGAGGAATTTTTCAGGTACGAAGTTCCACGTCTTCCCGTTAACCGATCGACCCAATTTTTTTTTGGTATTTTTTTTACATTATGTCCAATAGTTTTAGGAGGCGGAGCGAAAGAAATTCGAATTTTTTCAAAATACGATCCACTCTATTGCACATTCTCCCAAATGCAAAAAAAAACCATAATATTTGAAAATGTTAAACAGGTGTAGTCAAATTTTTGTAAATATTTTTTTCTTGTTAAATGTTAGTTTTTTTACTTTTGAACTTTTTACATTTTGATCAGCGAAAATTATTGTTTTTCGGCCCACCCTAAACTCAGTTTTTAAGGATATCATTTCAACAGGAATTTGTAGGACACAACTGAAAACGACATTGTGCTTAAGAGGCAAAAATACAAAACAGTTAATGATTTTTAATTCGATATTGTTCAAAGTGTACACTATGTGACTCTAAATCGTAAAAACAGGTGTACTGCGGCATCCCTAAACATCAATATTTTTTTCTGAAATTTTTACTTGGGGGGTAATCATTGATTTTTTTCCTAAGAGCCATACTCGTAAAAAAGATTAATTGAATGAGATGATACAACATAGTTTTAAAATATATTTGTACATACTTCTCAATATTTGAGCCATTAACTCCACGCTATATTGGATCCGTCGTCTTGAATTGGAAATTTCTACATGAAAGACCGATTCCCCCCATTTTCAATACCTCCTTCTAGGGCCTAAATACGATAAATCCAAATAAATTTTTTCGAAAAAGTTGTTTAAAACATCCACATCCGGCTCCGCATCCGCGGATGTCATTTTCAAACATCCGCATCCGTCATATCCCTAGCCATATTCAGCCAAATCTTTTTAGAGTTGAAAAAATTTAAAACAGTTTGAAGTTTTCATAATTTTAGTCGTAGCTCATTGCAGTGAATCAGTGTAAAGCCCTATTCTTCCTCTTTCAACAGCATGTTTGGAATTGAAAATCAAACGAAAATTGGTGGAGCTAAAAAATATTATACACAAATACCCCCTAGGAAAAAGTAAAAAAAAAAAAATGTTTCAGTTCTCAAATTGATTAACTTTACCAAAATTCCCAAGAAAATACTGATAATTCTGAATAAATTATATGTAACATGCCTTATGTGGTATCAAAAGAAGGGTAAATCTTCCAAAATATAATCCCAAATGTTGGTTTGAATTTATCTTCTTCTTCTTCTAATATGCCGTTAACAATGAACGGCATATTCTGCGAAAATGGCTACGTTAAACACGAGGTTTTTCTTGTAGTCTTTGGTATATATGTAAATAAGTTATGTTATATCTGGTTGTGTTGTTAATTTTCGATGTTCTTTTATAATGTTGAATATTTTGTTGATTTAATGTTTTTTTTGTGGGGTGATTTATTTTTAAATGTAATACATGGAGTTTCGTCCTGACCACCAAACTGAAATCAGCATTTCATGAGGCTTACAATTCTTATAAGAACATGTAGCCTAACAAAACGATGCGTTCAGCATGACGGCCAGGACGGAACTCCAGTTTGAATTTATATTTTACGATGAGTTTAATAAGCAATTCTACTATTTTATCGATTTCATCAACATTTTTTTTCATTGAGTTTATCGATTTGAGAACTGAATGGCTCATTTCTACCTGCTTTCTTATTTCTTCACAGCAAAATGATTTGATAATTTGATGGATGTGTCATAGTTTACGATTAAATTGTAGGGTAAAAAAACACATTGGAAATTGAAAATTGATAAAAAACCACAAAATTTTTAAACGAAATCTTTAATTCTTCATTTCATTACCGATATGCTTGATAATGCAATGATCGCGCTCGTCAAAAAATCACCCAAATGCTGACTGGGCAGCTCCGTTCGTAAAAGCGTCTTCTAAGATTGAAAACACTGGCTGGGCTGTTGTTATAATATTGTCACTGTTAGGGTTGCTACAATACGTGTGTATGTTTTGCAGTTACATATAAGCTAATCACAACTAGTTAAATAAGAATACAAAATTATACATACAGCATAAAAGTAAAGTATACTTAAAACTAAAATAATATTAGTGGATATTACAACATTCAGGCAAGCAACTTTTATTGTGTTTTATATGAGCAGCGGTCGACTGGCAAATCTCATCAACATTGTCAACATCACTTTCCCCAGCAGCAGCGTCACCATTTTGAGGATTCAAATTATTAAAAGATAACTTTTGCAAATCCTCCAGACGCGATTTCAGCTGTCCCGGCGAAACAATGCCGCGTTGCTTTGACTCAAAAGCGGGACTTTCCCCAAATGTGGACAATTCTGACACTTCGCCAGTTTCGGTTTTAGTCAAAGGAAATGCAGACGACACAAGTACTCGGCGATCAGTAGCAACTGTGTGCCTTTCATAAGGGCAGCGAATACTGCTCGAGGTAGTGGTGGTGGTGGTACTGTTCAGTTCAGGGTGCGGCGAGTGAGATTCAGCACTCTCGGGTGTATAAGGATCTGATCGTTGACGCGCCATTTCAAAGTGTGCATTCAAATACTGAGTATCAATCCGGTTAACAATAATGTTATTGGACAACAAGAGGCGTTTGGAAATGAGTCTATATCGGTGCTCGACCGATTGCTTTTTGATTATATTGCTGCACAAAGGACAGATTGATCCATCTACTTTATCTACATCAGTGCCAGTGGATATTTGCGTACACATACAAACATAAATGTTATCCGAGTCAATTATATTAATGCTTACGGGCGGATATTTCATTATTTCATCAGCGTGTTCTTCTTCATTCTGACTACAGTTTTCAAATTCTTGAGGTATTTCCAGTTTTACGGCGTTTAATGTTTGTTGTGGTATGATGGTGTTCACACAATTAATCTGGTTTTGAGAGCAGATTAATTTTTTGTTGAGTTTTCTGCACTCGCATAGAATTTCATTGTATGTTTGGCTCTTATAGGGACAGTGGTGCGCGCCGGTTGGTTTCGCAAAAGTCACTGCTGGGTGGTGGTGTGATTTGTTGTTGTTTGCATTATTTAGATAGCATTTACAACAACTATAAGTACCTTGGTTTGGCTTTAAGCGAATATTTAAGTAAACTGGCTAGATGAGGAATAGAAAAACGAGTTTATCAAAAATTTCCATTAATACATATAACCAGAATTAAAATCCTCCACGTTAGGAACTTGACAACCGCAGCATGCTTACCTTATGGTCTCCCATACAAACATTTTCACCGATTATATTGTATGGACTGTTTATATTGTCGTCCAAAATGATTTCCTTTGCTTGCGGACTCATTAAAATGCGATCGCACCACGAAGGACACCGAGTGGCCATATAGTCAGTAGGCATTTCAGGATCTTCTTCATATGGATATGATGGAGGAAATACTATTGGATATTCGACTAGAATTGCACTAAGGGCATCCAATTCTCTATCATACTTCTTCAACTAGAAATTGTAAATCATATGAATATCGGATGGTTGATTTCGACTCCGTGCAAAATTACACACAAAAAATTAATTAGCGAAACAAATTAAAAATGTTTTTTAAAAAAATGTATTTTTCAAAGGTATGTATATCTCAGTAGGCCTTTTTCACGGTACATGATACAAAATGTATACATATTTAGACAACATTATATAAATTATGTACTATTATAGAAGGTTTTGGAGCCCGAACCATGTCCAAAATCCGTTTCTAAAAATTTCCAATCAAATCCACCGAAAAAAAAATTGGTGTCAAGACCCCATTTAGACCCTTATATATGTGGCTTCGGAACCTCGGACCATGTCACAAATACGTTTCTAAACATTTCCAATCGAATACAACAATAAAAAACACTTGAAAAATGTTGAACTTTTTTTTCGGTGTATGGGAGCCACGCCCAGTTTTAATTCGATTTGGCTGATTCTCGAACTTGATATCAGTATTCACGAGAAAAACATATACCCAAAGTTTCAAGTCGATATCTCCAAAACTACGACCGCTATCCGAAACCGAATTTCGGTCAGTCTCTAGTTGACACCTCGTAACTAACAATTTTTGACGTAGATAACTCAAAGACAAAAATTTTTAAATGTAAGAGAAATGGGGAACAGACATCATAAAAGGTTCAATTGGAGACGATAACAGGTTCAAGTTGTCGTGACGTAAAACAATCTGATAGCATAGGTGATCGAGCATATCAAATCGGACAAAAGTTTGGTTAGCCGTATTACTTTCAAATGCCTTGTTAACTTTTTGTAGTTCATGCAAAATTGGTTTCAGAAACAAAAGGTATGCCAAGTTACGGTCTGTATAGAAATCACTCCAAATCTTGGCCTTGCGGCACTTGTTCTGAAATGAATTTTTGAGCTCTTTCCACTAATCGACTTCGACTATACTTGTGACAGCAGTTTCTATAGACAACCATGTCACATGCCCTAACCAACTTAAGTGGTTCATGACCGTCATTTAATAAGGAAAATAATTTCTGATACTTGTTTTGCCTGGATGGGGACATTGAAAACCAATAATAACTTTCAGATATTACAAATTCTATTTGGCTAGGAACGCCTTTTGATGCATAAGAAAAAGCCAACTGGATAGAATGACAGACGCATGGAACTAACACAATATTAGAGTTTTTTTGTTTCAAAAATGCTATAACCTTATTATTTATGCCTACCATGGTGAAATAAGGAATTTGATAGAGATGTGCAAAACTAAAAAATAAAAATCCTCGGCCTGGGGTAAAGTTGTTGTAAACTTTGGTTTACAACAATTACAATAATACCACTCTTGTTATTACTGTTGATTAAATTGGGAAAAAAGCCCAACAACGTAAGGTACAAGTAAAATGTATTACAATAACAAAGGTTATTGGGATGAACACATGAAAGAAATTAACGGAATGATATTATTGTTGTTCTTTCAAATGCTGAACTGAGATTTGTTAATGTAATGTCAAACATTCATTGCAAAGAAAAGTTTGCAATTCTCTAGTAATCGTTCGCATATGTAAAAGTATATGACACGCTCAGAATAAATAAAAAAAAAAAGAGTAAAAAAATATTTTTTTAAAATATAACCCTATAACCGACTAAAAAGCAGAAAATAAAATATATAGTAGGGATACAAGGACATTACCTTGTATTTTCGGGAGACAAAGCTTTTATAGTTCACTCCAAAATTTTCTATTTGTGAGATAGTTTTTAAGTAGGCAATGCATATTAAGCACGAAATACAATATCGCGTCAACCGAAGCAGTAGCTGTTTCCAAATTTTAGAATACACTATTTTGTATAGAAGTATTCACAATACGGCAGCGGCACTAAACATACAATTCAGAAAAAAGCGAACAGATTTACTGCTTCTGTCGACGCGATATTGTATTTCGGGCTTTAGCGGGAAGAATATGCTGTAGTTTGTCCTTCGTGCCAGACTTTATCGAAGGCCTGGGTGATATCGAGGAAAACAGCGGAGCAGTACTGTTTATTTTCGAACGTCCTTTTTATTATTGTGTCTACAATACGGTACACTTGTTCTATATTTTTTTTTTAACTTTATATTTTGTTTTTTTGGATTTTTCTGAATACTTAGAACTAACAACCATTTTTATAACCCTTATATTAACTTGCTTTGGGCGGACCATATATATATATATATATATATATATGTATCCTCATATATATATATATGTATATATCCTCAAATCTGCGGCGAGCTTTTTCATACACTTCCACATGAGCTAGTGAGCTGAAATTTGGAACACTGATAGAACTCCGGTGACAATGCATTCTATTAAATTAAATTGGGGTCCATCAGAGGCGTAGGGGACCGTGGGGGGACTCAAACCTTTTTTTTTTAATACAAAATAGTGTATTCTAAAATTTGGAAACAGCTACTGCTTCGGTTGACGCGATATTGTATTTCGTGCTTAATATGCATTGCCTACTTAAAAACTATCTCACAAATAGAAAATTTTGGAGTGAACTATAAAAGCTTTGTCACCCGAAAATACAAGGTAGTGTCCTTGTATCCCTACTATATATTCTCTACACTGCAGATAGCCCAAAAGCGATATCGACTTTTGCTGACGACACTGCTATCCTGTGCTCGCACTCAAACCCAGACATTGCCATGTCAAACACATTTGGACACTCTAAATAATTGGCTATCACGATGGAAAATCAAAGTCAACGAATCCAAAAGCTGTCACTTAACCTTCACCCTAAGCACGTGTCCTGCTCTGAAGATGAACGGCCAAGTTGTCCCTGAAAGTTCCGAAACAAAGTATCTTGGAATGCACCTCGATCGCCGACTCACATGGCATAAGCATATTCAATCCAAAATCACCCAGATTAAACTAAAACAATTAGAACTAAATTGGCTAATTTCAAAGGCATCCAAGCTAAATCTCACATACAAAGTCCAAATATACAAGAGTATAATAAAACCCATATGGACATATGGAATTGAGCTCTGGGGTACTGCCTCGCCCTCGAACGTGGAAAAACTCCAGAGAGTCTAAAATCCAGAACCCCTTGGTATATAAAAAACACTAACATCCACAGAGACCTGAATATACTGGAAGTAAAAGACGAAATACCGAAATTTACCACGAAGTACAAGCAAAAGCTCATGTTTCACCCAAACATTCTAGCTAGAAACCTGCTAAGATCGCTGAATCCCTCACGTATTAAGCCAAACAAACTGAAGCTGAACTATTATTGTTGAAAACTAAAGTTGGATTTAAATAATCTTGTTTCTCTTAGTATCATCCTATTACCACTAGTTTATTTTCAGAATTTTCTATTGAATATCCAATTTTTAACAAAATATTTTCTATCTTCTTAAGCATGCTTTACACCTTCAGTGAACGTGAATGCGGAAAAATGATGAGAACTTTCAAATTATTCACAGCAAACAATTTCAGAGAAAAAAAATTATTAAAAAATGTCTACGTTTGGAGAAAAAAGAGCAACACAGGAATTTAATTGAAAATTCACGTTGAACATAACTTTTAAAATGCCTATCGGCATTTGAATGTGAAAATCACTGTGAAAAAGTCTGACATTCAATTTCACCACTTTCCATTTTCACGTTCTCTATCGGATTTACACTTCCCGTTAAAAGTGGTTTTTACGAGATCACGTATGTTCACTGAACATTCCCTGCGAAATATTTGCTGTTACCGTGAACACTAAATAAAACGCGTAAAAATAGTAATTTTTATGAATTTTTTTTTTTGATTTTTTTTAAATGGAAACATAAAATTTATTTTACGTTGCGTTGAAAGGGTGCTATGTTTAATATAAAAAATGTTCACATTCATTTTCACGAGAGGTGTACAGCTAGCTTTAATACCGATACCTTAAAGCACAACCATACTATGTCCATTTTTTCAAAACTCTAGAAAATGAAAAACAAGTTTTCAAATTGGTATGTTTTGTATGGAAATGGGTTTTTATTTCCTTATTTTTCAATTACTTTCATCACATAGCCTATCTGATGCAGCTTCTTCTCTGGAATCCAAAAATGACAAAAACTCAATTTTCATGGAAATAGACATAGGATGATTGTGCTTTAAGGTATCGATATATAAAAACGTTGGTGGTCAAAGGAGCGTATTACCACTCATACAATTTAAGTATGACTTCAAAATACAATTGAGCCATACATTCCTGCTCCACTGCAGTGTAAAAAATGTTTCAAACTCGGTCATACAAAAAATTGGTGTCAAAACGAACCTAAATGTGAAGTTTGTTCATCTAGCGTTCACGATCCAACCACCTGTTCAAAGGTGGAATGCATAAATTGCAAGCATGATCATAGGTCCATGTACATGTATATATATATATATATATATATGTATATATATATATATATATATGTATATATATATATATATATATATGTATATATATATATATATACATATATATATGTATATATATATATATATATATATATATGTATATATATATATATATATATATATATGTATATATATACATATATATATATATATCCTCAAATCTGCGGCGAGCTTTTCATACACTTCCACATGAGCTAGAGAGCTGAAATTTGGAACACTGATAGAACTCCGGTGACAATGCATTCTATTGGGGTCCATCAGAGGCGTAGGGGGCCGTGGGGGGACTCAAACCCCTTTTTTTAAACATGGCATAACTTCCGATTCCTTCAAGCTACAATGATGAAATTTGGTAGGTGAGTTCTTATTGACAAAATCAAATTTTATACCGTTTGGAAAGGGGGGTGTGGGGGCAAAGGGGAGCGGGATGGAGCCAATTTAAAATTCTAACTTTCGTATTTTGTAAGCTACAAGGCTGAAATTTTTTACTTAGGTTCACATTCGGCAAAAAAAGTAAAAATGGGGAAAAAAGGGGTAGGGGAGAAAAATTTTTTAAAAAAAAAAAAGGGGAAAATAAAAAAAGAGTAAAAAACAAGTTTTTTTAAATATAACCCTTTAACCGACTAAAAAGAAGAAAATAAATTTCCTTTAAATTAATTTCAGCAATTTCGATTTAAAATTAAGGGTTTAAAATTAAAGGTTTTTGGCGACTTCAAAATCTGCATTGATATTAGGAAGAAAGTAGCCAAAAACCCTTAATTTTAAATGGAAATTGCTGAAATTAATTAAAGGAAATTTATTTTCTGCTTTTTAGTCGGATAAAGGGTTATATTTTAAAAAACTTGTTTTTTACTCTTTTTTTATTTTGACTTCAATAACTTTTTGCGATTTTAACCTTAAGTTAGGTTCACAATTATTCGAGAGAATATTCTTCCTTGTGAAGAGTTAAGGGACTATTGGAAAGAAATTTTTACTGGAACGACATCTATACATGCGGAAAAATGATGAGAACTTTCAAATTATTCACAGCAAACAATTTCAGAGAAAAAAAATTATTAAAAAATGTCTACGTTTGGAGAAAAAAGAGCAACACAGGAATTTAATTGAAAATTCACGTTGAACATAACTTTTAAAATGCCTATCGGCATTTGAATGTGAAAATCACTGTGAAAAAGTCTGACATTCAATTTCACCACTTTCCATTTTCACGTTCTCTATCGGATTTACACTTCCCGTTAAAAGTGGTTTTTACGAGATCACGTATGTTCACTGAACATTCCCTGCGAAATATTTGCTGTTACCGTGAACACTAAATAAAACGCGTAAAAATAGTAATTTTTATGAATTTTTTTTTTTGATTTTTTTTAAATGGAAACATAAAATTTATTTTACGTTGCGTTGAAAGGGTGCTATGTTTAATATAAAAAATGTTCACATTCATTTTCACGAGAGGTGTACAGCTAGCTTTAATACCGATACCTTAAAGCACAACCATACTATGTCCATTTTTTCAAAACTCTAGAAAATGAAAAACAAGTTTTCAAATTGGTATGTTTTGTATGGAAATGGGTTTTTATTTCCTTATTTTTCAATTACTTTCATCACATAGCCTATCTGATGCAGCTTCTTCTCTGGAATCCAAAAATGACAAAAACTCAATTTTCATGGAAATAGACATAGGATGATTGTGCTTTAAGGTATCGATATATAAAAACGTTGGTGGTCAAAGGAGCGTATTACCACTCATACAATTTAAGTATGACTTCAAAATACAATTGAGCCATACATTCCTGCTCCACTGCAGTGTAAAAAATGTTTCAAACTCGGTCATACAAAAAATTGGTGTCAAAACGAACCTAAATGTGAAGTTTGTTCATCTAGCGTTCACGATCCAACCACCTGTTCAAAGGTGGAATGCATAAATTGCAAGCATGATCATAGGTCCATGTACATGTATATATATATATATATATATATGTATATATATATATATATATATATATGTATATATATATATATATATATGTATATATATATATATATATATATGTATATATATATATATATACATATATATATGTATATATATATATATATATATATATGTATATATATACATATATATATATATATATACATATATATATATATATATATCCTCAAATCTGCGGCGAGCTTTTCATACACTTCCACATGAGCTAGAGAGCTGAAATTTGGAACACTGATAGAACTCCGGTGACAATGCATTCTATTGGGGTCCATCAGAGGCGTAGGGGGCCGTGGGGGGACTCAAACCCCTTTTTTTAAACATGGCATAACTTCCGATTCCTTCAAGCTACAATGATGAAATTTGGTAGGTGAGTTCTTATTGACAAAATCAAATTTTATACCGTTTGGAAAGGGGGGTGTGGGGGCAAAGGGGAGCGGGATGGAGCCAATTTAAAATTCTAACTTTCGTATTTTGTAAGCTACAAGGCTGAAATTTTTTACTTAGGTTCACATTCGGCAAAAAAAGTAAAAATGGGGAAAAAAGGGGTAGGGGAGAAAAATTTTTTAAAAAAAAAAAAGGGGAAAATAAAAAAAGAGTAAAAAACAAGTTTTTTTAAATATAACCCTTTAACCGACTAAAAAGAAGAAAATAAATTTCCTTTAAATTAATTTCAGCAATTTCGATTTAAAATTAAGGGTTTAAAATTAAAGGTTTTTGGCGACTTCAAAATCTGCATTGATATTAGGAAGAAAGTAGCCAAAAACCCTTAATTTTAAATGGAAATTGCTGAAATTAATTAAAGGAAATTTATTTTCTGCTTTTTAGTCGGATAAAGGGTTATATTTTAAAAAACTTGTTTTTTACTCTTTTTTTATTTTGACTTCAATAACTTTTTGCGATTTTAACCTTAAGTTAGGTTCACAATTATTCGAGAGAATATTCTTCCTTGTGAAGAGTTAAGGGACTATTGGAAAGAAATTTTTACTGGAACGACATCTATACATGCGGAAAAATGATGAGAACTTTCAAATTATTCACAGCAAACAATTTCAGAGAAAAAAAATTATTAAAAAATGTCTACGTTTGGAGAAAAAAGAGCAACACAGGAATTTAATTGAAAATTCACGTTGAACACAACTTTTAAAATGCCTATCGGCATTTGAATGTGAAAATCACTGTGAAAAAGTCTGACATTCAATTTCACCACTTTCCATTTTCACGTTCTCTATCGGATTTACACTTCCCGTTAAAAGTGGTTTTTACGAGATCACGTATGTTCACTGAACATTCCCTGCGAAATATTTGCTGTTACCGTGAACACTAAATAAAACGCGTAAAAATAGTAATTTTTATGAATTTTTTTTTTTGATTTTTTTTAAATGGAAACATAAAATTTATTTTACGTTGCGTTGAAAGGGTGCTATGTTTAATATAAAAAATGTTCACATTCATTTTCACGAGAGGTGTACAGCTAGCTTTAATACCGATACCTTAAAGCACAACCATACTATGTCCATTTTTTCAAAACTCTAGAAAATGAAAAACAAGTTTTCAAATTGGTATGTTTTGTATGGAAATGGGTTTTTATTTCCTTATTTTTCAATTACTTTCATCACATAGCCTATCTGATGCAGCTTCTTCTCTGGAATCCAAAAATGACAAAAACTCAATTTTCATGGAAATAGACATAGGATGATTGTGCTTTAAGGTATCGATATATAAAAACGTTGGTGCGTATGTATGAGTGAATATCACGGCTAAACCACTGAACGTATCAGAACCATACTTACACCATAGGTTGATTGTGCGCTCCGGAAGGTTTATGTACTACTTTGAACTTGATTGGTCAAAGGAGCGTATTACCACTCATACAATTTAAGTATGACTTCAAAATACAATTGAGCCATACATTCCTGCTCCACTGCAGTGTAAAAAATGTTTCAAACTCGGTCATACAAAAAATTGGTGTCAAAACGAACCTAAATGTGAAGTTTGTTCATCTAGCGTTCACGATCCAACCACCTGTTCAAAGGTGGAATGCATAAATTGCAAGCATGATCATAGGTCCATGTACATATATATATATATACATATATATATATATATATATATATACATATATATATATATATATATATACATATATATATATATATATATATATATACATATATATATATATATATATATATATATATACATATATATATATATATATATACATATATATATATATATATATCCTCAAATCTGCGGCGAGCTTTTCATACACTTCCACATGAGCTAGAGAGCTGAAATTTGGAACACTGATAGAACTCCGGTGACAATGCATTCTATTGGGGTCCATCAGAGGCGTAGGGGGCCGTGGGGGGACTCAAACCCCTTTTTTTAAACATGGCATAACTTCCGATTCCTTCAAGCTACAATGATGAAATTTGGTAGGTGAGTTCTTATTGACAAAATCAAATTTTATACCGTTTGGAAAGGGGGGTGTGGGGGCAAAGGGGAGCGGGATGGAGCCAATTTAAAATTCTAACTTTCGTATTTTGTAAGCTACAAGGCTGAAATTTTTTACTTAGGTTCACATTCGGCAAAAAAAGTAAAAATGGGGAAAAAAGGGGTAGGGGAGAAAAATTTTTTAAAAAAAAAAAAAGGGGAAAATAAAAAAAGAGTAAAAAACAAGTTTTTTTAAATATAACCCTTTAACCGACTAAAAAGAAGAAAATAAATTTCCTTTAAATTAATTTCAGCAATTTCGATTTAAAATTAAGGGTTTAAAATTAAAGGTTTTTGGCGACTTCAAAATCTGCATTGATATTAGGAGGAAAGTAGCCAAAAACCCTTAATTTTAAATGGAAATTGCTGAAATTAATTAAAGGAAATTTATTTTCTGCTTTTTAGTCGGATAAAGGGTTATATTTTAAAAAACTTGTTTTTTACTCTTTTTTTATTTTGACTTCAATAACTTTTTGCGATTTTAACCTTAAGTTAGGTTCACAATTATTCGAGAGAATATTCTTCCTTGTGAAGAGTTAAGGGACTATTGGAAAGAAATTTTTACTGGAACGACATCTATACAAAATACTTTAACGAATTTCTCAGCTATTTTACGATTGCTTTAAGGTCCCCAGATTTCAATTCAACGACATCCGAATATTCTCGTGAAATATAATTTATGACTTTTTCAGTTTGGAATACATTATATGACGCAATGGCATGGGCAGTTTTAGTGGGTCCTTATGACCCACCGCAGATATTATTAAATAGTGCGGCATATGTTCGTCATTTTGATGCAAATCAGGTAGATCGAGAAAAATCTTCAGAGAGTTTTTTGAAATTTATTTTTGTGGCGTTGGTCCGGAACTAGCTCTGCCAGCTCCTTGAACCTGTTGCGATAGATGGGCTCACAGCCGTCCATTTTTGTGATTCGCTAATCCCCGAAAGTTTACTTCTTTTTCCCTAGCCACAAAAAATTATATAAAAAAGATTAAAATAGAAAGACAAGAACCGTGGAAATAAAAAATGTATTTTACGCTGCGTACAGATGAAGCTATGTTCAATATAAACTAGAGAGTGGACTATCTTCGGCTATACCGAAGTTGAAATACCCCCACACAGTAGGAAGAAGTACCTCGAACATATAAAAATGTGGTCTCAAGACCCTATTTTGAGCCAATTATAGGTGGTTTTGGAGCCCGGACCATGTCCAAAATCCATTTCTAAAAATTTCCAATTAAATCCACAAAAAAAAAAAAATTGGTCTCAAGACCCCATTTAGACCCTTATATATGTGGCTTCGGAACCTCGGACCATGTCAAAAATACGTTTCTAAACATTTCCAATCGAATACAACAATAAAAAAGACTTGAACAATTTTTACCTTTTTTTTCGGTGTATGGGAGCCACGCCCAGTTTTTGTCCGATTTGGCTGATTCTCGAACTTGATCTCGGTATTCACGAGAAAAACA